>AP025072.1:25524389-25626826 GCA_036186865.1 Eustoma russellianum
TATATATATATACTTTTTTTAAAAAAAAAGAGTAGTACCCTATTCAAAATTGTTTTATAAAACTTAATATTTGCTGAATTTTCGATCGTTGTATTTTGCGAAACAAAACTTAGTCTTCAAGACATATATTTCTCTGGAAAGAATAGACACCGCTTTCAAATCATTTTGTAAAGAAAGGAATGTTACAATTGTGGTATCTCAATTGTTTAAAGCGGTTTTAACCTTAATACTTTCGCGAACAAGTTATATGATTGTTTTATAAATGGTCATTTGAGTCACCGCTTTGTGAAAACAAATATACCTAACACTTTGATTATTGTGTTTACAAAAATTATAAGGTATATTATTTTAAACAACTAAAGCTATATTCTAATAATAGCTACATAAGTTACTTTTCTTTAAATTGAAGAAAAATATGTCCATGCACATACTTCGTGTACTAGGTTGATGATGATATCTCTGAGAAAGTAAGGGCATGATCATAGAACTAGTACATAGGTATAAGAATTAATTTTGAGAATTTGATGATAAGGGAGAGTGATAGTTAACGTATTGGAGGACTCGATGGATGTTTCGGATGGTCATGTAATGAGGAGATGAATTATATAATGAGTTAAGAATGGGGAATTGTGGATTATGTGTATATAAGTGGAAAGATACACGTCAAGTGGTATAAGTGGAGGCTTATAAATTGTAATTATAAAGAGTTAAGTAAAGATTATAGTACACCTAAGAACTGATTTTGGTAGCTACTGATAACCGCAGATATAAGTACGTTATAGACCGACGACTGGGTGGAAGAACCCTTAGTATGATGACAAACCCCTAAGCTTGATTTTAGAATTATAAGAGAGTAGTTTATGATCTTAAATAAATGGAGAACAATGGAATTAGAAATTACTTTGTAAATATACAAGAAATGATTTCGAGGCCTTAGCCTATGATAAGGAAGTGAAATGGTTAACGCATCACAATACACAATGGATATTTAGGTTGGTCATTTTCTAAGTAAATGATTAAGTAGAATCATACTAAGTCATCAATCACGCCGTACGCAAGTTTCAAGGACAAAACTTTTTGTAAGGAGGGGGGAATGTTACACCCCGTTTTTTTTTACGAAAAAGAATACAAATATATTATTTGTGCAGGTATGTGCACTGTATATAGGTTAAAGGAAAAAAAGTTAATTAAAGTTAAATTCTTATTACTTGAAACCCCCAACTCACCACATTAATCCCCCTATTCCATAACCCCATAATATTATCCTTAATACTTATTAACCTCATTAATGGCTTTTATTGCTAAGACACTCAAGAGGCTAAGAAACTCCCCACTTATACCAAGTTAAAAGGCCAAACGGCCAAATCAAATTAAGGAAGGGAAAAAAAATTGTTGGCGTGTGTGTAGAAAGAAAGTGAGGTGTTGAGAGGAGAATAGGGAAAACAGAGAAAAGAAAAGAAAAAGAAAGGAGAAGGAAGAAGGAAGTGCACCACCAACACCACCATCACAACCACTACAACACCACCAAATTTGTTAGCTTACAACCAAAATGTAGGTGTCTCCTCTCTTTTTGAGTTAATTTCATATATTTATTTATTTGCTATTTGATTACTTGTTGTGTATTTTATTTGTTTGAATACGAATTGATATATGATATGTGTTACATGTTTTAGTTGTTTCCATTGATGCATAAGAATGTTATGTACATATATATGTGGGTTTTTTGGATTTATTTGAATGTAAACATTGAAAAAGAATTCTATAAAAAGATAAGGATTTAATTGGTTGATATAAGGGTTTTATACCGTATGCAGAATTTGGCTCCTGGTGAATATATGAAGTTTTAACACAGTACAATTCATATTCAATGTAATCATGGTAGAACAAATTAATCTAGTTGCTATTGTTATAGATTATATGAATATATAAGTAAGACGTTAAGGTAAGTAAACAATTTTATATGGTATACATTAATTTGTTAAGTGATTTTTATTTAACACGCTTTATTGTAATATGCAAACTAATTGAAATTTGACATAATGCTATATTTATATTTCACGCACAACAGTACTTAACATATGAAGTGCAAGTTAAGTAAGTGTATATTAGAACAAGTCAGAACAATTACGGAAGCGATAAATATACTTTTAGAAATCATGCATACTATAATATATCACATTTGAATATTATGACTTAGGGGTAGCATTACAATGGTTACATCTGTAATATATACAGTGAATTTGCTACTATAGCATGTTTATTGTAATTGCATAACGCTTAAATGACTTTGTGTTCACTTATATTCATAGTGCTATATTACGATATATAGGCTGATTTATTGTATGTTAAGTATACTTGTCTATCATTTAGTGTGTAGGTATATATAGTACGAATTATATGACAACGTAAGCATAACATATACAAAAATTATATAATAATAGCATATAGTATGCGTTATGTATTAATCAAATTATTTGGTCATGGTTATTGCATTTATTATTATACGCTATGTTACAGTGTGTAGGTTATGGGTTTTAGAAGGGGGAAAAAACATGTTTCCTGATTATTTTTAATTAAAAGTAATTTCAGAGTTTAAAAAAAATAACAGATTTGGAAAAAAAATAGATATATAAAACATAAACATTAAGAAGGTTTTTGAGGACAATTTGGATAACCAAATTAAGTAGCTTCACCAACAAATAAACAAATAAGTTTATTAAGAGAAGTTAATAAATAAGAGGGAATTATTATAAGGAAATTGTGAAGAAATGTAAAAATGAGGAAGCGGTAAAGAGGAAAAGCGCAAAATGTGTTGTGCGGCATATTACATTGCATTTCATGGCACGTGCATTGTCCCCCGGGACGTGTGGCCCTATGAGGTGTGTGGCCCTATGTGGCATGTGGCCCTATGAGGCGTGTGGCCCTATGTGGCGTATGGTCCTACGGGACGTGTGGCCCTATGAGGCATGTGGCCCGACAGGGCGTGTGGCCTGACGAGGCGTGTGGTAGGATTACCTCGAGGTTCATGCATTGCACGATAGAGAGACAGGCATTCGTATGATGAGATACCGTTGCGTGTGACACAAGCATGCATCATAACATCGCATAATTGTGGTGCAGTGCTTTTATTTATTTACCTAATTATTCATGTTTATACATGTGCTACGTGTTATTTGTTGCCATATATGAAATTGTTCAGAAAGAGGCGGGTACCTACTGGGTGATATTTCTATATCACTCACCCCTTTATTTTTCCCCATGTGAGCAGAAATACGACTACATATACATAGAAGACGGAGCTGAGTTAAGGCTGTGGGGTAGCTAGAGCCAAAAGATGTTTACTTTGGCCGTTTTATTTCTTTTATGATGAGATGTAATAGTGGACTTAGACTTGGTACTTATCTGATGTTAAATGTGAGATGTTGAAATAAAATGAATGTTTATTTTATTTATTTTGTTTCCGCTGCGAAATTTTCTACGTCGCTGCTGACGTATAAGAGAATTGAACAACGCCTTGTAGCTCTCATGCAGACTACGGCGGGTGCACTGTTCTCGATGCTAGGGTTCGGGAGCGGGACGCTACACATGGATCCAAGAGGATAACACTTTCACCAATCTGCAGCCTGACTACTCCAAGACTAAAACTGTAGCGCCCCGCTCCCGAGTCCTAACATCGGAAACAGTGCACCCGCCGTATCTTGCTAAGGAGAATACAAGGTGTCGAATCAATCTCTTACATGTCAGAAATGACGTAGGAATTTTTCTTGCGGAAACATACAATTTATAACTTAATTTACACTCAAATAATCGTCATTACATTACCGAATAAAAATTCTGATAATAAAAATAATAAAGAAGTTGGTGAAAATCTCCAAAAGATAAATAAGAACAGTCGGCTGCAGAGTCCGCTCATATCCTAGATGCAGCTATCAACCAGCCCACTCCGCTATGTTCGTCCCGTCCTCAACAAAGATATGCTCGTAGTCCTCATCCGGCTCACCTGGGAAGTAGGGGTGAGTGACAGAAAATCACCCAGTAGATGCCCGCCTCAAACCAATACAAAACGCGCATACCAAAATGATATAATCACATAACACATAACATGATATAACATGCATAAAATAAAGTAAATGCGGTAAGTAAAGCACTCCACATAAAAATGCGCAACTACGTGATGCATGCTCCATCCACGTGTCACACGCAACAAAAATCATGTCACACAATATGCCCCTAGACCTATATGCGATGCATGATCCCGGGATTGACTGGATGCCTGTAGCCCATACACTACAATCCACCTTGACCGATGTCTGTGGCCCGTACACCACGATTCGCCTTAACCGATGCCCATGGCCTGTACATCATGATCCATCATGGCCTGTACGCCATGATCAACCATGGCCCACTCCAAATGCAAATGCACATGCCATAAATGCAACAACAAAGTCGTCTAGGGCCCGTACGCTCATCCTCACCATCTCCGGCGGCTTCGTAAATTTTTCGAATATTGAAAAGTTGTTATTTATCATTATCCTTATTTTTCCTTAGCTTGTATTAATTTTCTAGAATTTTCTACTAATTTTTCCTATTTTTCTATTATTTAATTCTATTTATTAATAATTATTTTTAATTACTTACATTTATCAAAATTCAGAAATTAAGTGGAAATAATTTAATTTTAATCTTTTATATTTTTTGAAATTTATTTAGAATTTTCTGATAATTAAATATATTTTTAGGAATTTTAAGCTAATTTTAATTAATTATATATTACTTATCCATTTCAATTTTTTTTAAATTTTTGGTTTCGACCGGCTGCTGCCATGGTCCGTTCCGCTGGTCATCCGGTCCGGTCCGGCAGCCTGGCCGGTCCAATAGGCTTTTCTTTTTTCTTTTTAAATATTCGGCCCGGCCCATTAATGGCCATACTAACACTCATGCTAACCGGGTCAGCCGGGTCAACCGGCCTGCTGGCCCGGATTTTTTTGTTATTTCATTTTATTTTTTTATTATTAAATTCTATTTTCTTCTAACCTCAATAAAATCTTCGTTTTAACTCCGATTGACCTCAAACCTGTTGCATTGGACTCGTTATAACGAGACGCATCTTTTGAAAATGGACACGTTAGCACGTGCCCAACGCGCCGTCAGGGGCCGCGCGTGGGTCCCACGTGCCACCGCTTGAAACGCGCACCTCATACCTTTTTTGTCGACTTCTAACCCAATCTCAATCTATTCCGGGCTAAATGAACCTATTCTAAGGCCAAAACGTAATTTTAAACAACTCCAAGTATGAAAATTTCTAATCTTTTGGATTAATTTGAGGGTATTTTTAATCTAACACAATCCTACTACCAAATCCATACACATACACACACATAGCAGCCATAACACGAATAATTTGAAGGACTAAAACTTGGGTTCGGTGTCTTGCTAGCCTTCTTCTCCTCTCTCTTTTTCTCTTTTCTCTCTTTTTTTTTCTCTTTTTCCTTGTGTGTGTGTGTGCCGCCGATTATTTGGCGTGCGATTGGGGAGAAGCGGCTGGGGAGGTTTATTTTTTTCGTGTTGTGCGTGTAAATATATATAGTGGGGGAGAGTTAGGGTAGATTTTAGGTTTTCTCATTAGATTTTGGTTTAGATTTCCTAATGTAACTCTAATTACCATTTAGTTTGTGTTTATCTCTATCTTTATTTTATTACTATTCCTTTCACTCTTTTTTTTTAAATTTTCTTTCCTTTTATCTTTATCTTCTATCTACTATCATTCATTCTTTTATTACTATTATTTATTTATTATTTATTTATTTTTTCTCCGGTTGTAACATCCTACCTACCTAACAAAAAGTTTCGTCCTCGAAACTTAACGTACCTTAATCGAAGAGGTAGGGGTAGCACTCTTGCATAAGCTCCTCGAGCTCCCAAGTCGCCTTGCACTCCTATGATTGGTCCACTGAACTTTAACATAAGGGATGACCCAATGTCTTAATACCTGGTCCTTGCGGTCCACGATTCTGATAGGGGTCTCCTCATATGTCATGTCTGGCCCAATCCTCAATGGTGGCGCGTCTAGAACATGATTCGGATCCGGTACATATCTCCTCAACTGAGAAACATGGAATTCTCTGTGTACCTAGGCCAAGGCAAGGGGTAACGCCAGTCGGTAGGCCAAGGTACCGACCCTCTCAAGCACCTTGTATGGATCAATGTAACGGGGCCTCAGCTTACCCTTCAAACCAAATCGTTAAACCCCCTTTGTAGGCGCCACCCTCAAGTAAACCTTCTCGCCCATAGCGAACTCTAAGGGACATCGCTTTGAATCAGCCCAGCTCTTGCTTCTGTCTTGAGCAACCTTGAGTCTATCACGTATCAACTTCACTTTCTCTCTAGTCTGCTCAACCAACTCAGGACATGTAATAATGCGCTCACCAACCTCATCCCAATAAACAAGGGACCTGCGCTTACGTCCATAAAACGCCTCAAAGGATGCCATGCCGATGGCTCTATGGTGGCTATTGTTGTAGGAGAACTCAATTAGCTTGATCATACCATCCCAGTTCCATCTGAGGTCCAGTGCGCAAGCCCTCAACATGTCCTCAAGATTCTGAATCGTCCTCTCCGACTTCCTATCGGGTTGGGGATGAATTGTAGTACTCGAATGCAGTTCTGTCCATTACATATATCAGCATACACGACTTTAATATGTTTTGTCATTTTAATTATTAAGTCGTTAAACATGTTTCTTATAGACATATAATATGTTGTGTATCCTTATGTTAAATGTATGCATGACTTCCGTAGCATATGTAGCTCATGAATTCATAATCGTTATCTGCAGTTTGTCACATGTATTATGTTTATATTGTTTGTTAGTTGAGTTTTAAGCAGTACACACGCTATGCGTGTTCAATTTAGTCTTTGTTTATCGTGATCTCTCTTTTTGTGCTTATATTAGTCGTTAATAATAATTATATATTTTTTTGTTACCTGTACTCTATCTTTTTCGTATAGCTTATCCTATTGTTGTATAAACATCGTTGTATATATAATTCCGAAGGAAATGCATAAATGCATAGATTTTACTATAATTTATTTGGGTGTTCAAGTTGATAATTAAAATTTTTCCCCTATGTTATTAAGTTATTTACATTTTATTCTATTACTATGATGTGTCATGCAATACCATGTCGTTCCTAACTCGCAATTAGTATGCTCTTCAATTGTGTATGTTAATGATTTGTTTTAAAACCGGTAAATGTATGCCTATTCCGTAACCCATGACTTGTATGAAAAGTATTTGTGTTATTGTATTTTGCTGTTTGTTATCGTTATATATTATGATGTTTATTACTGTTTTGTTGTATTAGTTATGTTGCAGTGTCATTGAAATAGCTTTATGTATACTTGTGCATATTTACTTAACGTCGTTTAGTCACTTTTGTTTCGGGTATCTATTTGTATGTTTTCTTAAATCCACTTATTTACGTTATTAATGTTGTAACAAATTGTGTTTGTCTATATGTCTCTTTATTGTTGTAAGAGACTTAGTGTTTTCTCTCTTTCTTTGTGTGTAGTGGTCATTTAGCACATATACCCCTGTCTTATCGTACATCTTTTGTATATTCGCTACTCCTACGTTGTTATTGTATTCTATATATATTGTGAGCTTTTATCTATTACTTCGTATGTTCATGTTGTTGCTTGTATGTATAGGTATATGTGTATATAAACATTTATTATTTGTCTTTCGCACTTATACTATTTGTGTTTTGTGTGTTGATAACATTATATGGTTTAATAAGTTGATTGGTTCATTACAACTCACAGAGTCATACTGCTGTAAGGGTGCACACATTTTAGTAGTTAGTATGTCTTGTGCCTATTATTTTTATGTTAGTATGTTACAACAAACTAGTAATTTTTCTTTTATATATATATATATATATATATATATATATATATATATATATATGGCGGTTAATTTAATTAAGTTAATTTAATTTTTCTTTAACTCGTTTTTTTACACTTTTGTGGTGTTTATTGTTCATGTTGTACTTGAATTAGTAAATTTTATTAGGCATGGAGTGGTGGTATGTGATGGTGGGGCAAGGTATTGGTTTTGCAGATGTGACTGCGATTTTACTACTAACGAACGTAAGTTATTTTGTTTATATGTTATGGCATGTTATGTATTTGTTTATGTCGTGCATGAGTATGGTGTGCATTATGTTGTGTTTGTGCACCTGATTTTTATGTTGTATATATGTATAATTTGTTGAATTATGTTGCTGTATATTCATAGTTTATGTTATGTGATGTCTCTTTTTTTGTACTTTGTTATGTTTCTTTGTGTAGTTGTGTTGGATTTTGTATAATTGATGTTCTAGTACGTGTTTGATATGTGGAAATATGTCGCTAAGGTATGTCGTATTGATCAATGTGTGTATATATAGTTAATTAGCAAAATTGTGTATTATGGTCTTGTGTTTAAGTGTTTTTTTGGCTCAGCGAAGCTTTGCTGAGATCAACGGTCCACTCGAATTTCACCTCCTTCTGCTTCCGTCTGCTCAGGGCACTAGTATCGATGAGAATCCTTCACAATTTCCCGTAGCAGCTGGCCAAACTAAGAAAACTCGTTCCTTCAGTCACCTTGGTCGGTCAGGGCTATTCAGCGATAGTCTTAATCTTATTCGGATCCACTGAGGTCCCTTCTTTTGAACTTACGTGACTCAAAAAAGCCATGCTTCCGTTGCGCCACTCTGATCATTTATCTCTGATTGACATCCTCTGCGCTGGTGATGGGTCATTGATACCTGGTCGCCTGCGGTTGAACTCTGTTATGATGTCGCCGGCCTCCCTGACGTCCGCATCAGGCATCACATGGATCTGGGTAGCGAGCCTTGCTTCCCTTTATGTTGCTCCTGATTCTATTGTGATGGTGGCGCCGGTCTCTGCTCAGTGCTATCTTTCGTAAAATGTCCCGGTTGTCGCACTTATACTTGTATAATCCTCCTACACTAACCCGAGTATGGCATCCACATTGAGCACATAGCGGCAGCGGTGGCCCTGCTCTTCTCCGCGACTATACTTTCTTCACAGGCGGTCATGTGATTATTAGCGGCCATGTCGCATATCTCCGCCTCCTGCAGTGAAGGGTCCTTCTGAACATCGATTTAGGGACATCCTGTATTTCTCTGTAGTAGAATCTCAGATCCGGTGGCCGCGGTGGTGGAAGCCGCTGGTTCAACTACTGCTGCCACTGAGCAGTCTACTGCTGATGTTGTGCCAAAATGGTGGTCATGGTGACCATGGTTTCGGCCAATGCCTGGAGAATGGCCCCCTTATCCAGGTGGTCATTACAACATCAACTGTTGCCTCCTTTGCCAGATTGTTCACAACCCGAAGGTATTTTCTTGGATTTCACGCGAACCTTGACAAGAATTCGGATTGAACAGGAGTAGTCGAGGGATTTGAGCATTTATGGGGCTCATGCGAAGGTTCGAGGGTATAACGGTAATTAAGTAGAGAAAGCTCACCAACGGCACACACCTCCCATAACCTGATCATAAACTAGGTCTAAGATCATATATTAAGTCTACTTTGTTTATTAGGGGTAAAATTTTAATTTTACAAAAGATCGTAACATGTGTCTAAGTGATCTAATTAATCATGTGTTTCCGAGGCGGATCTGAAGCCTCAGCTCTGATGCCACATGTAGCGTTCCGTTCCCGAGCCCTAACATCGAGAACAGTGCACCCGCCGTATCTCACTAAGGAGAATACAAGGCGTCGAATCAATCTCTTACATGTCAGAAATGACGTAGAAATTTTTTCGCGGAAACGTAAAATTTGTAACTTAAATTAAACTCAAACAATCGTCATTACATTACCGAATAAAAATTCTGATAATAAAAATAATAAAGAAGTCGATGAGAATTCCCAAAAGATAAATAAGAACAGTCGGCTGCAGAGTCCCCTCATATCCTAGATGAGGCTATCAACCAGCCCACTCCGCTATGTCCGTCCCGTCCTCAACAAATATATGTTCGTAGTCCTCATCCGGCTCACCTAGGAAGTAGGGGTGAGTGACAAAAAAACACCCAGTAGATGCCCCCTTTAACCAATACAAAACATGCACACCGAAATGATATAACCACATAGTGCATAACATGATATAACATGCATAAAATAAAGTAAATACAGTAAGTAAAGCACTCCACATAAAAATACGCAACAACGTGATGCATGCTCCATCCACGTGTCACACGCAACAAAACTCATGTCACACAATATGCCCCTAGGCCTATATGCAACGCATGATCCGGGGATTGACTGGATGCCTGTAGCCCGTACACTGCAATCCACCCTGGCCGATTCCCGTGGCCCGTACACCACGATCCACCTTAACCGATGTCCATGGCCTATACACCATGATCCATCATAACCGAGTACCCATGGACCACACACCATGATCCACTCCACTCGAGCGTCTGAGACCAGTACATCTCAATCCACTCTAAATGCAAATGCACGTGCCATGAATGCAACAACAAAGTCGCCTAGGGCTTGTACGCACATCCTCACCATCTTTGGCACTCAATATTTGGCTTCATAAATTTTTTGAATATTAGAAAGTTGTTATTTATCATTTTCCTTATTTTTCCTTAGCTTGGTTTAATTTTCTAGAATTTTCTACTAATTTTCACTTTTTTCTCCTTATTTAATTCTATTTATTACTAATTACTTTTAATTACTTACATTTATCAAAATTGAGAAATTAAGTCGAAATAATTTAATTTTCACCTTTTATATTTTCTGGAATTTATTTAGAATTTTCTGATAATTAAACATATTTTACTGGAATTTTAAACTAATTTAATTAATTATTTATTATTTATTCATTTTAGAAATTAATTTTCAGATTTTTTTAAAATTTTTGGTTTGGGCCAGCTGCTGTCATGGTCCGGTCCGGCAGCCTGGCCGGTCCAATATGCTTTTCTTTTTTTTTAAACCTTTGGCCCGGCCCATTAATGTCCAGACCAGTCCCCATGCTAACCGGGTCAGCCGGGTCTATCGGCCTGCTGACCCGGATTTTTTTTATTATTTTATTTTAGTTTTTTCTTTTTTATGATTAAATTCTATTTTCTTCTAACCTCAATAAAATCTTCGTTTTAACTCCGATTGACCTCAAACCAGTTGCATTGGACTTGTTATAATGAGACGCCTCTTTTGGAAGTGGACACGTCAGCACGTGCCCGACGCGCCGTTAGGGGCTGCGCGTGGGTCCCACGTGCCACCCCCTGAAACGCGCACCTCAGACCTATTTTGTCAACTTCTAACCCAATCTCAACCTATTCCGGGCTAAATGAACCTATTCTAAGGCCAAAACATAATTTTAAACAACTCCAAGTATGAAAATTTCTAATCTTTTGGAATAATTTGAGGGTATTTTTAATCTAACTCAATCTTACCACCAAATCTATACACATACACACACGTGGCAGTCATAAACAAATCATCCCATGCTTTGCCATATAAAACATATGCAAAACTAATATCTTAAACAAATAAAAACAATGAATCACATAAATATACCATCAAATCATGCATGGATTATACCCGTTTGAGGGAGGAAGAGGTACCTACCTCGATTGACGATAACACGAATAATTTGAAGGACTAAAACTTGGGTGCGGGGTCTCGCTAGCCTTCTTCTCCTCTCTCTTTTTCTCCTTTCTCTCTCTTTTTTTCTCTTTTTCCTTGTGTGTGTGTGCGCCGTCGATTCTTTAGCGTGCAATTGGGGAGAATAGCGGCTAGGGAGGTTTATTTTTGTTGTGTTGTGCGTGTGTGTGTGTGTGTCTATATATATATATATATATATATATATATATATATATATATATATATATATATATATATATATATATAGTGGGGGAAGTTAGGGTAGATTTTAGGTTTTCCCATTAGATTTTGGTTTAGATTTTCTAATGTAACTCTAATTACCATTTAGTTTGTGTTTATCTCTATCTTTATTTTATTACTATTCCTTTCTTTTTTTTTAATTTTCTTTCCTTTTATCTTTATCTTCTATCTACTATAATTTATTCTTTTATTACTATTATTTATTTATTATTTATTTATCTTTTTTTCTCCGGTTGTAACAAAAACCATAGTTGCCTTGGGAAACAGAGCACTCAAGTTTTACAGTCTAAAAAGTAATTTTATTAGGCACGCTAATAGTTTTTTGCTTTATCAATTGTATAGACATCGGTATACCAATTCTACAGCGTGATTGGCTTGAAACAAGATGTTTCCCTTCTGATTTGTAAATCTTCTGTTTGTTAAGGAATAGCTATGAACTATGTTGTGAAAAGGAAACACCACGACTTCAATTTTATAGTGCTTCATGACAATTGGTAGACATATGCAATGGGATACGAAGTACCTGTTTTCAATATTGAACCGAAAAAAGAGCGTTTCCGGTGTATTAAGTTTCCGTGTTTGTACAGGGTCTGAGGAGGAGCCAGATCGCTTTGCGATCTAATGTATGCACATTTACCCTACATTTTGTGTAATAGGCTTTTCCGCGACTCTAACCCATGGCCTCTAGGTCACAAAGCAGCAACCTTAACAGTTGTTCCAAGATCCACGCTCTCAATATTGAACATAACCTCTCCCTTAATGACATTTTTGTACTGCCTATATCCCTCTCATTTCATAATGACCGGTCGTTACACTTGTATTGCGTTTTAATAGATGTAGGAGAAAAATACCTAAAAAATACTTTTTTTTTAATAAAAAATTTTGGTTGAGATGAGTCCGTCATTCTAGGGATATGGCATACCAACAATCTTATCGAGACCTTACAATGTACTTTACATATTTAACACCGAAAGAGATTGCTGTAGCAGGACTCAGACATAAAATCTTACAAGTCGAAGAAGACGGACATTACTAGATGAACTAATCTTTGTTTAGCCGTAAAAAAAAAAAAGCGTGACTGTGGACAATTCCACTATATTCTTAGGCTACTATAACATCAATTTACGAACAGGTACGTCATAATAAATGAAGTTAATAACAACCTATGATAAACCTAGTATGTCTCCGGGACATATCTTGACGTAAACATGCAAAGAGTAATCACCTTGAAAGAGAGAAGTTGAGAGTTCAAATCCCACCGGGGATATATGTGGAGAATTCCATTGCTTGGGCTCTATAATGATGTACTCGTGTATATAATCTGCCCTTTGTCTGAATCTATCAGGTTATTGATTTATATCCCTACATTTTCTGTGAGATTAATCTGCCCTTTGTCTGAATCTATCAGGTTCTTGATTTATATCCCTATATTTTCTGTGAGATTAATCTGCCCTTTGTCTGAATCTATCAGGTTCTTGATTTATATCCCTACATTTTCTGTGAGATCGGGGTGGCAGAGACCTTTCTTGGTTGGGGTATAAACCTATTACAGTGTGTGGTCCACATGGTTAGAATAAGACCAAGTCAACCAGGAATCCTCAAGTCGTTGCCTTAAATTCTAAAAACTGGGTACCACATATTGACTTTGAGCAATATCTTCTTGAGTCAACAGTCTACCGTCATTCAAGTCTTCCATTTCCCAAATTCACATTTCATTCCTCGACTTTGAATCTCATCTGCTCTTCACTATTCTGATCACTGAGTAGCAGCTTTTTCCACTTACAACTTAAGCAAGAAACAACCAAATTTCTTGTTCATGATTCATAACTCATTCCCAAGAAAAATAATAATAAGAACATGTTGAGACCATGGTTTCTATTGGGATTCTTGGGCATGTTCTCCTTGACATTGTGTTGTCAAGATGACCAAATTCAATCCCTTCTTCAGTTCAAGATGGCCTTTCTCAACGCGACGTCGTCCTCTAACACCTCCATGCTTGAATCAGGTGGCTTAGAATCGTGGAAATCCAAGTCTCAATGTTGCTTATGGGACAGAGTTGTCTGTGACTCTTCTAAAGCAAATGTAATAGCCCTTCATCTTGATTCCCTGGTTCCTTCTCTATTTGATTCAGAAGATCCCCAAGCATTGGTAAATTCTGCGGTCTTGACGCCTGTTTTTCGAATCAGGACCCTGATCTTGCTTGATGTTTCTTCCAATAACATTGTTGGAGAAATCCCAGCTGGAGGGCTAGCTAATCTCAGCAAACTGATTCGTCTCGATATGCAACAAAACAATTTTAGTGGTGACATTCCCACTCAAATCTTCCACCTGAGATATTTGCAGCATTTGGACTTGAGCAGTAATGTTCTCTCTGGTTTCCTGAGTCCTGAAGTGGGGTACCTTCAGGACCTGAGGGTGCTGAAACTGGATGATAACGCCCTCGTCGGCGATATCCCTCAGGAGATTGGGAATCTCACCAAATTGGAACAATTATCACTCTCCAGCAATGGCTTCACTGGAGGCATTCCAAGCTCCATTTTCACTAGTTCAAGAAACTTGACAGGATTAGATTTAACAGACAATCACTTGACAGGATTAGATTTAACAGACAATCACTTGACAGGGGAGATTCCAGGAGAGATTGGGGTATTGTCAAACCTGTCTACTTTGGCATTGAGCAAAAACAGGCTGACCGGTGCAATCCCCATGTCGATTCGTAATCTTAGTAAAATGGAGACTCTTAAGCTTGACAGTAACTTGCTCACTGGAGAAATTCCGCGGTGGTTATTCGACATTAAGGCCCTCAAAGTTCTGTTTCTTGGAGGAAACACACTGACTTGGAACAACAATTACATGGCACTAGTCCCTAAGTGTATGCTGAATCAGTTGTCCCTCCAATCTTGTGGTATTAAAGGAGAAATCCCTTCATGGATTTCTACGCAGAAGTCGCTAGATTACCTGGATTTGAGCAAGAATGAGCTTGAAGGAACGTTTCCGCTTTGGTTAGCAGAAATGGACCTGGGAACCATTATTATGTCAGATAACAAGCTCACAGGGTCACTGTCTCCTAGGCTCTTCAAATCCTTGAGCCTATCGGTTCTGGATCTTTCGCGTAATAATCTCCAGGGCGTGCTGCCAGACAGTATTGGTGAAGCCAATGCTCTAATGATTCTTATGTTGTCAGGAAACAATTTCTCAGGACCTGTTCCAACTACCCTTTCTGATATTTACCGTCTCTTGTTGTTAGACTTGTCCAAGAACAGGTTTTCTGGTAATACATTCCCTGTGTTTGATCCTGACGCGTTTCTTGCTTACATAGACTTGTCCTCCAACCAGTTCACTGGCGAAATCCCTGCAACATTTTCTCAAGAAACTAGAATTCTTTCCTTGGGAAAGAACAAATTTTCAGGAAGCTTGCCTAGGAACCTGACCTTATTCAACAATCTTGAGCACCTGGATCTTCATGATAACCAAATTGGTGGAGATTTCCCCAATTTCCTCACAGAAATCTCCACCCTTCAAATTCTAAACATGAGAAACACTTCCCTGAATGGTCCACTGCCAGCTAACCTTTCCCAAATGAACAATCTCCAAATTCTTGATTTTTCTAACAACAACCTCACTGGAAAAATCCCACATGAATACGGAAACCTGGTTGGTATGATAGACACACCGACAACATTCTCTTCGATATCTTCTATCTTTACATTCTCCATCCAGTACATTGATCTAATAGTGAACTGGAAAAGGGAAGTGCGTGGTTTGTCATCGAGTCCAAGCATTGAGATATACTCATTGTTGGATTTGTCAAGCAACCAACTGTCAGGCGAAATGCCTCCATCTCTTGGGAACCTGAAAGGCTTAAAGATACTTAATTTCTCGCGCAACAGCCTCTCAGGCAGAATCCCATTTAGTTTTGGGGGCCTGGAAGAACTAGAGAGCTTAGACATCTCACACAACAATCTATCAGGTTCAATTCCGGAGTCATTCGCAAGTCTGCGGCAACTTACTACTCTGGATGTCAGTAACAACCACCTAGAGGGTCCAATCCCAGTAGGAGGACAGATGGACACCATGAATAATGTAGACAGTTTTGCTAACAACAGTGGATTGTGTGGGCTGCAAATAAGGTTTCCATGCCGCGAGCCACGAAAACCATCAAGTACTAATGCTGCAAAGGAGGATGAGGAACAAGAATCATATTTTGCATGGGAAGGGGTATGGATTGGCTTTCCTTTTGGATTTCTTGTATCAGTTGGGATCATATACCTGACTGGATGGATTCCAGGAGGAAGATACTTGGCAGCGGCGCAGCGCAGCAGCTCCTGGAGGAGAAATTCAGGTCCAAGAAGGATCAGCTTCAGAAGCACCCTGAAAAAAGGTTCAGGTCCAAGAAGGATCAGCTTTAGTAGCACCATAGGAGGAGTTATTAACTCAGGATCCAAGCCTCCAAGCAGCAACATAAGTCCTCATTAAGAATGTAGCATTAATCTATGTTACATAGACCTTTCTTCATGTCCACCATTTGCATGTCCAAATTATATGACATGTTGATGAGTGTCTCCTCATCATCCGAACCCAGTATATCCCAACGACAGCAAAAGCTATCGTTAGGGTCTGGGGAGGGTAAGTGGTAGGCAGACAATACCTCTATCCCAAGGGATAGAGAGTCTACATCCAATGAGACCCCCGGCTCTACCTACATAAATGACATGATAATTGCGGTATGTTGTGCTAGTGTGTGAGTGAGTAGATTCAAGAAATACAAAGAAAGGCCTTTCGATATTAAAATACACAGCACTTATATATATACATGTAATGTAAAACAACGGTATAACATACGCAACCAAGTGGAAAGTTAATCTAAAGCGTAAATAGTGTCTACGCCTATCTATGTCCCTAAATATACTCTATAAGTGTCCCTATATATGACCTATACCTCGTTAACCTTAATCTTATGTCTCCATGAACTCCTATCCTGGACCATGTCCTCAGAGAGGTGCAAATCTAGTAATTCGTGCCTTATCTGCTCATCCCAAGTCAGTTTGGGCCTGCCTTTACTCCTGTTTCCCTCTACAATGAGGCTTTCAATTGCTCTGACCGACGCCATTGTCTGTCTCCGCTTGACATGCCCAAACCATCTCACTCTTCCCTCCCTTATCTTATCTGCTATACTAGCCACGCCTAACCTTTCTCGAAACACCTCGTTTCTGATCCGGTCTAGCCTTGTATGTCCACACATCCATCTTAACATTTTCATCTCTGCCACTTCCATCTTCTGTAGTTGTGACCTCTTGATGGCCCAGCAGTCTGTCCCATATAGTATTGCCGGTCATACTGCCACCCTATAAAATTTTTCCTTTAATTTAGTTGGAAAATTTTTGTCGCACAGCACCCCTGAGGCCACCCTCCATCTACACCAGCCTGCTTGAACTCGATGTGCTACATCGTTATCTATGTCACCATTCTGCTGCACAAATGATCCTAGATACTTAAACTTACTTACATGTGGTACCACTTGACCATCGATGGAGAGCTGGCTATCATCACTGTCTGCTACGCCGCTGAAGTCGCAGTGCAGGTACTCGGTCTTAGAACGGCTAATCTTTAAGCCTTTTCTCTCTAAAACACCTCTCCACTGCTCTACTCTCATACTCAGGGTATGTCTACTTTCTGCAACTAATACAATATCGTTAGCAAAAAGCATACACCACGGTACTGCCTCCTGTATCGACTTTGACAACTCGTCAAGGACAACTGCAAAAAAGAATAGGCTCAACGCAGACCCTTGATGAGTGTCTATGTATGTTAAGCTTTCTTAAATAAATGACCTGACACTTAAATATGTTTCTGTTATCAATTCCCATAATTGTGCAATCAAAGATATACATAGAATAGGAAACATGTATATTGTGTAATTAATGAGATTGATTGTCATAGAAGAATTAGCGATTACTTTCCTTGTATAGATATATAAACAGTGTATAAATTGACTTGTATATTGAGATGAAAGAATAAAGAAATACAGAAGAAAATTTCTTCCAACTCTTCGATTGCTTTGCCTTGATACTTCCTGCTCTTCATTTACACATGGTATCAGAGCATGCCTTATTTCAATTGTATCTATTGCATCTTTGAGGACTGTTGGCTCTAAATTCACATTCATCATTGTCGTAAACTTACTCTCCTTGATCAAGTATCATATCTGCTCTGTTCAGAGATCAGTGAGGCTCTGAATCAGTATCATCATTGCCCTTGACTACCCATCTTGGTTGGCAACAGACCAAGTCTTACCTTGCTCCTATCTGTTCAGTATCTGCATATCAAAACAACAATATGTCACAAACCCCAGGTACTGTTGGAACAAGCCAAGAAACACTAGAAAATAAACCCAACTTCCCTGCACAGTTTGATCTATCTGAACAATTTGCCCACTTTCTGCAGCATAGTATGAATATTTCCTAACCGCCAGCACCACTTGCAAATATATCATTAAAGATCAAGCTCAACAGTATCAATTACATCTTATGGTGCAGACTAATGAAAATTGCCCTTGGTGGCAGGGGAGCTCCCATATCATGGGCAACCCCCCACCCCCTACCCACAGATCCTTCCTATCCCACATGGGAACAGAATGATCAACTTGTATTCACGTGGCTTATTGACAATATTGATGACAGCCTGGTGAACAATGTGTCAAGATATTCAACAGCAAATGCATTATGGGATGGTTTAGCAGTCACATATGGGTCTAGGAGTGACCCCTGCAAATTTTCGATCTACACAAGCAGTGCTACACCATCAAGCAGGGAAACCGTCCCCTTGAACTCTTTGGGATCAATTCCAAGGACTCTGGATGACTTATTGATTCCATGGATCCCAACCCCATGGAATTTCCTAAGGATATTGCCATATATACCCGAAAAATTCAAGAACAAAGATTGTACCAACTGCTGCTAGCAGTAGATGACAGATTCGCGGACACTAAGAAAGAAATTCTGAAACAGGATCCAAGATCCACAGTTGAAACAGCATATAACGAGCTTCATCGGTTAGGTGTGCAGAGCGAAGTTCATACCCCATTAGATCAGCAATCATCATTTGGGGTTGGCTAGGGATTGGTTATGAAGCCATCAACGGACCACAGGAAAAATAGAAGGACAGTTGAGAATCCACGCTCAGGAATGCCATCACAGCATGGAAATGAGGACAGAGCCCACCTGGAGTGCAGCTATTGTAAGAAGAAGGGGCACAGTAGAGACAAATCTTTTCAACTTCATGGATATTCGAATTGGTGGGAGGATTTCAAGAAGAAGACCACGGATCAGTCACGTAGGCTACCGCTAAAGGTAGCTCAGTCAACAGGAAGCTCACTGGGGGCCAAAATCCCAGCAGAATAGAGGAGAAAAGCAGCGCAGACAAGGTTATAACGGATGCAAACGAAGGAGAAGAAGGAGATAGAAGGGTTAGGGAAATCCCTAACCCTAACCTGATAAATTGCCCCTGAAATACCCAATTTGAATTATGTTTTAACCTCCCGGCCCCTGCATTTAAAAGAATTATTAGTATGGTCCATGTGGTTTCTGAGCATGACAAAAGCCCCCCTATAGTTTCTGAATCGCCCAACAACCCCCTAAATTATCACATATTGCCCTGGTACCCCCCAGAATGTCCAAAAATACTCCTACACCCCTGCAGTCCATAACCTCACAACTTTTATCTTCAAAAACAGTCAACTTACCAAATTCCACCTCAAACTCCCAATGTCGCCTAATTCAAACAACTCCTCAGTGGATATTTGACTGCGGAGCAACCGACACTATGACATGTGACCAGTCTGACCTCATCACACATACTCAACCAATCAAGACCACTGTCGAAACTGTCAATGGGGCCTCTGTCCCAGTGGTAGGTGGGGGGTCCATTTCCATTACTCTTAACATTACCCTTGATCACTTCCTATATGTACCCTCCTTATCCACCAAACTATTATCACTTAGCCAACTTACTAAAGCCCTAGATTGTATCATTCTAATGTATCCTAATTTTTGCCTTGTTCAAGACATTCATACGAAGGCGATCATTGGAGGTGGTACTAAACGCCATGGGCTGTACTTTGTTGATGAAGTGGCGCAACAGGGACAGTCTAATTTTGCTACCGGGACGTCCACCCGATAGGTGTGGTTATGGCATCGCCGTTTACGACATCCCTCATTTGGCTACTTACATCGTCTTTTTCCTATATTATTTACGTCTCAAACAGTTAATCTTACTTGTGACACATGCCTCCGAGCCAAACAAACATGTGCATTTTACTTTGCCAATAATACCCGGGTTGGTCGTATGTTTTCTTTGATACATTCTGATGTATGGGGCTCCTCACTATATAATACCCTCCTTGGTTTCTGTTATTATGTGCTATTTCTTGATGATTTCTCTCGTATGACATGGTTATATATTATGAAGCATAAATCTGAGGTCTCTTAAAAATTCATTCACTTCTACAGCATGATACATACTCAGTTTGATACAAAGATACAAATCATTCACTCTGATAACGGGGCGAATATCTCGATGGGAACTTGAGTCAATTTTTCCATAATCAGGGTATTATACATCAAACCTTGTGCCCCAATGCACCTGAACAAAACGGTGTCGCCGAACGTAAAAATTGTCTCATTCTCGAAATGACCCGTTCCATGATGTATGACTCACATGTCCTAATAAGTTTTTGGCCCGAGGCTGTCTTTACTGCTACCTATCTTATCAATCGCCTTCCAACAAAAATTCTCAACTACAAAACCTCTCTTCAGACATTGTCTACCCAACATACCATTCCATCGGTCTTTACCCTACCACCACAAGTGTTCAGGTGTACAGTATTTGTTCATACTCCCAAACAAGAACGAAACAAGCTTGATCCCTATGCTGAGAAATGCATATTTGTAAGCTATGCCACTAAACATAAAGGGTACTGTTGCCATAACCCTCGCACCCACCGGATTCAAATTACCATGAATCGTCTTTTCTGGAAACAGAGTATTACTACACCCCTAATCTCGGGTTCAGTGGGGTACCCATCTGAATGAGCCCTTGATTGGATGGTGCCATCACTCACCTGCTCGACAAATATTCTAACACGACAAGTAGATGGCGCCGAATGTATCGTAGCTTCCAACACTGTAACACCTGAGGCACCAAAATCACTTCGTGATCCGCCACCGATGAATGAAGAACCCCAGGTAACAAATTTGATACAAATAATGAACAATCTAGCCTTATACCTGATTATGAATAATGCATAACTACAGAAAATAGTAATCTCACTACAAATACAGATACCCCTCCAGTCCATCAGATTATGCCAGAAACACATAGTGATACTAATAATATTCTTATTGAGCAGTAGCAAGTACGGACTTTGCCACCCATAACTAAGCGAAGAATACCTCCCGAATGGTATTCTCCTGGAAAAATATCCAAAGAATCCAGGTATCCAGTGAATATGTCTATGGAAGGAATGTATGACTTAGCTTGAGGATTTTTTGTGTCTCTATATACAGAACAGGTATCACGAACTGTTGAAGAAGATCAAACTAAACCAGCATGGAAGAAGCTATGATAATAGAAATGAAAGCCCTAGAAAAAAAATCAAACATGGAAAATGTGTATTCTTCCATCTTAGAAAAAGACCTGCCGGATGTCGGTGGGTGTTCATGGTCAAATACAAAGCTGATAGGAATATTAAAAGATAGAAGACTCGGTTGGTAGAAAAAGGATACACTTAGACATATGGTGTCGATTACTTAGAAACTTTTTCACATGTGGCCCGCATCGATATAATCAGAGTGTTTTTCTCCATTGTAGCAACGTAGAATTGGCCTCTCCACCAATTCGATGTCAAGAATGCCTTCTGCACGGTGACATGAAGGAAGAGGTTTATACGGATCCTCCTCCTGGTTTTTCTGCAGGTATTAAGACAAGGGAAGTATGTAAATTAAAAAGAGCATCTATGGAGCGAAACAATCTCCTCGAGCTTAGTTCGGAAGAAGATGTTTACCGTCAAACTAACGCGGATCATACACTATTCATTAAGCAAAGAAAATGTATGGTAACATGTTTAATTATTTATGTGGATAACATGATAATTACAGGAAATGATACTGAGGAAATGACTCGTCTCTGTAAACACATATTCACCAAATTTGAAATGAATGATCTTAGAGGACTCAAATATTTCCTAGGTATTGAAGTCCTGAGATCAGATAATAGGATTTATATATTGCAGCGAAAATACATCCTGGATTTGTTAATTGAGGTCGGAATGCTTGATTGTAAACCGTGTGATACTCCTATGGCACCGAACAACAAGCTGCAAGTGACTGATGGCACACCCTCCGCAGATAAAGGACAATATCAGTGTTTTTGGTAGGCAAGCTAATTTATCTGTCGTACACACGGCCTGACATTGCGTATGAAGTAAGTATGGTAAGTCAGTTTATGCAAAATCTCCAAGAACACCACATGGATGCAGTCGACATATCTTACGGTATCTAGAGCACACACCAGAAAAGGATATTGTGTTTCGTAATAATAGATGCTTGAATATTCAAGCATACACTGATGCTGATTGTGCAGGAAACTTGGTAGATCGAAAGTCAACCTCAGGATATTTTACACTTGTAGGATGTAACCTGGTGACCTAGAGAAGCAAGAAACAAAAGGTAGTTGATCTTTCTAGTGCTGAAGCGGCATTCCGAGGAATTGCAAAGTGAATTACTGAGATACTGTGGCTACAAAAGCTACGCAAAGACAGTGGGTTACAAGTAATCTGCCTACTCCACTGCAATGTGATAACAAAGCCTTAATCCGCATATCTGAGCACACAGTGCAGCATGATCGGACCAAGCATATAGAAAATGACCGGTATTTTATCAAAGAGAAGTTAGAAGGATGGATTATTGATCTTCCGTTTGTCCGGTCAGAGGACCAGTTGGCAGATGTATTAACCAAGGCGATTAATGGAAGGCCATTTGAAGCTATCTTGTGCAATTTGAACGTCGTTGACCCTACCGTTCAATTTGAGGGTAAGCGCTAGCAATTCTCATAATTGTGCAATAAAAGATATACATAGAATAGGAAACATGTATATTGTGTAATTAATGAGATTTATCGTGATAGAAGAATTAGTGATTAGTTTCCTTGTATAGATACATAAACAGTGTATAAATCAACTTGCATATTGAGATGGACGAATCAAGAAATACATAAAAAATTTCTTCCTACTTTTCGATTGATTTGCCTTGATACAACCTGCTCTTCATTTACACAGTTTCTGTATCTTGTACTCTTACTTGAGTGTGGGTAAATTAGGGATTAATAATGTAAAGTATGATAAACATCAATATTGTACATGAATTACCAAAAAAGGAAAACATCTACATGAATCAAGTTTTGGAGGTGATAAAGAGTGATCAAGTGCTACTTTTTTCGAACCTATAGAATTAGAGTGAGAATGACACTCTCCTAAACTACTATAGATCTATCTGCATAAGACTTCTTACAAACTAAGATTTACTTGAAAGGATTCCCCCTCGCCCCTTAAATCTCATGATGGTGTCATAGATGAATGGATGGTCAATAAAGTGGATGGTGATGATATTAACCAAATAATGATTTTTAGATTTTCAGAGTTGCAGAGTATGAAGATGCGGAAGCATGTTTAAAGCATTTGGAAGAGCACACATTATAGAATTTGGAAGAATAATTTGTTAAATGGAAGAGTTGAATTGGAGGCTGAATAGTATAGAATTTTTATTCAGACTTTGAGTTCTTCAAACAGAGCCTCTCCTGGAAATGTATAAGTGTTTGCCTTTTATAAGGCTTGGAAGAGGTAAGACACCTCAAGCCACCAACGACTCTTTCTAACGGCTATGTTCTTGTTTACAATTGTTTATTGGTCCACTTAGCTAGTGGATGTATGTACAGTATATTCGTATAAATACTTTTGTTGCACTGTTCCTCTATTTATCTCTTCAGTGCTGTCTCCGAGGTTTCTTATTTGTCTAAGTATTTCATCTCGGCAGTGCTGTCTCTATTCCTGTTGTTAATCTTTGTTCTGGTGTTGTTGTTTTGCTTAGCGCAGCTTGGTCCATTTGTTTATGCATTCACTGTTAGGAAATACAACGAGATCACTGCAAAACGCGCAGCGGAAAAACAAAACATGATCTCCGATTTCCTACCAAGGATCCATGTTGTTCGTTTAATTCAATGAAAGAAATCAGAACCATATCTCTATAGATTCAAAATCTGCAGACGTGGAACGTGCGAACGTAGGAGTTGCGATGACACGATCACCCTCTGTCGGTATCCACACGAATGCTTCCGTTCGGAGTGCTAGCTCTTGGAACGGCGCGGCTGAAGAACTCGGCTTTTCTCAAAAACGATTCTAGGGTTTCGTTTTTCTGTTGGTTTTCGTGTGTCTTCTCTATACGAGATACACAGATATATATATACACATATATAGACATCATAATCTGAGTCCTAATCGGATTAGTGGATACCAATCAAAATCCATATCAGATATGGATTCTATCAGGATATTCAAAATCTATATCAGATATGGATTCTTTCGTTATTATCCGATAATACATATATATATATAACCATAAAAACGAAATTAATAATAATGATAATAATTAATATCTAATATTAATATTATTAATATCAGCCCATACGCATTCTTGTGTGTGACCCGATAGGCCTATATTAATTGGCAGTGAGTTAAATCTCTATTAAACCAACAAGTCGTAATTGACCTCTAGCAAGGCATTATGACTACCCAATTAACACGAGTACAGTCCAACTAGCCTAATAATAGCACATGCATCAATCCCTTTGCCACACGATATATAGTTTGAACATAAGTCATGGTCGGCGTCATACTTATATTGTTCAAACATATGATTACTCGATCTCTAAGTAGACTGATAAAACAAATGATACTGATCACACTATCAATTCATTTGAGCACGGCCATGCATTTCACAGTCTCACTAATCGAGGGGCCGAAAGATATCTCTCTCAAAAGAGAGGGACAAATTCTATCTTGGTTGTTCAATATCCTTTACATAATTTATATCACATTCAATCATGACCTTTATTATTATCCAGTTATGGATAACGTTTGATCATGTCAAAATATAATAGTCCTTATGTTGAAAACTATGACAATCTCAAGTCAAAGAATTAAAACATGACTATCATGAGATTTACTTATGACGCTAATCCATATAGTAATCTCATGATGGGTCTATCCAATACACTGTTCTCTAACAAGTATCTATGAGATTGATTTGTATCACCATACACATAATCATCTCATGATTATCAAATCAATACTCATACCGATTATAAATTATTTTATCTTTATAACAATAATGAATCAGGAACATACATCAAAATTGTGTAACATACTAACCAACAATAATGATAATAAAACCTCTTTTATTAATAATAAATGTATAACATAAATATCCAAATCATGGCCTAGTGCACATACACTAACAATCTCCCACTTGCACTAGACCTACAAATATCTGAGACCCATAGATCTAGTGTGCTGATCATGCTTGACCCGTGAGAGAGGCTTAGTCAATGGATCCGCTACGTTATCATTTGTGTCAACTTTGCATCTCCTCTAACATGTCATACATGATCGATCATATAGCAGAAGCATAAGGAATTTTATTCATTCGATCTCGCTCATCAGATGTCCGAGGACATTGATTCTTGCTAAGATGAATGCCATGAGACATAGGCAGGAATCCTTTCTTAGACTCTTGCATGTTGAACCTCTTCAACATTTTATCTATGTATGTACTTTGACTCAAGCCTATTATCCTTTTAGATCTATCTCTATAGATCTTGATACCAAGGATATAGGTAGCCTCACCCAAGTCTTTAATTGAGAATGAATTCCCTAACCAAGCCTTAACCTTTTGCAAGGTAGGGATATCATTCCCAATAAGTAATATGTCATCCACATATAAGACCAGAAACACTACTGCACTCCCACTAACCATCTTGTAAACACAAGGTTCATCTTCATTCTTGATGAAACCAAAGTTCTTAACTGTTTCATCAAAACGAAGATTCCAGCTTCGAGATGCTTGCTTCAATCCATAGATGGATCTTTGAAGCTTGCAAACCTTCTTTGAATTCTCAGGATTTACAAAACCCTCAGGTTGTGTCATGTACACATCCTCGAGTAAATTTCCATTAAGGAAAGCAGTTTTGACATCCATTTGCCATATCTCATAATCATAGTATGCTGCAATGACAAGGAGAATTCGAATAGACTTAAGCATAGCAACTGGTGAAAAGGTTTCATCATAGTCTATACCATGAGTTTGCTTGAAACCTTTAGCAACAAGCCTTGCTTTGTAGGTTTGCACATTTCCATCCATGTCAGTTTTCTTCTTGAAAACCCATTTGCAACCAATAGTCTTAATACCCTGTAGAGGATTAATTAAAGACCAAACTTGGTTATCAAACATGGATTGCATCTCAGAATTCATGGCTCCAATCCATTTATCTGAATCTGGACCTGACACAGCTTCCTGATAGGTAGTAGGCTCATCTTGATCTATGAGCATAACTTCACTATCATCAGTCACAAGAAATCCATATCTCTCTGGCTGACGATGTATCATAGCAGATCTGCGTTGGACTTGTGTTACATTTTCAGGATCCACAACTGTTTGTGGTTCTGAAATTGTCTCTAAAGACGGTTCAATGATATCTTGTGGAACTTGAGTTTCCTCAAGTTGTACTATACTCCCACTAGTTCTCTTAGAGAGAAACTCATTTTTCTAAAAAGACTCCATTTCGAGCAACAAACACTATGTTCTCTGAGGGAATATAGAAATAGTACCCTTTAATTTCCTTAGGATAACCCACAAAAATACATTTAATAGACTTTGGAGCTAGCTTATCTGACACTAATCTTTTCACATAAGCTTCACAACCCCAAATCTTAAGAAAAGACAAACTGGGTCTCTTACCAGTCCATATCTCATATGGTGTCTTTTCAACCGCTTTAGATAGTACACGGTTCAAAATGAATGCAGCTGTCTCTAAGACATAACCCCAAAAAGATAAAGGAAGATCTACTTGACCCATCATAGATCGAACCATATCTAATAAAGTTCGATTTCTCCTTTCAGAAACACCATTCCATTGTGGAGTTCCTTGAGGAGTCAACTGTGAAACGATTCCACAATTTCTTAGATGTTGGTCAAATTCTTGGCTCAAATATTCACCATCTCGATCTGATCGAAGCGTTTTAATTGTCTTACCAAATTGATTTTGTACTTCATTTTGAAAAGTTCTAAACATTTCAAGAGACTCATGCTTATGTTTCATTAGGTAGACATAGCCATACCTACTGAAATCATCAGTAAAAGTTATGAAATACTGAAATCCTCCTCTGGCACTAATGCTGATTGGGCCGCATACATCTGTATGTACCAAGCCCAATAAGTCATTAGCCCTTTCACTATATCCAGTAAAAGGGGTCTTTGTCATCTTTCCAAGCAAACAAGACTCGCAATTTTCAAATGATTCAAAATCAAATGAATCTAATAATCTATTTTGATGGAGTTTAGATACGCGCTTCTCATTTATATGGCTAAGACGACAATGCCACAAATATGTAGGGTTTAATTCATTTGGCTTAGTTCTTTTTGAAGATATGTTATAAATATTACTGTCATTGAAATCATCAAGGCTAAGAACATAAATGCCATTATAACTACTTGCAATACCATAAAGCAAGTCATTTTTATCAAAAATAGAACACTTCTTATTTTTAATTAAAAATGAATAACCTTGATCATCCAAAACTGATACTGAAATAAGATTCCTACTCATAGTAGGAACATAAAAGCAATTGTTTAAAACTAACAAAAGCCCATTGGGCAAGACAAGCTCATAGGTCCCTACAGCTATAGCAGCAACTCTTGCTCTATTGCCAAAACGTAAGTCCACCTCGCCCTTCTTCAACATCCTACTCCTTTTGAGCCCCTGCATATTTGTACAAATTTAGGATCCACATCCAGTATCTAATACCCAGGAAGAAGTAGATAAATTAATTTCTATAACATAAATACCTGAAGATGTAGTTGCACTACCCTTCAGCTTATTCAACTCCTCCAAATATATGTCACAATTTCTTTTCCAATGCCCAGGCTTGTTGCAATGGAAACAAGTCTCTTCCTTAGGAACCTTTGCCTTGAGTTTAGGTTTCAGTTTAGTTTGCCCCTTTGGCCACTTTGCAACTTTTGCAACTTTGGCACCTTTTGCCTTACCCTTGCCTTTGCCTTTCTTTTTTATTTGTTTAATATTGACACTCAATACTTGGGTAGGCTTTTTGATATTTCCTTCAGCAGTTTTGAGCATACCATGTAGCTCAAGAATGGACCTTTTCATATTATTCATATTATAGTTCATAACAAACTGAGAGAAACTGCTAGGTAAAGAGTGAAGGATCAAATTCGTGGCAAGTTCTAAACTCAGGGGATATCCGAGTCTCGCAAGGTGATCTATATAACCTTTCATCTTCAAAACATGAGCGCTAACAGACTCACCTTCAGACATCTTGCAGTCAAATAATGCAACAGCGGTGTCAAACCTATCCTGCTTAGCCTGTTGTTGGAATGCTTGTTTGAGATGCACACTCATCTCATAAGCTTCTAAGTGTTCCAGGTCCTTCTAAAGTTCTGGACACATAGTTGCCAACATAAGACATCCTATGTCGTTGGAATCTTCCACATGCTTCTTATGCTTATTCCTAACAGCAACAGAAGCATCAGCAGGAGGGGGTCCAGGGACAGGGTCATCGAGCTCGTAGGACTTCTTTTCTTTCTTGAGAACGATTCTCAAGTTTCGAAACCAGTCAACAAAATTAGTCCTACATTCTTTTAGTTTTTCCCTCTTAAGGATAGATCACAACGATAAGGTGGAATTGTTATTATCAGCCATTTATGATCTACAAAACATGCAAAGTAACACTTTAATTAATAATGAGGTTAAAACTTTACAAAACTCCCACTAAAACATAACGTTTAAAAGAAACATTTTAGTGAGCTAAGATCCATATTTAACTTAATTCTAAACTCAGCTTTGGCATGACGCTTAAAATTAAGTTATTTAGGTAGGTAAATTCTTTACCAATTACATCTCATGTAACTCTTAGAATTTATGAAATAATGACATCATATATCATTGTATGTTAGATTCCATCTAATGCCTTGGGCCCAAAACCGTTTTGATAGCCCAATTAAGTCTAACCAATTTTAAACATATGAGTAGCACTATTACTCATCCTACATAGCTAGGAATGTTTAAAGCACATTGCTTTGGCAATACCTACTTTAATACAATCCCAGTTTTAATACGTGTTTAAGACATGGGTGACATTAAGACTTAAATTATTAATGAGGGTTCAACTTAGTTTATGTCTTGCATTGCATATCATTATATCATATCATCCTATATGCATATATAATCTATCATCCACGCATCTCATACAAAATGATAAATATGGAAACGTGACATAGCATGGCCAAACTAAATATGATCTTCATGAGACCAAATGAAGATCATAAAGGAAACCCTATGTGAAAGACTTCCTATTACAACATTTGCAATGATACATATCTTCTAATCTTGAGCTCGTGCCTCCATCTCCATGGAATCCACTCGTCCTTGGTGTGTTTCGCCATCACCACTTTTGTAGCTTGATTCTTCATTTATTACAATAATAAAGAAAAACCTAACTACTTGTATAATAAAATACAACAAAAACTACAGCGGCACGCAGGCCATAATAACTCAAAATAGAAATATGAATAAGTCAATCACATAGGTCCTAAGGCCATGCTATGCACCATGCAAAGACATCAACAATTATAACAAATAAATATATATTGACATTCTTAATGTCACGGTAACGAACTATCGGGCGTACGCAAACAGAAAACATCAATCAGATTGATAATTTTCTTTTCGGAACCCTAACACAGACGCGTCAATCATATTAACGATCTTTCTGTTTTGATTACGGTAAACCCTTACATTAGCATCGATCGAATCGATAACCATCATTAGAAAACCTTAAAACAGAATCATCAATCAAATTGATAATCTGCCATCCGAAACTCGAAATCAGAATCATCATCGAATTGATAATCTGTCTTTTGAAACACAAAAACAGAATCATCAATTGAATTGATAATCTGCCATTCGCATCACGAAAACAGAATCATCAATTGTATGTTTTATATCTGAGATAAACCGAATTATTTTAGTCATCACATGACAAACAAATTCTGCCGTTTACAATAATCTCGGGTTATATCATCTCATGAAAACGATTTAAAAACATCAATCCGCTCTCACCAGATGAGATTCGAATAGGGTTTTACACATATCGTGTGTTTGTATCTAATATAAACAGAGTCGGTTTTAATCATCACATGACAAACGAATACCGCTGTATACAAATCATCTCATGAAAACGAATTGAAAAACACCATTCTTCTCTCATCATATGAAATCCGACTTGGGGTTTGTTCATATATCATGCCATACGAATTCAAACAGAAAACATATAATCACATAAGCATGATATAATCGATTTAAACGAGACAACAAGTGTCTCTGATACCACTGTTAGGAAATGCAACGAGATCACTGCAAAACGCACAGCGAAAAAACAAAACTTGATCTCCGATTTTCTACCAAGTATCCATGTTGTTCGTTTAATTCGATGAAAGAAATCAAAAACCATACCTCTATAGATTCGAAATCTGCAGACGTGGAACGTGCGAACGTAGGAGGTGCGATGACACGATCACCCTCTGTCGGTATCCACACGAATGCTTCCGTCCGGAGTGCTAGCTCTTGGAACGGCGCGGCTGAAGAACTCGGCTTTTCTCAAAAACGATTCTAGGGTTTCGTTTTTCTGTTGGTTTTCGTGTGTCTTCTCTATACAAGATACATAGATATATATACACATATATAGACATCAAAATCCGAGTCCTAATCGGATTAGTTGATGCCAATCAAAATCCATATCAGATATGGATTCTATCAGGATATTCAAAATCCATATCAGATATGGATTCTTTCGTTATTATCCGATAATACATACATACATACATACATACATATATATATATATATATATATATATATATATATATATAACCTTAAAAATGAAATTAATAATAATGATAATAATTAATATCTAATATTAATATTATTAATATTATTAATATCAACCCATACACATTCTTGTGTGTGACCCTATAGGCCCATATTAATTGGCAGTGGGTTAAATCTTTATTAAACAAACAAGTCGTAATTGGCCTCTAGCAAGGCATTACGACTACCCAATTAATACGAGTACAGTCCAACTAGCCTAATAATAGCACATGCATCAACCCCTTTGCCACACGATATATAGTTTGAACATAAGTCATGGTCGGCGTCATACTTATATTGTTCAAACATATGATTACTCGATCTCTAAGTAGACTGATAAAACAAATGATACTGATCACACTATTAATTCATTTGAGCACGGCCATGCATTTCACAGTCTCACTAATCGAGGGGCCTAAAGATATCTCTCTCAAAAGAGAGGGACAAATTCTATCTTGATTGTTCAATATCCTTTACATAATTTCTATCACATTCAATCATGACCTTTATTATTATCCAGTTATGGATGACGTTTGATCATGTCAAAATATAATAGTCCTTATGTTGGAAACTATGACAATCTCAAGTCAAAGGATTAAAACATGACTATCATGAGATTTACTTATGACGCTAATCCATGTAGTAATCTCATGATGGGTCTATCCAATACACTGTTCTCTAACAAGTATCTATGAGATTGATTTGTATCACCATACACATAATCATCTCATGATTATCAAATCAATACTCATACTGATTATAAATTATTTTATCTCTATAACAATAATGAATCAGGGACATACATCAAAATTGTGTAACATACTAACCAACAATAATGATAATAAAACCTCTTTTATTAATAATAAATGTATAACATAAATATCCAAATCATGGCCTAAGGCACATACACTAACATTCACCTCATCTCCTCAGCTTGGCATCCTTCATTGTTGTTTTTCTTTAGTGCCTTCACTTCGTCACATTGGCTTCAGCATTCTTTCCTTTAGCTTAGATACTTCATTACCTCGACCTTTCCTCATTTTAGCTTACCTCGTCACTTCTTCTTTTGGATTGATACTCCATCTAGATTCTAACACTTTTCACCTCAGCGCTTTATCTCATAACCTAAGCATTGCACCGTTTCACTTCGGCGCTACATGTTTTAGCTCGGCACTTCTTAGCTCGAGTTCTGACCTCACCTCGGCTAGGCACCTCGGTTCGATACTTCTTCTACTTCTACCTTACTTCAGCTTAGCATCTCAGTTCGGCTCATTAATCTTTCACTGCTCATCTTTGATCCTCACCTCGGTATGGCACCTCGACTCGGTACTCCTTTACTTCTTTATTTAACTCAGCTAGGCACCTCAGCTTGCTAGTCAATTGTATTTTTCTGTAGACTTATTCTTCAACAATTATAAAATGAGAAATTGGAAGACATGTTTTACTGATACATTGAAGCGACAAATACTGTAACAAAAAAAATTTGTCTAAGATGATTGTTAAAGATGTACTTAGTCGCTATATAAGTCACTTGCGAGAGCTATATAAGCCACCTTGTGCTTGTGGCTTCAAGGTGCATAAGAAAAAAAGAATTTAAACCAAAAAAATAGTGAAACACACCCACAAAAATACCAAAAAAAAAAAGAAAAAAAAGAGTGATGTGCCACGAAAACTAGAAGATCAAAATAAAGTGGCATGAAGGAAAAGTTCTAATATTTTTCCATGCAAAGCCGGGAGTTAGGATGGGTTGGCTATTTATGCACGGTTTCTTCTGAGCTTTTCAGAGACGGTTAACAAATCGAACCGAGCTGTATATTGGATTTTTGAGTTCTTGCTAGTTTAGGTTAATGGACACTTTGTCTCGGCTCGTTTCGAGGCATAAACATGTTCGAGTTCGAGTCGATAATGTTATATTTCTTTGAACGAGCCAAACTATTCGATTTTGACTCAGCTTGTTTATATAGACGAATTCAATTAGGTGTTTGAAATCAGCTTATTTAATTAAAATTAGCAAACAATCTTACACCAAACATGAACCAAACTCGAATGGTTCGTAAACAGTTCGATTCATTAAATACCCCTAAGGCCAATGAACTACTTTTTGTAAATAAATATAACGAGTCTATGCGCTTTTTGATAGTAGTGGTGACAAACAGCCATCAGATGCCAACTCGTGAGAATTTTAGGCCTGATTTCTGGTTGCACACGCCCTCCCCTCAACCACACAACCACCGCCCAACGAATGGGATACAGGGAAAGCTACAGACCCAAAACCTTTCCTCCAGTGAACTACCATATCCCACAATTTCTGGAAAAAATTTAAAATATATACAACCTTACACTAATATTTCTTGAAATGCAAGTTCAGGCTGAACTATAAATTTGTAATCTGCAAGCGGAAGCTATTTAGAAAAAGGGGGAATCCTCCCTATGCACCCTACCAAGCTTTTAGTTTCTACCTCCCATCCCCTGTAAAAAAATGTTGAGATCAAAAGCAAAACTAAATGCAGAGCTCCAATTTGTTCTATTTCTCCTAACCCCTATCCTTCACAAATCTGTCATGTAAACAGGACTCACGAAGCGGACTCAGTTGCAGATTGTGTCGGGGCGAGATCTTCTAATCCGCGGTCAACGTGACTGTCACTCATTCAAGCCTACAGTAATGAGGTCAAAGAAGCTAAATTGCATAAAGAGTATGTGCAGCGGGATGGAGAGGGAGGAAGCACGTCCGCAGTATTTTGCATAACCTAATTTTCGGCCGTCACGGTTTGTACTCTTTTGTAATATATTTTAGTGTCATTTTACAGGTTTTTAAGTTGTTTTTAAACACTAAAAACGTTAGTTAAAAGATAGGAAATTATGCTTTTCAAATTTGGGAAAAACGTCTAAAAAGTAGGGGTTTTCACAGGATGACCATGTCTCGATATTTTAGCCATAACTCACTCATCTAACGCCGTGTTATGGTGATTTAAGATGATATAGAAACTATAAATATAGGACTACAACTTTCTAGAAGACCTCATGGACAGATTTGGCCTCTAGGTAACCGAAAAATCGCGTGCAATATTGATCATCATCATCATCATTACCCCATTGCCTTAATGGCTCCCATCTATGACGGGGTATGGAGGGTCGGATGTACCAACCATAGAAATTCAGTAGAAGACTTATCCTATCTTTTGTAAACTAGGTTTATCACTTATAGGGCTATATGTAAACGTGGTCAGCATCCTATAAACACAGAAAATTGATTGAGAATATACAATTTCAGCCATAGGCTGTTTGCAATGTTCTTCCATGTGGATCAAAACTAGGTTCTGTATCAACATCTTGAACAAACGTTGTAGGGGAATTGAATCCTATCGTCTTGAAGACACGTACCAGGGGTGGATTGCTGTACTTGGATCACGAACAAGCTTCAAGGAGGTGGATATTGCTCAGTCCAAGCGAGAAGCACACGGCCAAGGGTGGTTATCGTGAACTGTTCTTGTCACCGCACAAGGTTTCTTGTGGAAGACGCGTTGGAACCAAGGAAAGATCCGTCTTTTTCATGGAGCACACATCAATTTGGTATCAAACTTACCGTATATATGTTCTATTATATTAGTATTTGATCCAGGTTTGGATTCGAGGACGAGTCCTTTCGTGGCGGGAGGGAATGATAAGGTCAAAGGAGCTAAATTTCATAAAGAGCATGTGCAGCGGGATGGAGAGGGAGGAAGCACGTCCGTAGTATTTTGCATGACCTAATTTTCGGCCGTCATGGCTTGTACTCTTTTGTAATATATTTTAGAGTCATTTTACATGTTTTTAAGCTGTTTTTAAACATTAAAAATGTTGGTTAAAAGATAGGAAAATATCCTTTCCAAATTTGGGGAAAACGCCTAAAAAGTAGGGGTTTTCACAGGATGACCATGTCTCGGTATTTTAGCCATAAATCACTCATCCAACATCGTGTTGTGGTGATTCAAGATGCTATAGAAATTACAAATCTGGGGCTACAACTTTCTAGAAGATCTCATGTATAGATTCGACCTCTAGATAACCGAAAAATCACGTGCAATATTAATCATATGATGAGGAGATAGAAATTCAATAGAAGACTTATCCTATCTTTTGTAAACTAGGTTTATCACTTGTAGGGCTATATGTAAATGTGACCAGCAGCCTAAAAACACAAAACTGATTGAGAACATACAATTTTCGGTCATAGGCTGTTTGCAAGGTTCTTCCTTGTGTTTTTCTTTGATCTTCGATCAAAACTAGGTTCTGTATCAACGTCTTGAGCAAGCTTTGTAGAGACACTTACCATGAATGGATTGCTATTCTTGGATCACAAATAAGCTTCAAGGAGGTAGATATTGCTCAGTCCAAGCGAGAAGCACACGTCCAAGGGTGGTTTTTGTGAACCATTCTTGCTCAGAAATCAATCATCATAGTCCCTAATACCTTTCTCGTAACCAATCACCTAAAATCCGATACCTGTTTCATCCTTCTCCCACAATATGTTCGACAAAAGTTCAGACCCTAAAACTGGTCCAACCTTTTTCGATGAACTTACCATTTAACTGGCAAATCTTCTTCATTAGAGCCTCAGTTCACAGGCTCTGACAATAACCTCTGAAAAGCTTACTATAGTAGTAAAACTCATTGGTGAGAATTACTCTCTATGGGCAACACTTATCAGGAAGGCCATTGGAGGAAGGGGGAGAAGTTCTCATCTTATAGGGAACCCCTCTCCACCCCAACCTACTGATCCTGGATTTGATCGATGGGAACAAGATGACGAGTGTGTTTTCATATGGTTGATTCAAAAGAGTTAATTGCATATGGTATCCATTCTTTTCCACAAAGTTTTAAGTAGCATCCATACTTTCATTTAATTCGCTTAGCAGCCATACTTATTGGGGAAATAGGCACCTGACATCCTTACTGACGTCATAAAGACAATTTTCATTTATTTTTTAAAAGTTTATAGAAAAAATAATTCAAAAATAAAAAAAACTCCAACCCCACCATCGACCTCCCTCCCCTACGAACTTCCTCCATCTTCATCTTCTTCCTCCATCTTTATCTTCTTCCTCCCCATCTTCTCCCATACGAATCTCAAACCACTTCCATTTCAATCCCATGAACTGCCCTGCTCAACTCCCTTCGGCTGCTCTTCTGTCAGGTTTGCCCTGCTCAACTCCCATTTGAGTCGGTCAAACTATTGAGAGAATCTCGCAATACTTGGATGAGAAATCTGAAACTAAGATTACTGATGTTGTGGAGCAGGAGATGATTGCGAATCATATGACAATATTAGTTCATATGGAGAATTCAGGCTTGGTTTACATGCTCATTGACGACAAATATGAAGACTTGGGGATAATGTACAGCTTGTTTCATCGAGTTCCTGATGGTCTGTAGACAATAAAAGATGTTATGACTTCTCATTTGAGGGACACCGGTAAACAACTTGTTACTGATCCTGAGAAATTGAAGGACCCAGTGGAGTTTGTGCAGTGCCTTCTGTAAATAGTCACCAAATGGGAGTTGAGCAGGGCAAACCTGAGAGAAGAGCAGACGAAGGGAGTTGAGCAGGGCAGTCCATGAGATTGAAATGGAAGTGGTTTGAGATTCGTAGGGGAGAATATGGGGAGAAAGAAGATGAAGATGGAGGAAGATGGATTCGTAGGGGACTGAGGTCGATGGTGGGGGTGGGGTTTTTTTATTTTTGAATTATTTTTCTATAAACTTTTATAAAATAAATGAAAATTGCCTTTATGACGTCACTAAGGATGCCAGGTGCCTATTTTCCTAATAAGTATGGCTGCTAAGCGAATTAAATGAAAGTATGAATACTACTTAAAATTTTGTGGAAAAGAATGGATACCAGGTGTAGTTAACTCTGATTCAGAATATTGAATCATACCTTGTGACTAACGTCTCACAGTACCCAACTGCAAAGGCGCTGTAGGATGGATTGATGGTGACTTTTGGGTCAGGTACCGATTCTCTTCAGGTATTCAACCTACACAAATGAGAAAATATGCTCAGGCAGGGCACAAATACACTGGAAGAGATCTGGAATAAGTTCCAGTCTATTTGGATGACAATTGATGTACAGGACTCAAACCCGATGAAAGGCCCAAAAGACATCGGGTTTATAATCAGAAAATACAGGAACAAAGTTTGTTTCAGTTTTTGACAGCTATTGATGACAAGTTCGAGTTAGCAAAGCATGAGATTCTGAAGCGGGAGCCATTGCCTTCTATGAAAATGGAATACAAGCTTATCCGGCGGGAGGAAGCCAGGATGAACATTTTGCGGACTGACCCCTCAGCAAAAAGTGACACATCATCGAGGTATGGCCTAGCAGCAAGGAACAGTGCCACCAGAGGAAGAGGGGGTGTTTCACGGGGTTCAGATGGCTCCTCACGGCGCTCATAACCCCCTTCACGTTCAGGAGACAAAGAAGACAAATCTCACCTCAGGTTCTCTCACCGTGGAAGGAAGAAGCACACAAAAGAAACATGCTTTCTCCTTGTAAGCTACCCTGACTGGTGGAACAACAGGTCACCATCCCTAGGAGAAACCATCGGGAAAGAGCTGCGGCCATGGGGACCCCAAGGGATACCAACAATGGCACAGACCAGAGGCAAGAGGGAGATAAGAGTCCTCTCTGTTTCCCATGTAAAGAAGAACAAAAAGAAGCATCTAGAGAAAGGACGTAGGAAAAGAAGGCCACAGAAAGATCTGGAAGAAAAGATAACGAAGGAAAGGAGTCGGCCAGCACTGCAGGTAGAGTTGGAAAATTTCCCGACCCTTCCACTTTATATCTTACACAATTAACCCCTGTCCCCTTATATTTTCTAAAAATGTCACACATATCCCCCTAGTTGCTGAAACTATTGGACTAGTCCTTCCAGTCTCCTATCTACCCCTGACGGCCCTTCCATTTTCCCACAATGACAGGCCTCTCAGTTTTCCTAACTATCAATCGTGGCCTCTCCACATTCCACCTCGGCCAATTTAGTCCACCTATCTCCTGATTCAACCCCTACAATGCCCAAAATCTCCCTCCAACCTATACCAAACTCCACTACCTGGATATTCAATTGCGGTACCACTGATACTATGACCAATAACTCAAGTGATTTTGTCCTATTCCTCGCCATCTAAAACGCGTATTGAAACTGCAAGTGGTGAACGAATTCCGGTTCGTGGTGGGGGGTCTATTCAACACACCCCCAACATGACTGTTCCCAACTGTTTATATGTTCGTGACCTTTCTTCAAAATTACTATCACTCAGTCATTTTTTTCTCTTGTAGGACATACATACGAAGGAGATTATTGGGCGTGGCACTGAGCGTGGCGATCTCTACTATGTTGACGAGGTTGCTCAACCGGCTCTATATTACTATGGACTGTGTTTTTCTCGAAACTGAGTTTTACTTTGACCATCCCGTCGGGTCTCATGGGGAGACGATTAGTGATCCACCCTTCTTTGAGTGACTACATAGCCACAACGGTTTGACGGATGTCCGACACGAGCAAGCAGATGATGCCACCAAGCTGACTACAATCAACGAAATAGAGGCTCAAACGCCAACGTCCATTCTTGAGACATCTGCTTTTGACAATGTTCTACAAGAGATAAGTGTTACATCTTGTGATTTGAGTACTGACCAGTTTGTGACTGATCCAATTGAGAGACAGGAGCGGGTCCTTCCTCCCAGGATTACTAAGGGCGTCCCATCAGATCGTTATTCATGAGCTAGTTCCTCAGGCATCACGATATCCTATTGTTCTAGGAAGAGCCTTATTAGCTCCAATGTACTCAGAGTCCATACCTCAAACATTACATGAGGCAAGTAAAATGGAAGCATGGCGAGCAGTAATGGCAGTTGAGATGGAAGCACTACTAAAAAATGAGACATGGGAAAAATGCATGTTTCCCAAAGAAAAAAGACGAGTGGGATGCAGATAGGTATTTACGATCAAGTATAGAGCCGATGGTACGATAGAGCGGCATAGAGCAAGACTTGTGGCAAAAGGATATATCCAGACATATGGGATCGATTAATTAGAAATCTTCTCACCAGTTGCAAAAATTGACACAATACAGGTATTGTTCTCTGTAGCTGCGAATAAAGATTGGCCTTTATATCAGTCTGATGCAAGAAATGCTTTTTTACTGGTGAACTAAAGGAGGAAGTGTATATGGAGGCACCTCCGGGCTTCTCATAAGAGTTTCAAAAAGCCGAAGTGTGCAAATTAAAAAAAGATGTTGTATGGGCTGAAACAGAGTCTGCATGCATGGTTTGGACGATTCACTGTAGCAATGAAGAAAAATAGGTACAAACAAAGCAATGCAGATCACAAGCTCTTGCATAAACGAAATGGAGGAATAGTCACCTGTCTAATCATATATGTAGATGACATGATTATCACCAGAGATGACGTGGAAGAAAATCGTACGACTTCGTCAAAGGCTGTTTCCTGAATTTGAAATAAAAGACCTGGGAATGTTGCGGTATTTTCTGGGAATAGAAATGTCTCATTCTAGCCACGGTATCATGATTTGTCAGCAAAATTACATCTTGGATTTGTTAAAAGAGATGGAGATGTTAGGTTGTAAACCTGCCAAGACACCAATGGTGGTAAATCATTAACTACAGGTAAGAGAAGGGGCGCCAATAGTAAATCAGGAGCAGTATCAGAGACTAGTTGGAAAATTGATCTACCTTTCGCACACACGATCAGATATTGCCTATACAGTTGGGTTGTTAGTCAATTTATGCATCATCCACAAGAAGAGCATATGGTGGCAGTCAAGAGAATTGTGAGATACTTAAAGGAAAACACTGGACGGGGTATCTTGTTTGCGAAACCCAGACATCTGAATATAGAGATATTTACCGATGCTGATTGGCCAGGAAATCCAAACGACAGGTCTACCTCAAGGTATTTTACCTTTCGTGGAGGAAATTTAGCACGTGGAAAAGTAAGAAACGGAAGGTGATGGCACTGTCTAGTGCGGAGGTAGAGTTTAGAGGAATCGCAAAGGGAATTGTTGAAGCATTGTGGTTAAAAGAATTGTTAGGAGAGATCGGGGTTTCATACAACTTCTAGTGCAGATGTTGTGTGATAATAAAGCAGCAATAAGTATCTCAGAGAATCCAGTCCAACATGATAGAACCAAGCATATTGAGGTAGATTGGCACTTCATAAAAGAAAAACTCAAGGACGGAAGCATTGAACTACCTTTTGTCAAGAGTGAAGATTAGCTAGCAAATATCCTAACAAAAGCAGTTGCGGGACAAATGTTCGAGAAAGCCTTAAGCAAGTTGGGTATTGAATGCACTAATACACAAATTGAAGGGGAGTGCTAAAAGAAGATATGATACGATTTGATTGTTTAGATTTGATTTGGTTGTTTTTATCCTAGTATCAAATCAAATCCCTAGATTAATGTGATTGATTTCAGGCTACTATAGATAACACAAATGTTGTACTATTTATAGAGGTTGTACATGTTATAGAAAATCAATGAAGTGAAATATTTCATTCACCAAATATCATTTTATAACATTCAGCGATTAGCTTAAGTAAATGAAAACATAAAAGAAGAGAATAGCTGAAACATAACAGATGTTGTATGGTCTTAAAAAGCAATTTTGTCTCTATCAATTGAGTAAGGTGGACTACGCGGCAAATAATTTCCAGGATACAACAGCTTTTTCTTGTCGTTTGTTCTGTAGAAATAAGAGGGTTTGAGTGATTTCAAAATAAGCAATTTGAATGTTTATATATATATATATGTATAAACGTATACATATATAAATGTGTACATGTATGCATGATAACTTGCCATTACTTGCCTTATTTAGCTTATATATTACTTGCCTTATTTAGCTTATATATTATGTTGCCGTACTAACGAGCCATGAAGCATTAAAGCTTACATTATATGGCAAACATTTGTTGTGTTTATACTATTTTCAGGTGCCACCATTAATGAACTAAACTAGTTCATTAAGTGAAGTACTTAGTTTGATAAACTAAGTAGTTCATTAAAGGAAGCTACATTTGGAAAAGGCACAAAGGCAACAAGGCTAAGGAAGGAAAGTTTTCTCATCCTCCCCATCTTTATTATACACGCCCCATACACATATATTATACATATTTTCAGATTTTTTTAAAAAGGCACATACACATGTATTCCTACGTACTACCGACACGTTATATATTCTACGTACGTACGTTAACGTCACACCACTATACTTAACTCATATTTATGAGTATATTCAGGTCTTATATCATATGATATAAGATATGGTGATGACAAATTAAATACGACACGATAAAAGGTTCTAAACCGAAATTTGTCGTATCGGGCGAATACTGAAACTTCGCCAACGTGTCACGTACTTGCCATAAATAAATGGCCAGCCCATATACATCAAAAATTGATTTAAATTTCGTGTCATACATGATATGTTCAGCCAAGAATACTTTCCATGTTGGCACACACAAATCACCCCACATTAAGGCCAAAATGTGAAGATTCCAAGTTTAATTTTGTCACATGCTAATGGTACCACTTTAAGCCAGCCAAGTGCTGTGATTTAAAGTATATATTATATATATTATGTATAACATAATATATATATAACATGTGCAAAAGTTGGAATTTAAATTAGAGAAAAATCGGGTAATCGATAAATATCGAAAATTCGGTTTTCTACGCACATAACATGGAACGTTTTTCTTGTACATCATGTGACACGTATCTAGACACTTTTTACATATGATATACATCTTAAAGTGTTCTAGAAAATTAAATTAAGGGCTGATTGGGATATTACATGTGTGTATTATTAAATGTGCACTATTTTACAAAGTTAACAAAAATAAATTTCAGCACATGTATACACATCATATAACGTCACATACAGCTGATTTGGAGCACATGTGGAGCTTTGTTGGCATATTGATTGGTCAAGGATCAATCATACATTGTTGGTGAATTGAAGAGAAAAGCTACAAATGGTAAGAATTCAACATATATCTCTCTTATGTCACATGCTGAAAATTTCAGCATACTAACCTTAAGCTGGCCGAATTTTGCTTATTAAATGTGACATATTTTGTCATATTTTATTAGGTGACTAATTGGAAGAAGATATGGTAAGGTTTTGAATATAATTTAAATAAATAAATGGTGATATCTCTACATATCACACATGCTGAAAATTTTTCAGCATGTGTACATGGTGTGGCCGAATTCTTAAGCCTTTTTGTGTCCAAGTTCATTTCTTAATTGGTAGCAATACTTGCCATATATTGTTGATTCATTTTTATGATGAAAAATCAAAGAATAATTGGTATTATTTTGAAAGAAATGGAAGGTTGCACATGCTGAAAATTCAGCATGACAAGACACCTTAATGGCTGAAATTTGCATAGGTTATGGAAGAATTTTATTGTCTTGCAATTTATGGTGTATTTCTTAAATTATGGAATGATTTTTTAATTGATTTTTGGCACATGTTAAAGTGTATATCTCAGAATTTTTCCATGTCATCATGATGACAATGTTGAACCAATAAGGAGGTGCCAAGTAAGCAAAGGCTAAATGATCATCCAATGAGAAGTTGCCAAGTAAGCAAGGCCTTGTCACAATGATGTCTTACACTCTCTCAAGGACTTAATAGAAAATTTTCAAGAGGGGGAGAAGCCCTAAGTGGACGGCTGCAAGGTTAAAAGAGAAGAGAGGAGATCAAACAAAAACAACAACAAGCATTGCAATTCAAAGATATCAAATAGCCAAGCTCTTCTCCTACATCTTCTTTCTTTCTCTTTTCTTGTAAAAGCCTATTGTATTCATATTCTTTCAATATTGAATAGGCTTGAGATAAACCACCATTCATACATCTTTGTAAAAGATTGATCAAGGTGTGATCAATCTTCATTCTAGCAAGGTGGTGGTGTTCGTGCAAATTGTACTTACAATACAAGGTTTGTAAAGGGTTGGAGTTAGGTGTAACTCTATCAACCCTGCGGTAAGGTGTACTGCGTGTGTGTAATTAGTGTGAACCAAGGAAGGTGTTCCTTGAAGACTGGAGTAGGTTGTTTATAACCGAACCAGTATAAAATTCTTGGTGCCATTTACTTTCTGCATTTACTTTTCAGTTACTGCACTGTTTATCCTTCTTGTTCGCATCCGTAAAAATAGTAAATGATTTTCAAAAATTACAAAAATTTCCAGAAACATACTTGCATGTTCTAGGGTTAATTTGGTACAAGTTTCAATCCTTTTGGATAAGTATAAGTCAATCAAACATCAAAAGTTCTGAGACTAGTGCAGTCTGATTTTCAGACTTGCAAATGTTGAGACTTTGATTATATTTGACCTACTTAACAAAAGAATTTTCCAAAACTGTTTCAACCCATTTAAATATAGTATATAAGGAGTTAGTGGTCAAATTTTCAGAGCATTTGGACGTTCACACAAATAGGAATTAATTTTTCAAAACCATCTACCGTTTCTGGCAGATTTGCACAATCTGAGTATCAATGGTTTTTAAAGGGGTTAAAGGTTGAATTTTAATTTGAAATTTTTAAGGGACTCTCATAACATCTGAGGATAATTTCTCTCAAAATTTCATAATTTTTGAGGACCTCTAACCTGGTTTTAAAAACGTTTTAAAAACTGGTCCTGAAAACAGAATCTGTTTTCAGAACTTGAATTGTTCAAGTTTAAAGAAATTTTAAAAACCACACTTTCTGCACCATCTATTCAACCCCCCCCCTTCTAGTGGTGCCTTGCAGATCCTACATGTTCTACGAGAAGAAGATCGAATTTGTGTATTGAAGTGTTTAATACCAGATAAAGAAGAAAGAAGATGTCGAAATTCTGTAGATTTTCACAAAAGTATTTTCAAGAATATATCTTCAAATCTTAGGATTCTTGCATTTATATACTTTGATTTAACAAGGAAAAAGTTAATTTAATACATCTCTGCAGAATTTAAATTCCAAAGATAGTTTATGACCACTCATGGTTGAAATAAGGTGTTCTAAGTTGTAAAATTTGTATCATTTCATGAAAAGGCAGAACTCAAGACCATTAATTTTGCAGTCGACTGAGCGTTCGGACTCTCAGAACGAATTCACACTACAAATGCTTTGAATGTTGCAACTGAGCACTTTAGACTGAACATTCGATCTCTCAAACTAACAACCTCTTAGTCGAACGTTCAGTCTAAAACCAAAAACTTCAGAATCAATCCAAACTTATAGACTGAACTCAAAATTGATTGCTAAATGTTCGGACTCTGACGCCAAACTCAGAATCAGAGTATGGTCTCACAAACCAAACTCAAAAGCAATTTTTGATATTCTTTGATCCAATCCAAGTTTAACACGTTTCTCCAATCAAACTTCTTACATGTCTTTATATAAACTTGGAGTACCTTCCTAAAGCACTTTTATATGTTTTTTTTCAACAATCCCCACATAATTTAAATTTATATAAGGACATCCATGAACAATCATAACTAGCCTCTCTGGTATTAAAAAAGACACTGACACGTAATGGACGATGACTTGTGTATTGAATCACCACTTAGTACAAATAGAAGTATATAAACAGAAATAAGATGACATAGACGTATTGAATCATATTTCTCTATTGTTTGTAGAACGACCAAAAGACATGTCATTATCTACTTCGTACAAGTTCACAGTTTGATCTGAATTCGGCCATGAACCCTTAAACTGAACTCAGGGCCAAACATTGGACAAACCTTTTTGCCGAATGTTTGATGTTGTGTGCGGTCTGAAAACAGAAACTTCAGAATCAGGCTGAACTCAGAGACTGAACTCAGAATTATTTACCGGACATTCGGCCTCTGACGCTAAAGTTTGATATCAGAGTATGGTCTCACACATTAAACTCAAAATCAGAGTTTGGTCTCCTTCAATCCAATACAAGTCTTACTCATTTCTCCAATCAAACTTTTCACATGTCATTATATAAAGTTAGAATACGTTTCTAAAACATGTTTACATACTTTTTTCAACATAACTGGCATTCCCTCGAGCAATATCAATAGTCCATAAGCAACGACCATCCTTTCACCGTGATGTCCAAGGTTGCACTCCTTTTCTTCTTCATCCACATCAGGTAGAAGAAAGCTTCCGTCAGGAACATATCCGGCTTCTCCTAACAATGTGTTTAGTTCCTTCAACATATTGACAATCATTACATAGTCAGGATTATATCTACTTCTATCACATGTGAGGAAGGACCAGAGATGATCCGGAAGGGTTATGCCGTTAGCTTTCCGTTAACTTGCTAGTTACTGCTCCTTCTGCCACCTGCGCAGGGAACACCGTTAGAAGACCAAGAGACTATGGTCTCGGTTAAAATCCTCTAACGCTCAAGTCAGTTTGGGGTACTTCCATGATATGAATTTTTATATTTGAAGAGTTTGTTTAGTCTCTGGTAAAAACTTGGACATTTCTTCTTTTACAGTGGGGGAGATGGTGAAATCTCTTGATTGATTTCAACTTGTCCTTCTCTCTCTTTCTTCTGTTGTTTCTATGTGTCTGGATGGGCCAATGCATGCTTCGGTTGCTGAACTTGCGGCACGTGTTAAGCCAGCAATGGCGATGCATGTCTTCGCATGTTTGCCATGTGGCGCCATCTGTTGCTGTACTAAGCTCCATTTGACACCTGGCAGGAATCTGCTAAGGTGTCCTAGCTGGGTCCAGGAGGTGCTCAGTAAAAATTCTGCTTAATTTGGCCGAGCTTAATAGCAGAGCTTGCTGAAGGGTAAACTTTTGTGGGGTGTTGGCATGTTGATGTGCCGAGCTGAGGTGAATGAGCTTTAGCCAAGCTGCCGAGCTGCCTTTGTAAGGCCGAGGCCAAGCTCAAAGTGGGGCAGGATTCCACTCCCATGAGGACCTGGTAATTCTACCCAGTCGTTGAACGGGCATCGGCTGAGGTCGGCTGAAGTTGCGAAACCTTGCCGAGCAGAGGTGTAACTCGCCGATCACCAAAGATCTGTCCGGGCTGGACCCATCTTCTGTTGACCGTTCGTTGACTAACAGAGGAGTCTTTTGTCATATGCAGCAGCTAGATTTTGGTATTATCAACATGTAAACACATGCACTTTCTTTCCAACCACGACCCATCTACAACCAGGTGACTTTTTAATCTTCCTAGTTCGCATGCTCTTCCTCAAGTTTGAGACATCAACCCATCATCCTTTTGATGCATAGACATTGGAGAGCAGGACATAAGGTCCAGAATTTTTGGGTTCCAGCTCTTGAAGTTTATCTGCTGCTATCTCATCCAAATTCAAATCCCCGTGGATCTTACAGGCTACAATGAAGGAACCCCAAATGGTTGCACCTGCTTTTTCTGGCATGCTCTTTATGTTGGAAAAGTACTTAAAAGTACTTTAAATCTTGTGATCCAACCTTGTATAGTGTTATGTGACCTATTGATAGGAGATTGGATGAAGTTTGGAGTGTTTTATGAAGAATGGAAGGAAATGGGGGCGTTCCAAACACTTTAAGCGCCTAATGTAGGCGTTCAAAGTGTTCTGGAATACTTCCAGACACTTGAAGCGCCTAATGTAGGCGTTCGAAGTGTTTGGGAACACTTCCAGAACACTTCGAACGCCTTGTATAGGCGTTCAATGTCACACGAAGCGCTTAATGTCATTTTGTACAGTCGTTCAATGTGACATGAAGCGCCTAATGTCATTTTGTACAGTCGTTCGATGTCACATGAAGCTCCTATGTCATTTTGTACAGTCGTTTGAAGTGACATTAGGCGCCTAATGTGACCCGACTGTTCACAAAAGATGCATCTTCTCCTCCAAATGACATCTCCTTTCATATTGAACGTCCATGGCCGATCCTAGGGAGAAATAAGCTGCAGAAAAGGGTCTTTTAAACCTGTGTTTTGAAAACCAAAAGCCTATAAATATTGGGCTTTGATATCTTCAACATTAACATGAAAAACTCTTGAATTCTTGTGAAAAATTCTACAGCATTCTTCTTCTACCTTTCACTATCATTCTCTTCTACTAAACAAGTTCAACACTTTCTCTCTAAGAGCAATAGAAAGGAAGTAAGCCGTTATATCCTGGGAAGCATTTGCTAGAAGTATACCTTGCTCTTCGGTATAGGCAAAATTGCTTTAAGGACAATGACAATCCGTCACGTCTCGGCTGTTCTATAATTTTGTGTTGCCAATATTCTCTGCAATTTTCCAACAATCTTAAAGCAATTTCTGAATATGGCAACTAGACAAGCACCAGTTCTCGACATGTCAAAAATGGAGCCATTCGACGGCAAGTTCTTCAAGCGATGGGCGGCCAAGGTGCTTTTCTTTCTTGAGATGCTCTCAGTTTCATATGTGCTAACCAAAGAGAAGCCAACGGATGAAACTGAAGGTATCAAATATGATGCTGACAATACAACGTGTAGAGGACACATTTTGCACTTCCTCTCCAATTCTCTATTTGACATTTATGTCAAATTCTCGTTAGCAAAGGAGATATGGACAGCACTTCAGAACAAATATGGTTCTGAAGATGTTGGCAAAAGAAAATATGTGGTCAGTGAGTTTCTGAAATTTCAAATAGTGGACCACATACCAATCAATGATCAGATTCACCAATATCAACAATTGGTGGATGATCAGGAGCAAGAAGGCATCAAAATAGACGAAACTTTTCAAGCAGCCTCCTTGTTAGAGAAGCTTCCATCTTCTTGGAACAAATACAAGAAGAGAGGGAAGCACGATGATGCCAAGCTAACCATGGATGGAGTCATCAAGCACATCCGGATTGAAGAGAACAACAGACTTGATGACAAAGGACATGATGAAGGGCAATCTCGTGCTAATGTGGTGGAGCACAAGCCTAAAAGGCAAAAGGTCCAACACAATGGCAAAGGTAAGACTTTCATGCAGGGACAAGAACAAAAGAAGATGAAAGGAGCCTGCTGGGTGTGCGGAAAGCTTGGACACAGAGCAGCCAAGTGCAACCAATGGAAAGGCCAGCCGAGTAATCAAGCAAATCTGGTAGAATCTTCAAAGGCGAACGAGGAAGTCATCGCTGTAGTCGTCTTGTCTAAGGTAAACCTTGTCAGTGGTGCTTCAGAATGGGTGGTAGACACTGGTGTTACTAGGCACATTGCTACCAGCAAGGATCTATTTTTTGATTATCAAGAAATAGGTGATGGCGAGCAAGTCTTCTTGGGAGATGCACATGGTATCCAAGTACTTGGAAAAGGAAAGGTGCTTCTCAAGTTGACTTCAGGCAAAAAGCTGGAGTTAAGCAATGTGCTGCATGTTCCTGCAATGCCTAGGAATTTGATCTCCGGAGTACTACTGAACAAGGCGAATATCAAACTTGTTCTTGAATCTGATAAGCTAGTACTTTCTAGGAATGGGGAGTTTGTTGAGAAATGGTTCTACTCGGGAGGTTTACTTGTGTTAGATGTTGTTTGTGTTATAAATAATAAGAATGCATCTAGTTCTGCTTATATTGTTGACTCTGTTGATATTTGGCATGCAAGATTAGGTCACGTTAATAAAGACGCCCTAACAAGATTAAAGTTTACTAACTTGATATCCTATACATGCGAAGATGACTTTGGAAAATGTGAATTTTGTGTAGAAGCAAAACATCATAAGAAGTCATTTAAATCTGTTGAAAGAACAACTGATAAGTTAGAACTCATACAAAGTGATCTTGGTGACTTTAGAGGCTACACAAGTAAAGGTGGTAAGAATTATTACATCACGTTCATAGATGATTTTTCCAGATACACTAGAGTCTATCTGTTGGTTCACAAAGATGAGGCTGAAAAGATGTTCATTAAATATAAAACCGAAGTTGAAAATCAGTTAGATAGGAAAATCAAAAGGTTGAGAACAGATAGAGGTGGTGAGTATAGTATATTGTCTTTACAAAAGTTTTGTGAGGACAACGGTATTATTCACGAATTTACGCCACCTTACACTCCTCAATCCAACGGAGTTGCTGAAAGGAAAAACAGAACTCTTAAGGATATGATGAATGTCATGCTTATAAGTTCTGGCTTGCCTAACAATTTGTGGGGGGAAGCAATCTTATCAGCATGTCATATCTTGAGCAGGATTCCACATAAGAAAAGCAATAAGACTCCATATGATCTCTGGAAAGGCTATGTTCCCAACTTAGATTACTTCAAAGTGTGGGGGTGTTTAGCCAAAGTTGGAATTCCAGATTTCAAAAGGAGTAAGATAGGCTCGAAAACCAACGATTGTGCTTTTATTGGTTATGCACAAAATAGTGTTGCTTACAGATTCTTGTCTTTAGATAATGGTTCCATTATTGAGTCCAAGAATGCGGAATTTTTTGAGCATATTTTTCCTATGAAGGAAAAAGTTACAGTTATTTCAGGATATGAAAAGGGTGAGTCTAGTAAAGTTGTACAAAATGATAATAACTCACCTAGGAGAAGTAAACGGAAAAGAGTAGAAAAATCATTCGGAGATGATTTTGCTACTGTCTTCATTTTGGAAGACGATCCGAAGACTTATCAAGAAGCAATTAAATCCAAAGATTCTAAGTTCTGAAAGGAGGCAATCAATAGCGAATTAGAATCCATCCTTAGCAACAATACTTGGGAACTTGTTGACTTGCCTAGGGGCTGCAAACCTATCAGTTGCAAATGGGTCTTTAGAAAGAAACTAAAGGCAGATGGAACAATTGATAAGTTTAAGGCTAGGATTGTTGCTAAGGGTTTCACACAACAAGAAGGAATAGATTTCTTTGACACATATTCACCGGCTGCTAGAATAACATCGATTAGGGTGTTAGTAGCATTAGCCTCCATTTATAAATTAGTCATACATCAAATGGATGTTAAAACAGCATTTTTAAATGGAGATTTAGAAGAAGAAATCTATATGAAACAACCAGAAGGAATGATAGCTAAGGGCCAAGAACATAAGGTTTGTAGATTAAGGAAATCTTTGTATGGTTTAAAACAAGCACCTAAGCAATGGCATGAGAAGTTTGACAATGTCATGTTAGCTAATGGATATGTTGTAAATGAAAGTGATAGATACATTTATAGCAAGTTTGATAATCTTGATTGTGTGATCATTTGTCTTTATGTGGATGATTTGTTGATTTTTGGAACAAACATCGATGTTGTGAATGCTACTAAATCTTTCTTGTCTTCTGTTTTTGAAATGAAAGACATGGGTAAAGCAGATTTAATACTTGGTCTTAGATTAGTATAGAAATATGGGGGTTATATGCTCTCTCAATCTCACTATGTTGAAAAGATTTTGAGAAAATTTAATAACTTTGATGTTAAACCTGTTAGCACTCCATATGATTCTTCTACAAGATTAGAAAAGAATAAGAATGACGGTATTTCTCAATGTGAATATGCTAGGATCATTGGTAGTGTCATGTACCTCATGAATTGCACTAGACCATATATTGCATATTCTGTAAATAGTTTGGCAAGATATACTCATAATCCTAGTAAAGAGCATTGGGATACTTTGAAACGATTGTTAAGATATCTAAGAGGAACTATGGATTTAGGACTTACTTTTACTGGATGCCCTGCTGTTTTAGAAGGTTATTGTGATGCCAATTGAGTAACAGATAATGATGAAATAAACTCCACTAGTGGTTATGTGTTTACTTTGGGTGGTGGTGCTATTTCGTGGAAATCTTCTAAACAGACTTGTAAAGCTAAATCAACAATGGAGTCAGAATTTGTTGCTTTAGAACTAGCATGTACAGAGGCAGAAAGGTTAAGGAATCTACTTGTTGATATTCCTTTGTGGACTAAACCTATGCCTTCTGTGTTTATTCATTGTGACTCACAGGCAGCGATCGCTCGAGCAAAGAATAAAATATACAATGGGAAGAGCCGGCACATCCGTTTGAGGCACAATATTGTGTGTGATTTGATTAGTTCTGGGTTGGTTAACTTGGAGTATGTAAGGACCGAGTTGAATCTTGCAGACCCCTTAACTAAAGGTTTGAATCGTAAGATGATTCAGAAAACATCGAGAGGAATGGGACTCATTCCATTTGATGTGAACTCTCTATGACAGGAACCCAACTCACTATTAGTAGAGATCCTACAAACGGAGTTCAATGTGGTAAAAACACGTCATAGAAGAGTTCTGTTAAGTACTATCACACATGTCTCTTCCTATGTTGATGTTCGAGGATAGTACACACTGCTTGTTTGAGGGTGAGATGTAAATCTCTTAATGGATAATTCACAGCCATCAAAGATGGTGGTGTGTTGCAGTACACACTTGATGAATATCACCTATATAAGTGTGGAAGTGGAGCCGCTTCCTATGAGAGCCTTGAAAACTCTCTAGAGCACTTATGAATCCTGGGATTGGGTGCAGGGCATTTAATGCACCACACCGCGAACTTGTAAGAAGTTAGATAATGGCATGTCATTTGTGTGTTCATATAAACAGTAGTGAAATATGTGGTTCAAGACGGTTGTCACCCTATTTCCGTTTATATAACTGCAAATTGTACTACCGGCCAGTTCAAGACGTTTGTCACTGCTCCGTTATGTGTCATTATCTTCGTTTGATAGTGAAAAGATTGGTTTATGTTCGTTCGTTTGAAACTATACAAGCTTGGATCATGTGGGGGATTGTTGGAAAAGTACTTAAAAGTACTTTAAATCTTGTGATCCAACCTTGTATAGCGTTATGTGACCTTATTGATAGGAGATTGAATGAAGTTTGGAGTGTTTTATGAAGAATGGAAAGAAATGGGGGCGTTCCAAACACTTTAAGCGCCTAATGTAGGCAATCAAAGTGTTCTGGAATACTTCCAGACACTTGAAGCGCCTAATGTAGGCGTTCGAAGTGTTTGGGAACACTTCCAGAACACTTCGAACGTCTTGTATAGGCGTTCAATGTCACACGAAGCGCTTAATGTCATTTTGTACAGTCGTTCAATGTGACATGAAGCTCCTAATGTCATTTTGTACAGTTGTTCGATGTCACATGAAGCTCCTATGTCATTTTGTACAGTCGTTCGAAGTGACATTAGGCGCCTAATGTGACCCGACTGTTCACAAAAGATGCATCTTCTCCTCCAAATGACATCTCCTTTCATATTGAACGTCCATGGCCGATCCTAGGGAGAAATAAGCTGCAGAAAAGGGTCTTTTAAACCTGTGTTTTGAAAAACAAAAGCCTATAAATATTGGGCTTTGATATCTTCAACATTAACATGAAAAACTCTTGAAAAACTCTTGAATTCTTGTGAAAAATTCTGCAGCATTCTTCTTCTACCTTTCACTATCATTCTCTTCTATTAAACAAGTTCAATACTTTCTCTCTAAGAGCAATAGAAAGGAAGCCGTTATATCCTGGAAAGCATTTGCTAGAAGTATACCTTGCTCTTCGGTATAGGCAAAATTGCTTTAAGGACAGTGACAATCCGTCACGTCTCGGCTGTTCTATAATTTTGTGTTGCCAATATTCTCTGCAATTTTCCAACACTTTATCAGAGCCATTGCCTCATTCAGACTACCATCTCTGCCAAGCATATCAACCGTCCAAGCATAGTGCTCAGTTTTGGGTTATACTAAATATTTCGATCCCATGTCCCCAAAAAATTCCTGTGATTGAATTTTGTAGAAATAAGTCCAGCTGAGATGTGTCGAGCTGAGCTGAAGTAGGATAATCTGAACAAAGTAAGTGGCTGGTAGAAGAAAGTGAATAAGTTTGTCAGCCGAGTTGACCTGGATAAGAAAGTTGGACTGAGGTAAAGAAGACCTGAAGAGATGAAAAGCAGAACCAAAGTTAAGAAGTTCTGAGCTGAGGTGCAAAACGGGCAACTAGCCGTTACCTTACGTTATAAATTACTGTAGATGAACAGTAAATGCTGTCCTAGTGGAAAATTACAGCCGTTAAAGGTATAATTCTATTGGAAAGAACCTTGTAAATTGTAACTAACTTGAATGAATATAAATTCTTTCAATACTCGACAACGCTCAAAGCTATAAAAACACCAACAAGAGTGACATCATCTGCTGCAATCACTGAAGAATGCATGTCGCAAAACAGTTGCAGAGCCTTGTTTCCCAAGCAGCTCCCTTTCTTGACAGCATCACTTGTTCTAGGTCAATTAATGTTTTGTTAACTCTCCACCATATGACAAGACGCAAAAGAAAAAACGAAAGAAACTCTTCATTTGTTGCATTTACCCTCTTACTAACAAAAATATTGTCAATATTTTGGTCAAATAAATTTTAGTCAAACATCAATTATGTTAACATTTTGGTTAAATATTTCAAACATCAATTATGACTAAAACTTTAAAGTGTTTAATACAATAGTTTGCCAAATGATGACTGATGTGTAAAATACTTTAAGAATTTAATTTTAAGCAATGTTCGGTTAATTAAGTGTTTGAGTAGGTGTGACAATATTTTCATGGCAGAAGGAGTAATACATTATCTAATCATAAAAAATACTAATTTATTGAAATAATTCAAATAAGAAATAATTTAGTGCTTTTTATTCTAAAAGAACTAGACAAAATTTTGTAAGATTTAGGATATTCAAAAGAAAATTAATATACAACATTATAGAATAACATGCCCTATTATGAATTTGAGACCGGAAGAATAATTACAATATGGTAAATATATCCTATTATTTACACATATATCAAACACCATTCAATCATAATCTTTTTTTTGGGTGGGGGGGTGGGGGGGTGGGGATAATAATAAACCACGAATTAGTGGATGGAATGTGAAACCCATAGCAAAAGCTATATCTCTTAGGTAGTAGTAATCCTCATTTGTAGCAAGTCTTTTTCACTAATCCTACCATTTGAGACCATAATTTTTCTGATATAAACTTTATCGTTACACTCAGAAGTGGTTAACAAGGGATCCTAACTTCTAAGCATTGCCTCCAAGTTTAAATGGAGATAGGATTCCCTCATCCACTTTTTCTCACCGCACGCGTCACCGTACGACATGTGACAGTAAGGGAGGATGGTGAGTCTAGATGAGGGTCACCCGCATCTAGTCTCACCACCCTATCCTGATGCTACGTGTCACGCGGTCATGAATGGGGTGAGAAAAAGTGGGGTGAGGAGATCTCATCCCGTTTAAATGACACTTAATAAAGAAAAGCAAAAGTGAAAAGTCTGACATTCTAAATTGGTGAGAAAATTTTGCTAAAGGAACTGGATCCAAGGGAACGAGATCCTCTAATCCCCTTCCCTCTCACCCCCTTGGGACCGCCCGCCACATGGCACACAGGGGGTGGTGAGGCTAGGTGCGGATGACCCTCACCCAGCTTCACCACCCCTCCTGTGTGACACGTGTCAAAGGGTCATTCAATACCCCCTTAAAGGGGGGTCAGGAGATCCAGATCCGGATCCAAGACGTTCACCCCTTTGTCTAGAGTCTGGACTTCTACAAAATTAATTCGTGTTTAATCAAATAATATGAGTATATGCTTTACACAGCGTTATTTCTATCGGAAGAAGGGAGGGGTGCTGGAAAATTTAGTTTAGGAGCATATGGAAGATGATAAACAAACAAATAAATCATTCACATAAAATAGAAATACAAAGAAATAGAAGAAAAACTCAAAAGAGTAACACTCATCTTTCGTTAAATTTCTTTTGATAATATGCAAAATTGTAAGAATAACTCTAAAGATGTAATCATTATACATAAAGAGTCGAGACGTAAATGTTAAAGCAATTTTGCCTCTGCAATTGAATAAGATAGACTACATGACCAATATTTTCCATGACATAATGGCGGTCTTCCGTTCGTTTGCTCTACTAAAGATTGAACTTGATATTTGAAGTGTGTAATACAAGATGAAGAAAGAAAACAAGACAATGAGGAATCCTGTAGGTTTTTACAATAGACTTAGAGAGTATTCAAAGATCACAAAACATGTAGAAAGTATTTTCTCAAAACATATAAAATTATATTTTGATCTTTGTATTTATGGACTTCGATTCATAAACAAGCTGTTAATTTAACACTCATCTGCATAATTTAACTTGTATAGGTAATTTATGACAGTTGAATGTTGAAAGGAGATATCTCAATATACAAAATTTGCACAATGTCATGAAAAGACCGCACTTCTGAAATAGCCGAACTCCTTCAAGAACCTTCGACAAACTCGATTGACAACCATTCGGTGCTTCGTTCGATCAGAAAACAGAAACTTTAGAATTAGTTACCGAACTTAATCGTCGAACGTTCGATCCTCTTCCGAATTCAATATGCCAAACTTTGAAATCGGAGTATGACGACTGACCGAACCATGAATTTAAAGTATGACAAAAACTGATCTAAACCAAGGCTCATTCCATTCTTCAATCAATCTTTTTACATGATTTTATATAAATTTGAAACACTTTTTTAAACATTTTTAGGTATTAGGTATTTTTTTTTTCCAACAAGGGGTATTTCCCCTATCCTCAAATAATTCAATTCATGGCATTTCCGTCTATGACCATATTAAACCGTTCTACCATTAGTAACTCCAAATCCCTCCCCCCCTCCCCCCCTCTCTCGCCCCACACCTTTGTGTTCAGTCCCGAAGATAACGTATCATTGACTTGGAGAAACAAAGTTCCAAAATCATCAAAAAGTTTTAAATTAAATATTACTAAAGCGACTGTGATTTTCGAATTCGGTTTTTGCTCGTTCCGGTTGGCCGTGGTTCAGTGATTTGATCCGGTTTTCAAAAATTTTGTTCACCCCAACTGCCGTCCCCTACTACCACCCCGAGTATAATTACTATAAGAAGCCAGCTACCTATTAATAAACTTTTTTTTTAAAAAAAAACCTTCCTTCTTTTTGGATTTTTTTTTTTTTTTAAACTTTGTAATGCCCAAGGATGATTAGCTTATGTAAATGAGTGTTACTGATTGCATTAGCCAAACACTTGTATTCTGTATCAGACAAGTGAAGGCTGTCTTTTCTCGTCATTTCAGAAGTCTGGCTGGCTAGTGCAAAATCGTTCCAAAATCATCAAAAAGTCCAAAAAAGAGTAGGGCTTCCATGAGAATAATAGCAGACTGTGTCTATATTGGGGTTATTACTTTCAAAATGCCGGGCTCTTCTGGCAGATTAGACCTACCACCAGGACTGTTAGTTGCTCATAACGATCAACTATCTTACAAAAAACACGACCCCTCTTTCCCACAACGGACTTCCCTTCATTTCAGGGCGCCATCAATACGTTGTCCGTACAGCTCGCCTCTCACGAGCAAATCCACCATCAGCTAAGCTAGTAACCGTAGCCTAACCAAGAAAACATACAGGCATGAGCTTCGACGATATTCAGTTGTTTTCGACAACTACGGCGGCATATTTTAGATGAAAGCACCAATACCTGAGTTGTCCATTGGGTTCCCGGCAACAGCTGGTTCAGGCTCCTTGATTTCCACCACCACGCAATCAGACATCAAGAATGTTTTTGCCACAGATGCAGCATGCTCCAGACAGCATCTCACCACCTGATTCATGTGGTATCAGCATTAGGTAACATGAGTTCCCAAAGAAGATACAGAGTGATATTCATAAATGATAATTGCTCTTACTTGAAGGATGATGTTATTTATTGCGAAATTATATCGTAAAAGTTGTGGCGTCACTGATGTGGCAAGATGGATGTGGCAAGATGAATGAAATAGTGTGTATCTACCAATGAATGTGAAAGAAAGATGAATGAAATAGTGTGTATCGACCAATGAATGTGAAAGAGGGTTTATATACGCATTAGCTCTTTTTGATGTGGCAAGATAAATCTGAGGGTCTCACTAGAAGCAAACTCTCTGTCTTTTGGGATAGAAGTATTGTTTGCTTGCCTCTCACCCTCCACAGACCCTAGCGACAGCTTTTGTTGCTGGTAGGATATACTGGGTATGTGTTGTGTGATGTGCCAAGATGAATGAAATTGTGTATCTACCAATGAATGAAATAAGGTATATCTACGGATTCGGTCCTTTTCGTTCGTTGGTATGCATATTTCACAATCTCACTTTCACGTCATGCTATTTTTCTCTTCCCCTGATTATCTCACCTTGGTTGGATCAATTATTCCTGCCGCCATTAGGTCTTCATAGTTTCCAGTTGCTGCATTATACCCATATTTTGGGTTGTCACTTGAGAGCACCTAAACGCAAGAAAAATAGAATCAACCAACAACTTCTATTGGTCATTAATGAAGCAATTAGGAATCACATTTTACTTATGCCAAACAAGAAATCCTACAAAGACAAGTAAATATCAGGATAAAAGACCTTCTCACTGACAACACTTCCATTTACACCGGCATTTTTGGCAATCAACTTCAAAGGGTAACTCAGGGCTCTTTTAACTATATCAGCTCCAATCTGCGAGTGGAAGTACCAGTATTTAGCGACATGAAATGCACAAATTGACTAGACAAGGGAAGACATGAGATCATCACAACATCACGAAAGTCGGTAACAATTACAATGGTGATCCTAGCAGCTTCACAATCCCATGAACATAACATTATGCAGAGGATAGCACGTCAATTTTATATCACACGTAGCATAAGAAAGCAGAGTGGTTACCTTTTCTTCATCATTATCTAGCGTCTCTTTAATAGCATCAACCTTTGAAGCAAGACGTAGAAGGGTACATCCACCTCCAACGACTATTCCTTCCTCTACTGCAGCCTAATAGTCATTCACAAATTAGTTTCTTTGTCCTTTCTGCTAACTATACAGCCAAACTGATCTCAGAAACAATACAAACTTCAAAACAAAACATACCTTTGTTGCATTAAGTGCATCTTCCACCCTGAGCTTTTTTTCTTTAAGTTCAGTCTCAGTTTGAGCACCCACCTTCAAAAATTACATTAAAATATTCAAAGAACTCGAATCATAAATTGACTTCAGCATCATTATTTCGCTACATCTCCAGCCAAACAAAAGAGCAGGTTAAAAGAAGCATTAGAAACATGGTTTCACTTTTGGTTACAAAAGCCCTACTGGATCTCTTCTAAATGCATGACATAATTAAATTCTACAACTTAGTCCCCTTAACAATATTACCTGAATAACAGCAACACCGCCTGATAATTTGGCGATTCTTTCATTCAACTTTTCCTTCTCATAATCTTGTTCTGCAGCCTGTTTTAGAACAATTTAGTATAACAAAAGGATAAGACATTTTATAGGTTGTTCTGTAAAGAGTAAGAGGAAACCAACCTCAATCAGGTTTTTAATCTGCGCGACACGCTTGTTGATAGCGTCCTGGGTGCTACCATCGCCAACAATTGTAGTGGTATCCTTGGTTAACACAACCTTTGCAGCATGACCCAGAACTTCCTTGTCAGCCTTGTCCAGCGTAAGGCCCACCTCTTCCCTAATCACAGTACCTGAACATAGGGCAAGTGCATGATTAATCTATTAGCACGTGGGAAATGAGGAAAAGGAAGAATAAGCAAGAAGTTTAAACATAGAGATGCAAAAAGACCATCAGAGCACCTCCAGTCATAATGGCAATGTCATCAAGATACTGGCTTTTCCGTTCACCAAAACCAGGCGCTTTGAGAGCAGCAATTTTTAGGGCTCCTCTTAGCTTGTTCACCACAAGTGTAGCAAGAGCTTCTTGCTCAATATCTTCAGCAACTATTACGACTGGATAGCCACTTCTAATAGCATCTTCCAATATACCGACAAGATCCCTTGCATTAGTTATTTTCTTGTCAACCAACAGCAGCTTTAGAAGCAGAAGCACCCATTAGAATTCACGAAAAAAGTATTATTTCCATTTCTATATATATGTGGTACTCTAAAATCAGAATGCTACCTTGCAGTTCTCATATTCAGCAGTCATTTTCTCACTATCAGTGACAAAGTAAGGGGAAATATAACCACGGTCAAACTGCATTCCTTCAACAACCCTTAAACTGTTTTCCGCACTTTTTCCCTCCTCAAGTGTCACGACACCCTTCCGACCAACTTTACTCATGGCTTCAGCGATCATTTGTCCAACTTCATAGTTATTCCCAGCGCTAACTGCAGCAACATCTGCTAGTTCACTATCTTCCACCTGTAATTTTGTTCCCAGGACCAACAAGAATGAGGACGAACAGAGGGAGGCAGGGGATTCCTTAAACAGATTAGAGCACCTTAACTAGAAGACAACAAAGACATACAAGTTCGCCAAATACCAAAGTGACCAACATGTGTGAAGAAATGCGTATTGATGAAAAACCAACAATAACATGCAAGTTTGGCAAATATCAAATGACCAACATGTGTGAAGATATCTACAATAGCCATGGACGTCTACTGAGATGCTGATGGTAGACAATATGCCAAAGTCATGGAAGGCAATTTGGTGCCTTGAAGAATTAGAAACAAACCTCATGTACGGATTACATGCAAAATAAGTATATAGGACATTTCATAGCCCAAACACACATGAACTGATACTAATCACACAGATGTTGGGTGATTTTATTTCACCGATAAAGCTGCAGCCATAAGAACAAATTTATAAACGATCACATCTAAGTTTTAAGAGAATACTAAGCACATCAAAGTTGATTGCCCGTCAGATGATTTCATAAATGCATGTTATCGCTAGAGATCAGAAGTTTGACAGATTCACCCAATACTTAGGTGGGGTACTAGGATAAATTTTATTACGGAGACACCAACCACAAATGCATGTCAAGACAGAGGCTCACTCACAGTTTTTTTTTGGATATAGCTCACAGTTTTTATATTCTTATTTGAGTAAAATAAAGCCAATTGCCAGTCCCCATCTTATCATGGCACTCATTAATCCCATTATTGGTTTTACGCACAAAGATGAATTACCTCTTTAGACATTAGTTTGAGTTCAGCGACCAAAGCTTTTGCTGTTTTCTCAATCCCACGAGTAATCAGGACAGGGTTGGAACCAGCAGCAACCACCTGCAAGGATGATATTATTAGAAAGTTCTAAAAGATTCCAAGAGAAAGATTGATCGAATAAGCAACTTATCAAATATCAAAAGGCTAAAACAGGAACATACAAAGAGTTACACAGACCTTCACTCCTTCCGCTATAAGACCTTGTGCAAGAACAACAGATGTTGTTGTTCCATCCCCTGCCAAGTCATTGGTTTTGGAAGCAGCTTGTCTAACCAATTTAGCTCCAATGTTCTCAACTGGATCCTCCAGCTCAACCTAAATGAGAAGAACAACGTTTCATGATTGACAAGGAATAACACACAAAGAACAACCAGTGAGATATGCAGAATTGTATTAGACAACCAAGCAAATCTCGTCTCTAATCAAAAGACCTGCAAACTAAACTACTCCATACAAAGAGTTGCTAACCCAAAACAACGATATCCTCCAAAGAGTCACAATAGTAAGAAGCATTGACATACACATGGCATGGACACCTATAAAACCATAGTAAACCAGCTCATACTTTGCAAGCCGAAAACTAGATTTAGATTCAAAGAAAAATATCAGCTTACCTCTCTGGCCACTGTGACCCCATCGTTAACAATTTTGGGGGCACCATACTTGCTCTCAAGGACAACGTTCCTTCCCTTTGGACCTAGGGTAACCCCAACTAATTCAGCAAGTTTGTCCACTCCACTCTGCAATGAGAAAAAACAAAGCAGGCATCAGGGATTTCTGGCACATAACTCAATCAGTGAAAGAAACTGCTTTTAAAATTCATTTTTTTTTTGTAAGTTTTAAAAATCCTTTTTTTGTTATCATTATCAATTTTTTGTGAATGCTTACTTGTAACTTTCTAATAGCTGAACCATCTTTATTGAAGTACAGCTCCTTTGCAGCAGCAGTTATCTGCGAGGTGCGTTTTTTCCTCAAAACAACATTCCTTCTCCTTGAGAAAGAACATGATGCTGAGGAAGCCAGATAACCCAACTCGTTTGGGCAAGTTCCAAGCTTATTATCAATAACTGCCAAGGACCCAACTGAAGGCACACCAGCAAAAGTTGATGCCATTTTCTGTTTAAATCACTGACAATCACATGGAAAAGGGAAAAAGAAAAAGATTGAAGTCAGGTAAATTGAATCCGTCTAGACAAACTCATAAAAGATCAAACAAGTTACAAGAATTACAAATATCTTCCAAAAAAAAAAAGGGAACCACCTCGACATGAAGAACAGACCTCCAGAAGTCTGATGCGAAACTATCTCATATTAGCTTATTAAGCATGAATTTAGTATTATAAGCTGTCAGCTAATTATATTTTTCTGGGCCATCATTCATTGCTTGGCTAAGACAGAAAAATGCAAGCTAAAATTGAAAATCACAAAAGTCTTCTAGTTCGCTATTCAACCATGAAAAACTCAAAAATTATCCAACAAGTCCTCGAGCTATAGAGGTAAAACATGATTTTGTAACATCCTGCAGAGGTTGCAACCGTTGACTTTATCGACAATAACCCACCAAAAAAGGGAAGAAAACAAAGAAGTACTAGAAGAATAAAAATGCGACGAAATTCCAGCTCCGACGTATCAAAATGCAAACAAAAAATTCCATACGAGCTACATATATATAGATAGATGCTCAATAAACGTCGAATCAGAAACAATTACAGCAAAACATCTAGTTCAATAAAGACTTACCTGAAGTGAAATGTGAATTTTCAGTCAAAATAAGGTTCTTGAGGGGGAGCGGAACTGGAGGAAGAGATGACCAAGGGGTTTATCTCAAGCTTTGATGGGATGGGTTTTTAGTGGAGATAGAAGAAGATATGATTATATGAGCGCTGTGTTCCAAATTAGGGAAGTTGCAATACAGACGCTTCAGATTGGTCTTCGCCCTTTGCACCTTATCCAGCCGTTGGGTTTTTGGATTTTGCCAGATACTGGCAGAACAATCTAGAACTTCTGAAATCTCAAATTTTTAGTCCATACTTCTTTTTTTTAAAAAAAAAATTTACATTTGCCTCCCTTCTGGTTTGGCTAATTCACCAAAATAACCCCTATTGTTTGGAAATATACGTTTCTCTCCCCCGTTGTTTGGGTTACTATTGTCTCCGGGATAATTTGGGCAAAGCATAGAGGGTTGTGCATGTTATTCCCGAAATACCCTTGTCTGAAAATTTTAAACAACCACATAAATATATGGGAAACATTGCTACTTGACACAAAAAGCAAAGAAATTGTTGTTCCCCATGCGAAGAATGAAGACAACAGCTGCAGAGCAAAACTTCAGCAAAAAATCGTTTTTTCCTTTGCAAACTTGCAGATTAAGTCCCATAAGTTGATCACCACGTGAAGAATGAAAGAAGTTGTGGGTTGATCTAAATCAAATGCAGAGGATTTGGAGCTCTTCAAATTGGGAGGTGAACTCATTTGTTGCTTGTATTACTTTGATTGCAGTTGGCAAATGATCTTGCATGTGGATTGGTGCTCACAGCTGAGTGTGATCACATCTGATTGTGGGGTGGTCGTGAATGGTTGATTGTGGTGCACCTGGACATACCAATATCATTAGGTACCGCTTGTTGTCTTTTATGCCAGATGAAGCTAGATATTCACACATGCATATTAGTGATGATGAAGTTGAGATCTTCTATTTACTATACAAACAAGAGAAGTTATATTGTCCAAACCATCATTTCACTATGTTTGTCTTTCCTTTGTCAGTTTCATGTTCTGTTAGCAAAGAACATAAGATAGCATTAACAATTTGTGTATTTGTTCTTTTACACCGTACTTAGGTTGTTGGTAGAAATGGAGCAGCATGAAATATTTGATGATGAGAATAGGGTAAATTTTGAGAAAGAAATTTAGGGATGACTAGAAGATATTGATCGTGGAAGCAGAAGTGATGATGAACATGATTTTTGTTGGCAATCGAATGTTGACGACTGTATTCAACATAATGATGACGGCCATGAAGCAACAGAGGCTTTACATGAGAATGAACATAATGATATTATTGATGATAAGGGTAGCACTGTAAATGAGTATGACATACTAGACTCTCAGGGAGGGTTGCATCCTGATTTTGACATGGAGGCGGAGTTTGAAAGCCCGGAGTTTGAACTTAAGATAGGTCACACATTTAGCTCTGCACATGAATTTAGAGAGGTGTTGAAGGAGTGGGCTATAAGGGATGGGTTTCTTTTCAGATATGTTAAGAATGAAAAAAAAAGTAGGGTGACTGCTGTATGTGCTCAAGGTTGCAGTTGGAGGATTCATGCATCTCCGGTCCAAGGAGAACTGACTTTTAGAATCAAAACAATGAAAGGAGAGCATATGTGTGGTAGACAATACAAGAACAAATACGTTACCTCTACCTATGTGGCAAGAAATTATTTTAACCGGATAACAGATGATCCTAAGTTGTCTCTGGTTGCATTGCAAAAAGAGGTGAAAAGAGACATGAATGTAGAGGTTAGCAAGGTGCAATTGTATAAAGCGAAAAGAAAGTCAAAGGAGATAAGCAGTATGGATGAGATAAAAGAGTACAACAGATTGTGGGATTATTGTGAAACTATCAGAAAGTGTAATCCTGGGAGTACTCTTAAGCTAAGTTACGGGATGTTCCTATGCAGATGGGTGGAGATGGATTTCCTTTGAATGTGACCGAAGGGAGGGTTTTCGAGAGGCTGTATATGTGTATGGCTGCATGCAAGAGAGGCTTTTTGGCAGGTTGTAGGCCAATAATAGGATTGGATGGTTGTTTTCTGAAAGGACATACACTGGCCAGCTATTGAGTGCCATCGGATGGGATGACAATGACAACATGTTTCCTATTACATTCTGTGTGGTTGAATCTGAAAGATATGATTCATGGAAGTGGTTTCTTGAACACTTAGAAGATGATCTTGGAGGGGGAAGATGGACATTCATACCCGATAGGCAAAAAGGCTTAGTTCATGCCATAAGTGAGTTGTTCCCAGATTTAGAGCATAGGTATTGCATTAGACATATGTATGAAAATTTTAAGAAGAAGTATAAAGGGAAGATGTTGATGAATTTGTTTTGGAAAGCTGCTTCTGCAAGTCACCCTGTTGATCATAGAAGAGCCATGGAGATGCTTAACCAAGCAGATCCATCTGTTGATAATAATAAGAATGCTTGATAGCTACATTTCTATCAAGCAACAAAAATCATGATAATAGTAGGCCTTTTGTGTCATGGTTTTTGTTAATGCTATGGACAATATTATTGCAGCTATTTCCACCAGCAATTTATTCAGAATAAAGAGATGGAAACATCCATATGGTTTAAAGGAGCCTTTCAATAAGTATAAAGGTTTTGTTGTTACAACATATGAGATAAAATGTCAAACATCATAGGAAAAATTTGTGTTTGGTACATTACATAAACTCCAACACAACCCAAAGATTCATTACATGAATACGAACTACTATCATAGCTAACACAACTAACTTAAACATACCAACTAACACGATAGCAAACAAAACCACTCACTTAAACTTACCAAAAACCACCATAGATAACACAACCACACATGTACATAAGATTAATCTCTCCATCTTCTCCGTCCTCTGCATAACGATACTCAACATAGGTTTTTTTGACTCATCGTCTCTCGGCACATCACTTCTTGGAACATTTGGTGGAGCTGTTGAACTTGACTCATCCATCAACTGACGTTGGGTGTTGTTAGTGTATGTGTCCTAGGCCATGATTTGGATGTTTATGTTATACATTTATTATTAATAAAGAGGTTTTATTGTCATTATTGTTGAATAGTATGTTACACAATTCTGATATGTCCCTGGTTTATTATTGTTATAGAGATAAAATAATTTATAATCAGCATGAGTATTGATTTGATAATCATGAGATGATTATGTCTATGGTGATACAAATCAATCTTATAGATACTTGTTAGAGAACAATGTATTGGATAGATCCATCATGAGATTACTACATGGATTAACGTCATAAGTAAATCTCATGATAGTCATGCTTTAATCCTTAGACTTTAGATTGTCATAGTTTCCAACATAAGAACTATTATATTTTGACATGATCAGACGTTAACCGTAACTGGATAATAATAAAGGTCATGATTGAATATGATAGAAATTATGTAGATGGTATTGAACAATCAAGATAGAATTTGTCCCTCTCTTTTGAGAGAGATATCTTTGGGCCCCTCGATTAGTGAGACTGTGAAATGCATGACCGTGCTTAAATGAATTATTAGTGTGATCAATATCATTTTTTTATCAGTCTACTTAGAGATCGAGTAATCATATGTTTTAACAATATAAGTATGACGCTGACCATGACTTACGTTCAAACTAGATATCGTGTGACCAAGGCATTAATGCATGTGTTATTGTTAGGCTAGTTGGACTGTACTCGTATTAATTCGTAATGTCTTGCTAGAGACAAATTACGACTTACTACTTCAATAGAGATTTAACCGACTGCCAATTAATATGGATCTATCGGGTCACACACAAGAATGTGTATGGCTTAAGATTAATAATATTAATAATATTAATATTGGATTTTAATTATTATTATTGTTGTTGTTTTTTAAATATATTTATATGTATATGTTATTGGATAATATTAACAGAATCCATATCTGAGATGGATTTTGATTGGTCTTATCTAATCCTAACAGAATCCACATCTGCTATGGATTTTGCTTGGCCTCATCCAATCCGATTTTGAATCGGATTTAACTCTACATATACGTATCTACAGAGAGCTCTGTTAATCATCAGATAGAAAAAAACCGAAATCATTTTTGGAGAAAAATGAATTTCTCAGCCTTGTCGTTTTAAGAGATAGCACTCCAGACGGAAGCATTCGTGTGGATACCTGTTATGTCCCGTGAAACTTGTGCATGAAAATATATATGTACAATGCATGCAACACCATGCACACACGTTAGCAACCATAATATATAAAATATGTATACACTATATGTAGATTTATATATATAGATTACATTACATATACACAACAGGAGTTAGGAAAAGGAAATAAAATAAAACAAAAAAAATAATACCTAGAATCCTAATATGATTAGGAAGTGAATAGTAGATAAAGTTTATCAAATTACAAATTCAAATTAGAACATGATAACCTAAATATCATTGGATTTTACCTAATATACACCTATATCCATACCCAGGGGCGGACAGAGGGGGGCACGGGGGGCAGCCGCCCCCCAACTCGGAAAAAAAATTTAGGTAGTAGGTAGATGTAGCGCCCTGCTCCTGAGCCCTAGCCTCGGTAGCAGTGCACCCGCCGTATCTCACTAAGGAGAATATAAAGCGTCACATCAACTTCTTACACGTCAGTGTTGACATAGAATTTTTTTTTCTTTTCGCGGAAACGGTTAAACACAACACTAACTAGAATTTAATGAACCTCAATAAAAATAAAAACATCATTACTAGGCTGACCAGGCCCTACAAGTCAAAGTCAAATGTCTGAATTAAAAGTCTAAAAGAAATGTCCCAACGTACTAATGAAAAATATAAATATCAATGTCACCCCAAGAATATCATAAACTGCCCGTCTCTGCCCTCGCTGCAATCATATCTACTGGTCACTCAGCCCACTCCACGACATCGGTCCCATCCTCAAGGAAGATATAGTCATACCCAGTATCGGTCTCACCTGGAATTGTAGGGGGGTGAGTGATGGTAATCACCCAGTAGGTGCCTCTCAAAACAATACAAAGCGTACATACCCAAAAAGATATCAACACATAACACATAAAACATGATAGCATGGCTTATACGGAAAGGTAAAGCACTCCACATAAAAATGCGCAAGTACGTGATGCATGCTCAATCAACGTGTCACACGCAACGAGAATCATGTCATGTAATATGCCCCTAGACCTATATGCAATGCATGCTCCCGGGCCCTAAATCCAGCGTCATGGTCTCTAGCCACCACTAGCCGTTTGGACACCCACGCCCTATAGACGCAGTATGTCTCATGACCCCAGTGCCCTATAGACACGGTAAGTCATCCCGATACCCACGCCCTATAGACGCAGTATATCTCATGCAATGCACGTGCCATGAATGCAATGCACCACACAGCCGCCCCCATTACTTCTTTTTGTACCACGTCCGTCTCCCATTACTTAGTCTACTTATTTTATTATTTTATTTTATTTTACCTTTGTTTTTTTAAATTGGGTTCGGCCGAAAGGCCAAACCCTTTCCCTTTTTTTTTAAATTAAATTAAATTGGGTTGGCCGAAATGGCCACCCTTTGCCTTTTTCATTACTTTATTATTATTTTTAAAAAAAATCAAATTGGGTTGCTGAAAAAAGGCCAACCCTTTATCTTTTTAATTAATTAATTTATTCATTTTTTTATATATCTTGGGTTTCGGCAAAAAGGCCTAACCGTTTATCCCTCTTTTTTTTTATATACTTTGGGTTCGGTCGAATGGCCTAACTTTTTAACTTAATTTTTTTTAAATATATATATACACCGAACGGATTCAGCCAGACATGGCCCTATACCTTTTTTTATATATATATTTGTAACATGCCGAAAGGAAACACCAATAACCACACTATCCATTAACAAAATGTAAACAATTTGATATAGCAATAGGGCAGCCGTTAACACATATACATACATATAAACAGATTCATCAACCTATACAAACAATAAGATCATGATCGAATCAAGAGTAAAAGAACACAATAAACACATAAAAATACCGTTTTGAGCATGCAATCTTCATACCATTTTGAGGGAATAAATAGTATGCACCTACCTCAATCCCAGGAAGACTTTTATATACGAGAGATGATGGTGATGATGTGGTTGTGATTTCCACTCCTCTTGAAGCCTTGGATCAAAAGTTTTTTTTTCCTTCTACTGGATGCCGCAAGTTTTGATGGGGGGAAGAGGGAGAGGAGAGGCTGCGTTTCTTTTGAGAGAGGGGGAGGGGATTAGGGTTTGATATATATTAATAAGAGATTGGGGGGAATAAGGGTGGGATGATAAGTGAGGGAAATTAGGGATAAGGTTTGATTAATGGTTTGGGATAGAATTTAGCTAATTAGTTTATTATTATTTTTTCCACATGTTTATGACACGACACACACACTAAATGTTTTATTTACTATTAAATTCTTTATTTTTTTATTTTTTTTATACGGCCATAACATCCTACCCCCCTTACAAAAAGTTTCGACCCGAAACTTGCCGTACCTTACTCAAAGAGGTGGGGATAGCGATCGCGCATTTGCTCTTCTAGTTCCCATGTCGCTTCATTCTCCCGTTGGTTGCTCCATTGAACCTTGACATAGGGAATAATCCTTCTTCTCAGCTCCTGATCCTTCCGGTCAAGAGTTCTGATCGGTACCTCTTCATAGGAAGCATCTGGCCTGATCTTAAGTGGATGAGCATCTAACACATGACTTGGGTCCGATACGTACCTCCTCAACTGTGAGACGTGAAATACGTTGTACACCTGAGCCAGTATCGGGGGTAGCGCCAGTCTGTAGGCCAAGTCTCCAACCTTCTCAAGTATCTCATAAGGTCCAATAAAACGGGGCTTCAACTTCCCTCTAACTCCAAAACGTGTCACACCCTTCATGGGTGACACCTTGAGATAGACTTTTTCTCCCTCCTCGAACTCCAAAGGTCGTCTCTTCATGTCGGCCCAACTCTTGCTTCTATCCTGAGCCGTCTTAAGACGTTCACGAATCAGTTTCACTTTCTCTTTAGTTTGCTCAATTATCTCAGAGGCCGTCAACACACGCTCGCCAGCCTCGTCCCAGTGAACAGGTGACCTACACTTACGTCCATACAAGGCCTCGAATGGTTCCATGCCTATGGCACTGTGATGGCTGTTATTATAGGAGAACTCAATCAACTTAAGCATGATGTCCCAGTTCCCCTTGAAATCCAACGCGCACGCCCTCAGCATGTCCTCCAGGGTCTGAATGGTCCTCTCAGACTGACCATCGGTCTGAGGGTGGAAAGCAGTGCTCAATCGTAACTCAGTCCCCATTCTCTTCTGACAGGCTGCCCAGAACTGAGAAGTAAACTTCAGATCACGATCAGATACTATGCTGACTGGCACTCCATGAAGGCAGACAATATTGTCGATGTACATAGTTACCAACCTCTCCATTGTAAGTCCGGTAGGGATAGGTAAGAAATGAGCGGACTTAGTCAATCGATCCACAATTACCCGTATCACATCATTCCCATTTCTTGTCCTCGGAAGTCTAACCACAAAGTCCATTGTCACATGATCCCACTTCCATTTGGGTATCTCCAGTGGTCGCATCAGTCCACCCGGCCTCTGATGTTCTGCCTTAACTTGCTGGCAAACAAGGCACCTTTCCACAAACTCAGCGATGTGCCTCTTCATGCCGTTCCACCAATAATGTTTCTTCAGATCATTATACATTTTCGTAGCACCAGGGTGGATAGACAGTTTCGAATTATGTGCTTTTTTCAACGATTCCCTCCTGAGGTCCTCAACATTCGGCACGCACAACCTTCCTTGGTACCACATACTGCTGTCATCATGAACCTGAAATCCATCTACCTGGCTGGTCAACATTCTCTCTCGGATGGCCCTAATTTCCGTATCATCCTTCTGTGCTTCCTTAATCTGATCCACCAGAGTTGGAGTGATAATCAGTGCTGCCAGAACATATGTGGTAGAATCCACAAGGTCCAAGTCAAACTCTGCCATTTCCTTTTCTAACGTCGCCTGCCACGCATGGCTCGATTTCCTACTTAGGGCATCAGCAACCCGATTGGCCTTCCCTGGATGATAGCTGATGGTCAAATCATAATCTTTCAATAACTCTAACCATCTCCTTTGGCGCATGTTCAACTCTTTTTGCGTGAACAGATACTTAAGGCTTTTATGATCAGTGAACACTTCGCACTTCACTCCATATAAATAGTGGCGCCATATTTTCAGTGCGAATACCACCGCTGCTAGCTCCAGATCATGAGTCGGATAGTTCTGCTCATAGGGCTTTAGCTGTCGTGAAGCATACGGAATGACCTTGTCGTTTTGCATCAGCATGCATCCTGAAATATAAGAGTTAGACCACATCTTTAATTGTATACAAAATCAATTGAAATTATATACATTTACCTAGCCCGTTCTTAGAAGCGTCACTGTAAATGACAAACCCTTCTGACGCGGAGGGCTGAGCAAGAATAGGGGCTGTGGTCAGTCTCCTTTTTAAGCACTCGGCGGTCCATTCAAACTTTGACTTCTTCTGCGTCAATCGGCTCAGAGGAACTGCAATAGATGAGAAGCCCTCGACAAACTTCCTGTAGTATCCAGCTAGACCGAGAAAACTCATTACTTCAGTCACATTAGTGGGTCTAGGCCACTCAGTGATCGCCTCTACCTTCTTTGGATCCACAGAAATCCCCTCTTCGGAGACCACATGACCCAAAAGGCTACGCTCTTCAACCAGAACTCACATTTACTGAACTTGGCGTACAATTTGCTTCTCCGAAGGGTCTCTAGAACCTCCCTCAAATGCTCAGCATGAGTCTCTTCATCAGGGGAGTATATCAGAATATCGTCGATGAACACAACTACGAACATATCCACTTGTTTCCGAAATACTGTGTTCATTAGGTCCATAAAGGCGGCTGGGGCGTTGGTTAATCCAAACGGCATAACCAGGAATTCGTAGTGGCCATAACGTGTTCGGAAAGCGGTCTTTGCTGTATCCCCTGATTTGATCCTCAACTGATGGTAACCGGATCGCAAGTCAATTTTGGAAAATACTCTAGCCCCCGTAGCTGATCAAAGAGATCCTCGATTCGAGGTAATGGATACTTGTTCTTGATGGTGATCTTATTGAGCTCCCGGTAATCTATGCATAATCTCATGCTTCCATCCTTCTTTTTCACAAACATGACTGGAGCACCCCAAGGTGATACACTAGGTCAAATAAATTTACGGTCCAGCAGTTCCTGTAACTGCTCCTTCAACTCCTTGAGTTCTGCTGGTGCCATGCGGTAGGGTGCCCTGGAAATGGGTTCAGCACCGGGTACAAGATTAATCTCGAACTCTACTTCTCTTTCTAGGGTTAGTCCTGGTAACTCCTCAGGGAAAACGTCTGTAAATTCCTTCACTGCGGGAATTTGGTCAATCTGCAGAACCTCCTGCTCGACACCCATGGAGAAAATCAGAAATCCCTCTCCTCCTTTCTTTAGTGCTCGGAAAGCCTGAGCTGCAGTCAGATAGATCTTCTGAGGTGCCTTCTTCAATTTAGAGTTCCCTTGAAAAGTAGTTTCCCACAACTCAGGCGTCTTCATGCTGACTTGGAGTCGCACGGAATCAATATTGGCATGATACTTTGCCAAAAAGTCCATGCCCAGAATAATGTCAAAGTCGTGCATCCGGATCGGTATCAAGGTCGCAGAAAACTGCAGATCATTAATCTCTAATTCACATCCCTTGTAATGATGATGGGACACGAGTACTTGGTCGCCAACGGCTTGTATACGGTAGGGAGTCTCAAGCCGTTCAGGGAGAACATCCAGATTCTTGGCGAATCTCTTTGCCATAAACGAGTGACTCGACCCACTATCGAACAGAACATTGGCTGACACTTTGTTAATTAAAATCACACCTAACACATTCAAGGTTTAGCACACAACATGAAATAACAACACATAGAATTTAATTCAACTTCGAATTTAAATGCTTAAATAAATATACCTGTAACAACGTTGCCTGACTCCTCGACCTCTGTATCTGTCATCACATGGACCCGAGCATTGGTCTGGCCTCGGCCTCCCTGCTGTGCCTGAGTCTGCGGATTTATTTGAGCTGGTGCAGAGCATTCCCTAGCTAGATGTCCTTGCTTCCCACATATATAGCAAGCCCTCTGAGCCTTCCAACATTGTCCCGGATGAGAACGTGCGCACAATGTGCACTGTGAGGCAGGTGCCACAGCCCTCACTGGCTGTGCATCGATCGGTACTGGTCCTTCAATCATCGGTGTCTGACTCACTGTACCCTGCTGTCGCTCTGGTCGGAAAGGTTGCCCGGACTGAGGGCGTCGGGGCACCTTCAGCCATCTCCCCGATCTACCAGCATGAAAATCCTCACGGAGTCTCTTAAGTCTATCCAATGCAGCAGCCCTGTCCAAGTTCCTCTCAACACGTCTGCATACCTCCAGTAGTCCCTCAAATGTCGTGGGCTCCGCACAAACAATAGCCTGCTAGATGTGAAAACTCGAACCGGTCTGGAATTTCAGCATCTTGGCCTCCTCATTATCCATGATACATGACATATACTGACCCAGCTCGTGAAACTTCTCAGAATACTAATCGACTGTCATGGACCCCTGTGTCAGCATCTGGAACTCTGCCATCCTTCTCTGAATAGCGCTGCTCGGAACATAATGCTTCTTATACTCCTCCACAAACTGCTCCCAAGTCACCGGTGGAGTCAATCTGCGCTTCACTCCATTCCACCATCTTTCAGCTTCCCTTTCCAGAAACGGGGTCGTTATCTCCACCTTCAGATTCGCAGGTACCTGTATCAGCCTTATCTGTTCGGTCACATTTTTGAGCCAGATCTCGGCTTCCTCAGGCCGAGTGGTACCCTGAACATTTGTATCCGGGAGTTCTGCATCTCCCTGTAGTAGAACCGCAAGCCTTGTTGCGGTGGTGGTGGTGGTTGTTGTTGCTGTTGCAGCTGAGTTTGCTGAAGTATCTGAGCGATCTGCACCTATTGCTGTGCCATCTGCGTGTACTGTTGCGCCATCTGTGTATGCTGATTAGCTATCAAGGCCGTCAGATTGGCCAGCGTATCATCAAGGTTTTGGGGGATCGCCCCTTGCCCATGATGCCCGTCTCCGTTATGTCCTCCATTCCCTGGTGGTTCTCGTCGTGGCGGCATTGTCTGTAGACAGGTCAAAACATGTTATACAAAATTTTGAATTCAAGAGTGTCGTAAAGAGATATAAACTTGGAGGGCAAACGGTAATCTACAACGTATACTCACTAACGGCACACACCATCCGAAACTCAATCATAGCTTATGTCTACTTCATTTTATTTAAGTTAAAATCTCATTTGAAAACAGATCGTCACTTATCTCAAGGGGCGATTAACTAATTTCACGTTCCTGAGGCGTATCTGAAGCCTGGGCTCTGATACCACCTGTAGCGCTCCGCTCCCAAGCCCTAGCCTCGGTAGCAGTGCACCCCCGTATCTCACTAAGGAGAATACAAAGCGTCACATCAACTTCTTACACGTCAGTGTTGACATAGAATTTTTTTTTCTTTTCGCGGAAACAGTTAAACACAACACTAACTAGAATTTAATGAACCGCAATAAAAATAAAAACATCATTACTAGGCTGACCAGGCCCTACAAGTCAAAGTCAAATGTCTGAATTAAAAGTCTAAAAGAAATTTCCCAACGTACTAATGAAAAATATAAATGTCAATGTCACCCCAAGAATATCATAAACTGCCCGTCTCTGCCCTCGCTGCAATCATATCTACTGGTCACTCAGCCCACTCCACAACATCGGTCCCATCCTCAAGGAAGATATAGTCATACCCAGTATCGGTCTCACCTGGAATTGTAGGGGGGTGAGTGATGGTAATCACCCAGTAGGTGCCTCTCAAAACAATACAAAGCGTACATACCCAAAAAGATATCAACACATAACACATAAAACATGATAGCATGGCTTATACGGAAAGGTAAAGCACTCCACATAAAAATGCGCAAGTACGTGATGCATGCTCAATCAACGTGTCACACGCAACGAGAATCATGTCATGTAATATGCCCCTAGACCTATATGCAATGCATGCTCCCGGGTCCTAAATCCAGCGTCGTGGTCTCTAGCCACCACTAGCCGTTTGGACACCCACGCTCTATAGACGCAGTATGTCTCATGACCCCGGTGCCCTATAGACACGGTAAGTCATCTCGATACCCACACCCTATAGACGCAGTATACCTCATACAATGCATGTGCCATGAATGCAATGCACCACACAGCCGCCCCCATTACTTCTTTCTGTACCACGTTCGTCTCCCATTACTTAGTCTACTTATTTTATTATTTTATTTTATTTTACCTTTGTTTTTTTAAATTGGGTTCGGCCGAAAGGCTAAACCCTTTCCCTTTTTTTAAATTAAATTAAATTAGGTTGGCCGAAATGGCCACCCTTTGCCTTTTTTATTACTTTATTATTATTATTTTTTTAAAAATCAAATTGGGTTGTCGAAAAAAGGCCAACCCTTTATCTTTTTAATTAATTAATTTATTTGTTTTTTATATATCTTGGGTTTCGGCCGAAAGGCCTAACCACCTTTATCCTTTTTTTTATATACTTTGGGTTCGGCCGAATGACCTAACCTTTTAACTTAATTTTTTTAAATATATATATACACCGCACGGATTCAGCCAGACATGGCCCTATACCTTTATATATATATATATATATATATATATATATATATATATATATATATATATATATATATATATTTGTAACATGCCGAAAGGAAACACCAATAACCACACTATCCATTAACAAAATGTAAACAATTTGATATAGCAATAGGGCAGCCGTTAACACATATACATACATATAAACAGATTCATCAACCTATACAAACAATAAGATCATGATCGAATCAAGAGTAAAAGAACACAATAAACACACAAAAATACCGTTTTGAGCATGCAATCTTCATACCATTTTGAGGGGATAAATAGTATGCACCTACCTCAATCCCAGCAAGACTTTTATAGAGAGAGATGATGGTGATGATGTAGTTGTGATTTCCACTCCTCTTGAAGCCTTGGATCAAAAGTTTTTTTTCCTTCTACTGGATGCCGCAAGTTTTGATGGGGGAAGGAGGAGAGGAGAGGCTGCGTTTCTTTTGAGAGAGGGGGAGGGGATTAGGGTTTGATATATATTAATAAGAGATTGGGGGGAATACGGGTGGGATGATAAGTGAGGGAAATTAGGGATAAGGTTTGATTAATGGTTTGGGATAGAATTTAGCTAATTAGTTTATTATTTTTTTTCCACATGTTTATCACACGGCACACACACTAAATGTTTTATTTACTATTAAATTCTTTATTTTTTTATTTTTTTATACGGCCATAACAGTAGATGCAGTTGTATTTTTGATTATCTAAATTTAAGTTATCTGTTTTTTAATCCCAAAACTATCTCATGATATGTGATATAGGTGTGTTACTAGGAACTAGGGGAAAAATTTTGATTAGTAGATATATACATTTGTATTTTTTTAACTAACTAAAAAATATATTGTATAAAAAACAAACTGGTTTTTGAAAATTAAAAAAATTAATATTACACCTTTTGAAATACAGCATCGAGATTAGTTGATAAGATGGAATCTTTTGAGTTTGTATTTATCGGAAAGTTTATGTTGCAAATTTTGAGAATGACAAATACTCTTTCAAAGATTCTACAAATAAGAGACCAACACATAGGTTGTGCTCTTAATATGATCAATATGACAAAAAATGAATTACAAGAATATAGGCAAAGTGGTTGGGATTCTTTGTTGAAAGAAATTGTTGAGTTTTGTGAAGAACATCAAGTTGATGTGCCTAAGATGGATGATATTGTTAAAGGTCGTTCTTGAAAAAAACTCAATGATGGAGAATCGACGACATATTTTCATCATTTTCGCGCAGAAATTTTCATAAAGGTACTTAATTTCTATTCATTGTAATTGATACGTACACTATTGATCATTGATTTGTCTATATATTGATTTTTTTTGATATAAAATCTTAGGTAATTGACATCATTGCTACGGAAATGGATACACACTTCACCGAAGCCAGTACAGATTTACTTAGATGTGTGATGTGCCTTGATCCTTCCAATTCTTTTGTAAATTTTGATCATAGTCAATTGCTACACTTTGCTGAGTTATATCCAGACGATTTCACTACCATGGATCGAATTGAGCTCAACCATGAACTTAAAAGTTACATTGGTGATAGGAAATCAAATGAAGTATTCTCTCATATTACTAATCTTGGAGTTCTTGCAAAGAAGATGGTGGAGTTGAAGTATCACAATTACTTTCCTTTAGTATATCGGCTCATCGAGTTAGCACTGATCTTACCTGTCGGAACAGCGAGTGTGGAAAGAAGTTTTTCTGCGATGAATATAATAAGACTGATCTGCGCAACCGATTGGGAGACGACTTACTATCGAACTGTTTACTGTGTAACTTCGAGAAGGAAGTTTTTGGAACCATTTCAAATGAAAACATTATGCAACAATTTCAGAATTTGGGAACTCGAAGAAATTTGTTGTGGCCACCGATAATCCCTCCTGCTGCTCGTCCTTCATTTCGTAAATAAAAGGTATGTCGAGCGTCAAATTAATAACTTTTGTTGGATATTGCTGCTTGTTAATGTTGCTTATGAATAACTTTTGTTGGATATTGTTGATGGTTGCTTATTATTGTTGTATTTTAATTAGTGGATGTGTTGGTTTAGATTTTATGTTATAATATTTGCATATATCTATATTGTAAGGGAGTTTTTGCTGGATTTTCGATGGAATGTCTATTGAGTCCGAAAAGGTGGACGGTGATCCCATAGTGTGTATTTTGCCCCCCAAGAATCCACCGCGGCGGATCCGCCACTGTCCATACCTACATGATATACAAAACAAACTTTTCCTCGTTCTTCATAAATTCCTCGGCAACCACACCCTTAAGCCCTCTGCAGATTTTCCCAGCAAAAGATGCCTTCTTTTTCCCCTCCCCACCACAATTACGACAGCCTTCCTAATATTCTTTCCCAATTACACTTAAATCACGGCAGCAAGGCTACCTCTCCCCCTCCCAATATTTCCTTAAATTTTTCACAAGCAGCAGCCGCTGCTCCAAAGAAAAAAAAGGGCCAAGTTATGTCTGATTTCAATCGCGTTTCTCGTACGGTAGCGTATAATCGAGGCTAAAGGCAAGTATCCTTTCTATATTTGTTAGGTTTTTTTTTCAAAGTTAGTATACTATTTTCATATCAAATTGGATCATGTATACGTAATTGTGATATGCATGGATTGATGAAAATGCCTGTATTTACGGCCGTGTTTATATATACTATGCATACATATAGATATCGAATGTATAAAAGTTGTGCTGGCCGAAATTTGATTACTAATATTTGGAGAAATTTGGCCAGTTGAGTTAGATGATTTCAAAAATGTTATTTCGATACAATATGAAGTACGTACAGTGCATATATTTAGTAGGGATATTTATGCATATATAATAGTTGACTTTTATGAAAAAATATGAAAGTGTGCATGTGTAACGTTGCGGACGTAATCTTTACATTGTTATTAAATTGGAATTTTGATTCTGTTGCCTGGTATATGGCCAAAGCCATACATATTTTCGGACAATTGACAAATTATTTATGTATGTGTTATTTTAATAGTAAGCATATAATGCATATGTATATATTCATGTGTGCCGATAATATATATATATATATATATATATATATATTTATTTATTTATATAAGAGACCAGGTCTCGGTGTTTTATTATAAGTTTAACCCTCACTTATAGTGGAGGAATACCGTAATTACATAAATAGTCGTAGCATAATTGAATAAACCAACTCAAAGGACGAAACACTTAAATCCAAATACTATCAATGGGGCGGGGGTGTGTTCAAAAGTGGTATGATATGCCTCATTAAAACCTTGGCAAGCAAAACCACCCTTGCCGATAATATATATATATATATATATATATATATATATATATATATATATATATATGCATGTATGTATATATATGTATGTATGTATATGTATACGTTATGGTATTGTAGCCGTTGAATTATATATGGACAGCCACCGTTTTCATTGCATGTGAATTTTATATTGTATATGAACATAGGGTATAAGTAATTACCTTTAAAGATATCGTTATGTAAACATCGGTTAATGTACATATATTGCAAATGGAGGGATATTGTAATTCTCGCTGGATTCCTTTATTAAGATATAAGATTGTTTTGATGGCGAAAAGATGTTTTAAATAAGTTAAATTTATGCTTGAGACTTGATGCAAGATGAGAAAATTACACTATGTCAAAAATGGTTGAGATTGGAACTCACTGTCCAACATCGATCTCTCAAGACTGGAGACATCGATCGGTCGATGTACTTCAGTCTCTGACTTCAATCGATCGATGTCAGGCAAAAACATTTCTGTCCAACATCGATCTCTCAACCTGGGGACATCGATCGATCAATGTCACTTCAGTCTCTCCCCACGGAGACTTCGATCGATCGATGTCAGGCATAATACTTTCTATCCAACATCGATCTTTCAGTCCAGGAGGCATCGATCGATCGAAGTGACATCAGTCTCTCCCAGGGGGACTTCGATTGATCGATGTCAATAGTTTCAAAAAATGCAAAGTTTCTGGAGGACATCGACCTCTCACCCCAGGCACTTCGATCGATCGATGTCCCCTAGAATTCAAAATTTTTTGAACGTTGGACCACAATCCCAGGGAGATGCATGGTATTTTCTCTATCCAATCTTGCTCAAATTTCTTGTAGACTTTAACCTAACATACTACATGCTTCCTTGACTATTGTATCCATATCTAAGCAATTCTAGGTTGGCTATTGAGGATCAAATCACTCCATAGGGTTGCTAAAGACTATTTGGGCACTATCTTGACATTTGGTGTAGTTGAAGACATGGTGGAGACCTCAAAAACATGGTGAACTTCATCTATAAATAGAAGAAGTTTGGATGAGGCAAATACACACTTTCACCATTATCTGGCTTCATTATTCATTGTTGTATAGTTCTCTCATATGTGTAAAAGTGCTTAAAGCTTTCTAAGCCTTTATTTGTTCTTCATTGTTGTATATTGAGAGATAGAGAGTCTAGCACAAGAAGAACCATAAATATTTGATCTCTTGCTTGTGCTTAGACTAGTGAGAAAGTGTGAACCTTACTATTTCCTTCAACCCTCTGTGAGAAAGTTCTTGAGGGAACTTTGTTGAAGTTGTGAGGTAGCAAGAAGTTGTTCTTGCTAAAGCTGTAGTTGCTGTAGTTGCACAAGTGTATTTTGTGCAAAAAGTTATTGTTGTTGTTGCTTACACTAAAATGTTAGTGTAAGTGTTGCTGTGGTTGTTCTTATTATCTCTAATAAGAAGAGTAGTTGTTGAAAATCCACTTTGGCAACAAAGTGGTAGTGGAGTAGAATTATTTATGATTCGAACCACTCTATATCTGGTGTATTCATTCATTGCTTCTCATCTCCCATTCTTGCTTTGATTTTGAACTTCTTTTGAGTTGAGTCAAACAAAAAAATTCCGCAATAAGTACCAAACACTCTATTCATCCCCCCTTCTAGAGTGTGTTTCGGACCTAACATCCTTTGTGTAGTGGCCAAAATGTTTCAAAGGTGAATTTAAATTGATTTTAATTAAATGTCTAAGATAATATATATATATATATATATTCTTATAACCGTGTATCTGTGTGTGTATATTTGGACCGAATACACGCGGGGTAAAGGTGAAGTGAAGAGACAAGTTAATAAACAAATATTTAACGTACATGTTCAAATTTTGATGATTCTAGAGGATAAGTTGGACATGTAGAAGCAGAGACTTTTATGGTGACATTCTTTACGTTCGAGCATAGAATAAGAAAGCTAAGTGTTCGATCAAAGGTAAGTGGTCTATTTGTACGCATCAGAGGTAAATGGTCTATTTGTGCTGTTATGTTGTCATACATCAGAGGTAAGCGGTCTATTTGTGCTTGTTATGTTTATCATGCATCAGTGTGTTGTTTGCTGCACATCTGTAATTGGATATTCTCTATATGCGAGTTGTGTGTATGTGTGAGATATGTATGTATACATGAATTGGGTATATGTATGGTTGTATGATCTCGATGCGTATTGCATGGGTTTATGGATGTGTGGGGGTATACATGCAAGTATATATGCACGTATATGCGCGCGAGTATATATATGAGTATGAATACACTGTAATAAAATGGGGGTATACATGTAAGTATATATGCACGTGTATGGGCGCGGGTATATATAGGAGCATGGATGCGCCGGATCATGGATTATATGTGTGGAGCATTCATGACACGTGCATTGCATTGCATCCCTTCGGGGCGCTGACTTCACGTTACGTAGCGTTGTCCGCTGACTCCATGTTATGGAGCATTGTCCGCTGACTCCACGTTACGGAGCGAAGAGTAGGACCCGGGTCATGCATAGCATATCATAGAAAATAAAGGAACATCTTGTGTGTGATAATGATGTTGTTGCGTTTGACACGATAGTGAGAAGGAATATGCATCATGAAGTTGCGCATTATTATGTGGAGTGACTTACTTTCGCAGTTTATTTGCTCTATTGGCATGTATTGTTCTCTTCTTTGTTTATGTGATTATTTGTTTGTTGTGTATGTCGTATTTGAGAATAACATGCATCATGGTAATGTAGATTGAGCTGATGAATTAATTATTTTGTTTTTATTTTCGAAGTGTTAACTGTTAAAGATAATTAAGTGAAATTATTTGTCGACTAAGGACATGTATGTTAACTATAAAGGTTATTTGTATTTGCTTCTGCATGTATGATTCTATAACAGGTATATATAGGTTGCTTACTGAGCCCGTTGATTTTGGCTCACACCACCACTCAGCAGTTTTGCAGGTAGGAGAAGTTAGGGTATGCTTACACAGGAGTCAGTATACCGTGGAGGGTCAAGACGGGAGATTTCGAGACTAAGAATATTCAGATGAGACTCTCAAGGGTTGGTTGAGGCAGTTATTTAGATATTCGAGGTTTATGTATTTTCGAGATTAGTGTTTACATGCATTTGACTATTGTATTGATTTAGAAATTCTTAGACATTGTATTAATGAGGGTGATTATTTTATCGAGGATTTTAGTAATGACTTCCGCTAACATCGATTTACGTTATTATGATGATGTGTAGTTGATTTGTATCGACGCCTTGTATTCTCTTTAGCGAGATATGGCGGGTGAGTCGTTTCGAGTACTAGGGCTCGGGACGGGTCGATACAATACCGGCAGAGGGTGTTCGTGTCATCGCACCTCCTTCATTTGCATATTTCGAATCTACAAAGGTAATTTTTGAGTTTCTTTCATCGAATTAAACGAACCTCATAGATCATTGGTAGGAAATCAGAGATCAAATTTTGTTTTTCCGTTGCACGTTTTGACAGTGATCTTGTCTGTTTCCTAACAGGTGTGAACCACCCCTTCGCACGGGGTAACACCATCTCCAAAACTCACATCTACTACACGTGAAATAAAGCATTTTGCGTAAATTCTACGATCTTCAGTGTAGCGCCCCGACCCGGACAGCGGAATCCGAACCGGTGCACCCGTCGTAGCTTACAGAGAAGACTACAAGACGTCTCATCTCTCGATTACACATCATCAATGACGTAAGAGAAATAAGTGCGGAAACATATATCTCGTGAATCTAAATCATCAATGCAGTACATCAAAAGACAAAGTGAATACCCAAAAACTGTACATGGTCGCAGCCATCTAAATCCTCAAACAAATTAAGAACAGAAATAACAGAATCTATCTAATCAATTCCTTCCACAAGGTCTAAGCATCCCATTCTGCCCACTCGCCGTCATCTTCAATGAAAATCATATCGTAACTAGGCTCATCTGCAAAACCAAAGGCAGTACCCTTAGCGAAAAACGCTAGCAAGTAACCCGCTTATAAGACATACGGGATCAACACATGGCAAGACATGAGTAATATATATTTCAAGGGAATTGTGGGGCACATGTCTTGTAAACTTCAAAATATATACTCGAATAACGTAATAAAGCAAGTACAGCAATTTGCACGCAAATAACAATTTACTGGCAATCAACTAACACTCGCATTCATACCACATTGACTCTCGTGATGCATGTCAAAATATGCACTACACTACACAATCACAAATGCATGAGCCATTTCTTTTCAAATCAGTGCAATGCATGTCACAATGTCCGGTCTCGTAACTCGTAACCCTGTAACGCACCCCGGCTTATATTTCCATCCCGGTTAACGTTACAGGCTCGTAATGCTCTGTGATGCACCCCGGCTTAAATTTCCATCCCGGTTAACATCACAGACTCGTAAAACTCTGCAATGCACCTCGGCTTATATTTCCATCCCGATTAACATTGCAGAGGACTTTATACCCTGTAACGCACCCCGGCTTATATTTCCATCCCGGTTAACGTTACAGTCTTTTGTGCCCTGCAATGCACCCCGGCTTAAATTTCCATCCCGGTTAACATTGCAGGTCACCTTCGCAAATCTGTGCCGAAGCACATCTCTTTTCAAATCAATATGCAAATGCAAGTGCCATGATGCAAGACTCCCCGTTTCATTCTCGTATCTCGTTCACATAAGTAGTTCATGTGCACATGCGCAAGTATAAGTAACACACAAGCTTTTACTAACTTACACATCATAACTTTAGGCTTCGACCCTCTCGTCAACCCTTAATCTTGATTCTAGGGTTTACAACCTAAGGCAAGTATCCCTAACCATCCATCATTGAACTCTCAATCACCTCGTACGTTCATCTCCTAACCCTTCTAAGTCATCCACGTTGAACTCCGATTCGAATACCCTTCAAATTCTCCAAACTTGATTCACCATCTTAAGTCATGTTCCCAAGACTTAGACTAGTCATAATCAGGTCCTAAGAAGTCCCTAAGGTCACCCAAAGGATCTCCTAGCTTCCCTCTTTCTTCCCTTGCTTTCCCACAAAACTGGTTGACGTCATACCCTGACGTCGATCGATCGACGTACGTCATACCCTGACGTCGATCGATCGACGTCCATCTGAGGCACGTCGATCTCTCACTCAATCTACGTCGATCGATCGACGTTCATCTGAGGCACGTCGAACTCTCACTCATCCTACGTCGATCGATCTACGTCCTTCTGAGGCACGTCATACCCTCACTTGCTATACGTCGATCGATCGACGTACGTCATACCCTGACGTCGATCGATCGACGTCCCCGTTCCAGAACACCATTCTGCAATTTTCTGCAGAAACTGCAGAAATAACCCCCAATTCGACCCCAACTTCCTTCAAAACCATTCCAAGCCTATTTCCCACTATCAATCCATCCTAAAATCACCCAAGACAACATCTTTAGCATACGATTCACGGATTCAAGCCTAGCACTCAAAGTACTTATCAAATCAACCCAAAGATCAAATCTTTTCACTCTCCCCTCCCTTCAACCACCATTATCAACAAAGTAGGGTTCAAGGGATTGGGATTTACATGATCTCATATAAACAACAATCAACGAACAAGATTTCAACATATAATGGCCAAATCTCAAACCAAAACACATAAATCTCACAAGTAGATTCACATAGAGAAATTACTGCATGGTGATCCAAATTGATATCAAAATAGGCCCTTTCTCTTTCGCAAAACGTAGGAACTTATAAGTAGATTACTTGCCTTTGATTACTCGGAGAAAGAACGAAGAACGGACGAAGATTGGGTGAAGATCTAGCAGAGTTCTTCGCCTAGGGTTGAGGGGAGATGAGAGCCGCCTAGGAGGAGAGGATTGCGTCGTTCTCTCTTCTGAGAAAAGGGAAAACTTACGCTATGTGAGTTTTTATAAGGAAAGGGAAAAGTTTGGAGTTTCTAAATTATATCCTATTTCCCTATTTATCTTAAAGGATAAGTCCTAATATTTAATTCAAAATTAAATCCTCATTAATTTCAATATTTAAACCCTCAATTAATTCCCATTAATCCTATTATTTAATTCGTAATTAATTACGGTTGACCGTCATTAATCTCATTTAATTCTTCTTTATCTCTTAATTATTCTACGGAGGGTGCGGGGCGTAACATTCAGTGTTGCGTTGATTCTGCAGTTGCATATCGGATATTGAAACCGCAAGTCTCTACATCCTCTATCCATTTTGTTTGAGCTTGACATTTCTGTAAACAAACAATTTGCTGTAATCATACAAGTCAACTTCAAATAACTCTACAAACAATTTTCTGTAAACCAACATTGCAATTCATCTTATTCAAATGAATTCTATCAGCAAGCAAATCATCAAGAGAACACCAAGACATCAGATTTATCTACTTTTGATGTAAAACACTGCACTCATTTCAACCAAATTGATCTTTATTTTGAAAACTGCAAACAGTTCTCTTCTCCAGCATGCCAACCCATAAAAACTTAGGAAAAATTGGAACTGTTTCTCAGAACACAGAATCAGAAACATCAAGACGGCTGGGGAAGAGAACTCTACACCTACCATCACTCGGTAAAAGGGGGATAAACTAGCATTTGAGCCATAGCATCCTTACCTAGATTCTTAGGAGAATTACTAGCTTCCCATTTTGCCTTCCAACTTTTGCAGAGAAACTGCAATTTCTCCTCCGCAGGTTTCTTTTTTCAACGGAGGGACGGACTTGACTTCTACGTTGCTTGTAACTTATTTGTTGGGAGGGCAAAATCGTATTTCCATAAAATAATAAAGGTAATCTGCATTTTTTCCGCTTAAAATTGTCGGAATTCTTCCATTTTAAGCGCGTGATATGCACAACCTCCTATGCTTTGCCCAAATTATTCCGGATACAATAGTAACCCAAACAATGGGGGAGGAAAACGTATATTTCCAAACAACATGGATCATTTTGATGAATTAACCAAACCACAAGAGAGGCAAAGATACTTTTCCTTTTCTTTTTGTAGCAATTTTAGTCCATATTAGATAATGATCAAACTCCAGCCTCATAGTTATCATTGTCTCGTCTATTTTGTAACGAAGATGTACATGGAGACATCTATATTAGTGGAAATAGTTTTTTTCCCTCTAAAACTTGTCATATACAACCTACTCATGAAAATACAAATCTAAATACAGAAGTTTTGTATTGTTCTACTATATAAGATTTATTTACATACAAAACAAATATGATTGTCCAAAATAGGAGTGCATATATATCTTGTATATTTTATCAACTTGTCTTATTTAATCTATGACCATAGTAAAATTTATCATCTAAATAAATGATAATAGTAGAATTTGAATTCCAACCCGCAATTTGCTTTGCATACTCATGTTAGGAAATTTATGACATAAAGTATTTCTCAGTTTCGTGCATTTTTCTTTAAATGATTGTTTATAAAAACGATTTGGCTTCTCCCCAGATCTTGTATAAATACAAGATTTTAGTACACTGGAAACGCCCTTTTACTTTGTTTTTTTTACTTTGATTTACACATTTATCTTTAGCTTCCTCATGTTTGATGTATACCCTTAAATACTTTTATATTTGGACAAAAGACAAATGGTCACTTCTGCTTAAAACCGCAGGAAATAGTGCATGCGCATCGTTATTATGGTAAACTAAAAGGTTTGAAATATTACCAAGTAAATTTGCTTTTACTCTAAGGTGCGTTTGGTTCGCACTTAAATATCAGAATCAGAATCAAAATGGATATGATGGTGTATGTGTTTGGAGGATATGAGTTTTGGCGTAAAAGTCATAGTTGTTTGGTATTGAAGTTGGAATGAGTATGATTGACATTGATGGTGTTTGAAACGTATCGAAATTGAAATGTGTATTGAAGGTGGGCAGCCGGAAAAGTGGACGTAAAAATTTGAACGGCCGAAATAGTAACCGGCCGGCGGCAGCCGGCGGCGTTGATCGGTTCAAAACCCATATCCCCATACCTCATATTGATAGACAAGGGAAGCTAGTATATCAAAAGACGATATTCATTACCAAATACTCGGATATCAATCCAAAACTCGTGTCTCCAATTCATCAAACAAACAACGTTTATGTGTTTGTATTCCTTCAAGGTCAACCCCTTAATGAAGAAACCCCCAACCAAATAGCCCTTGAGAGTATAAAGAAGACCAAATCATCAACTTTTTCCTTCAACTGTGTTACACCCCGTGATTTTTAAGCGCAACTTTCAATACTTAGAGGTTAACCTTGAATGCAACTTAATTAATTATGTAAGATTATAAAACTTAGTTACTCAAAACATAGAAGAACAAAAGAAAGGGGTTAAAAGTAGGATTAAAAGAAAGTATGGTAAAATAGCAACATAGCCCCTACTAGGAGTTGAGGGAGTTACAAAAGTTGATATAAAACTCCCCTTCTCAGCCTTATGGGACGGTTATACCATCAAAAGAAGAGGGGAAAAACCGCAGGAGCAAAGAGAAGGAGAAAGGAGAGGAAGAAGAAGAGAGAGGAAGGAAAAAGGAAGGAAGAAGGCCAACCTAGGTGCGATCTTCACTGAAATTCTGCAGTAAATCTGTAAGATTAACTAGCAACCAAGGCAAGTAATCTTTCTATACGCTTTATGTAAATTTTGATACTTTAGGCCCTATGTTCTTACAAAGAGAAAACATGAATCACACATTAGTATTCTTGTCTTGTCTATCATACATGCTTTGTTATGTGTAAGTCTTGTTGCTAATTGTGTAAGTCTTGTTCTTTGGGCCATATTTCTGAAATAGTTGTGCAGTATTTGTTGTTAGTCAACCATGCCCATGAGAGTATATATGTTGATGTGTTTCTTGTCTTGCTCTACTCTTGTGTTGATTGTATACACTTAGATGTTGAGAGTAAGTACAGGAAATTGAGGGATGAGTGATGACATTGTTGTAGTCTTGTTGGTTGGGTATTGTTGATGATAACTCTTGAAGGTGGTGAATGATTGAAGATTTAGAGTGGATCTTGTTAGACATTCACTAAGCATCAATTCATGATTAGATGTATGTTAAGTATGATGAATCTAGTTGTTAAGATGGATCTTTAAGTGTTGAATCTGGAAGGGTTGAAGAAGAAAGGAGTTGGGTGGAAGTTACTGCAGAAAAACTGCAGTTTGGCATCGTCAGAACACTTCGAACGCCTACATGAGGCGCTTCATGTCACTATAGGCGCTTCATGTAGCGTTCCATGTGTCCTGGAGCTTTCCCGTACAGAAAAAACTGCAATTTAGAACCGTCAGAACACTTCGAACGCCTACATGAGGCGCTTCATGTCACATTAGGCGCTTCATGTGGTGTTCAATGTGTCCTGAATCATCCCCGAACACTTCGAACGCCTAGTAGAGGCGCTTCATGTCCACATTAGGCGCTCCAAGTGGCGTTCCAAGTATTCTGGAGGTATTTTTGACCCTTTAAGCGCCCTATGTAAGTGTAGTAACTTTATACACTTCTTTTGAACATAAAATGTAAGGGTATTTGAGGTATATTTGAGGTGTAGATGGTAAGTTTGATTAAGTAAGCATAAGATTGAATTCTAGTGAATAGGTGAGACAAATGGACTTGGTAAAACACGTTTAGGGAGTGTTTGAGGTGCAAGACCATATCCTTGATAGACAAGATGTATGTGTGTGTGTGCTACATGTTGATATGAAGCTATCTGTGCATCCTGCATCATGACATGGGCACTTGCATTGATTTGAGATATGTTTTGCAAAGAACAAGAAAGGTAAAGTTTGCGAAAGACAAATGGCTGCTGGTTGATCACAGGGTATAAAAGTCACGTCTGCGAAAGCAGGGTATAAAGAGCGTGATCTGTGAATCAACAACAGGGTATAAAGTATGTTATGGGGCCGTGGACCTATCAGCACGGAAAATGAAGTATTTTATGGGGCCGTGGACCTATCAGCACGGAAAATGAAGTATTTTATGGGGCCGTGGACCTATCAGCACGGATATATGATATATGTAATGGGGTCGTGGACCTTTCAGCACGGATATATGATATATGTAATGGGGCCGTGGACCTTTCAGCACGGGGTATAAAGTTATGATTGCTGTGGACTGATCACCCACAGGGTATAAAGTTCTGCTACGCGAAGAATATGATATGTAAAGTGATGAAATGTTTGTGAAATGACATGCATGACATGTTTATGAAAGAAGGCATATGCATGGGTGTTGTGTGTGATTTTAAAGAAGTACATGCATCATGATACACGAAGCATAAGACTTGACATGCAAGAAACGTGATTAGTCTATGACTTGCTTATGTGATACGTTGTTTTAATACATGTTGGTTCTCGTAACTGTGTACCTATATGGACTTTATCTGTTTTGAGTAATCCTTATTAAGATGCTATTTGCTAACCCGAGCACCTTATTTTTGGGCAATGTTTTATACACTGGTGACTCGACGTGTGTGATTCCATAGGGTGTATAGACGGGTTACTTGCTGGCGAAGTTTTCGCTAAGAACAATCATTCTGTCTCCTTTTCAGGTGAGCCTGATTATGAGTTGATATTTATCGAAGACGACGGCGAGTGGGCTCAATGGGATGATGGACAAGGGAATAGATAGATGCTGGACTATTTGTTTGAGTTTGGAACTCATTGTTATTATGTTGTTCTAAAACTTATGTCGGCTAGATGAACAAACAGTTTTATTTCCGCTGCAGTTTTCTGGTTGTAATATTGACAACGAAGGTTTAGATTTTATGACGTTTCCGCTGGTTTTAACTTACATTATGAAGGATGTATGCTTGATCTGCTTGACGCTTCGTAGTTCTCATAGTAGGCTACGGCGGGTTGCACTGGTTCCGATAACGGTATCGGGCTGGGGCGCTACAGGTGGTATCAGAGCGTAGGCTTCAGATCTATTTCGGAAACTTAAGTTCATGATCTTTTAGACTCTTAAGCTATGATTCTCCCTTAAGGTTGATCCTTAGTTATAAGTACTGATCTCTTTAGTGGTTAAGTATGATATGGGTTGGGTGTGTGCGAGCGCGTTTATCATCTAATTTGTATTAATAGTTATGCTACACACCTCACCTATTAGTACGCATTCGAGCCTTCAGTAACCTTTTTTATATTTACTGAATGCTAATGAAATGTTAACCTTTCAGTGAGATATGCCTCCAAGAAGAGATAACACAGGCAACTCTGGCAATGGACAGGAGAACCAGCCACCACAAGTGGTTTAACCCCAAGTACTCACTGATGCGCTGACGGTCATTGCACAAGGGTATGTGCAGCAGCATCAGCCTCCGCCTCCACCACCGCCACAACATAACATCCGGTTCTTTTATGGGGAGATGAGAAAGATGAGGGTGCCGGAGTTCGGTGGATGTACGGATCCTGAAGAGGCTCAGCATTGGTTGGCTGAGGTTGAGAAATGTTTCCGGCTGGTGCAAGTTCCGAATGAGATAAAAGTTGAGGTGGCCACACCCCTTTTAAGTGGCAAGGCTGGCGAATGGTGGGAAGGAATGGTGTTGAGAATGACCCCACCAATCTCATGGACACAGTTTTGTGATGTTTTCCTGAAATACTATGTACCGGAGACGGCGATCTTGGACAAGATAAGGGCGTTTGACAGACTGGAGCAAGGAAGAATGACAGTGTTGGAGTATGCAGATCGTTTTCATGCCCTGGGTAAGTTTGCCCCTGCGATTATGTCTGATAATCGTCTTAAGATGACGAAGTTTGAGAGGGGCTTGGATTCGAGGATACAATCGGCGATAGTGAATGCGGGGATGAAAACTTATGAGGATATGTTAGATGCGTGTTTCCGTGTGGAGAGTGATTTCCGCGAGTAGCGGCAAGAGCAGCTAGCGCAGGAGGGCCTGATAGAGGCAAAAGGTCAAGAGAGGATGTGAGAGTTGGTGGAAGACCCGGACGTTGGGTCAAGATTCCGAAGAGAGGCCCAGTTGGAAATTTTCAGAGACTGCCACCCCAGAATCAAGTAGCTCAGCAGGCTGTAGGAGTTTGTCCACATTGCGACAGGAACCATGTTGAGAGTGTAGGAAAGTGGCTGGAGCATGTTTCCGATGCGGTCAAGTGGGTCACATGATTAGGGATTGCCCGGAGATGAAGAAAAATAATCCTGGAGAGGCGGCTCAGCAGCCGAGAGCGAAGCCTAGAGCGAATGCCCGTGTACATCTCATGACGGACACGGATGTGCAGGAGGCTACCGATGTAGTAGCAGGTGCGGTTTTAGTAAATAAGAGCTTGCCAATGTACTTTTCGATAGCGGCGCAAGCCACTCCTTTGTAGCAAAGAGATTCACTAAGCACCTTGGTAGTTTGCCTGAATGGTTAGAGACTCCGTATGCGTGCAAGCGGCCGAGATCAGATTATGGTTTCATACCAGCAGTATCGAGATTGCAAATTGGAGTTTGAAGGACAAACATTCTCTGCCACACTGATCTCTATTCAGATGTATGACTTGACGTCATATTAGGAATGGACTGGTTGGCCAAGAATCACGCCAATATGATGTCGGTTGAAGCAAGTGACAATCAAGAATGCTAAGATGGAGGAGGTAATATTTCAAGGAGATGTGGAACGAAAGAAAGTTCCCAAGAAGGTATATGTGTCTGTCGCGAAAGCACGCAAAGCTTGAGGAAAGGCGCTGAGGGATTCCTAGTGTATGCCATGAATGTTACTCAAGAGGTACCATCTATTGAGCAAATTCCAGTGGTCAACGAATTTTCTGATGTATTTCCGGAGGATTTGCCAGGTGTACCACCCCCGAGAGAGGTTGAGTTTGAGATTAACTTGATTCCTGGAACAGAACCTATTTCCAAAGCCCCTTATAGAATGGCTTCCGGCGGAACTGAGAGAGTTGAAGGAACAACTGCAGGAGTTACTAGACAAGAAGTTTATCCGCCCTAGTGTATCGCCATGGGAGCACCCGTTTTGTTTGTAAAGAAAAAGGATGGCAGCATGAGGCTTTGTATTGATTATAGAGAGCTGAACAAAGTTACTATCAAGAATAAGTATCCCCCTTCCACGAATCGAGGATTTATTTGACCAGCTCAAGGTGCCAAGATCTTTTCGAAAATTGACCTTCGATCAGGATATCATCAGCTGCGAGTGAAGGCCGAAGACATCGCAAAGACAGCCTTCCGCACAAGGTATGGCCACTATGAGTTTTTGGTGATGCCATTTGGATTAACCAATGCCCCCGCAGCTTTTATGGATCTTATGAATACCGTCTTTCGAGAGCAGTTGGATAAGTTTGTAGTGGTATTCATAGATGATATCCTTGTGTATTCTCCTGACGAGCAAACTCACACTGAGCATTTGAGAACCGTACTAGGCATTTTGAGGCAGAAACAACTTTATGCAAAGTTTAGCAAGTGTGAGTTTTGGTTAAGAAGTGTGCGTTCCTAGGGCCACGTGATATCAGAAAAGGGGATTGCTGTGGACCCGAAGAAGGTGGAAGCTATAACTGAATGGCCTAGACCTACAAATGTCACCGAAGTGCGAAGTTTCTTGGGTCTAGCGGGTTTTACAGAAAATTTGTTGAGGGATTCTCGAGCATTGCCGTACCTCTCAGTCGCCTTACTCAAAAGAAGTCCAAGTTTGAGTGGACGGCGGAATGCGAGCAAAGTTTCCACGAAGCTTAAGAAAAGATTAACGACAGCTCCAGTATTGGCTCAACCCTCTGGAACGGATGGATTTGTGATTTATAGTGATGCGTCAAAGAATGGGTTAGGTACGTGAATTATAGTATAAGATTATGATCTTGTATACCCATTAAGTTTAGACTAACGCCTTGTTTGTAGGTTGTGTTTTAATGCAAAACGGACGAGTCATCGCGTATGCCTCAAGACAGCTAAAGCCTTATGAACAAAACTATCCCACACATGATCTTGAACTTGCCGCGGTTGTGTTCGCCTTAAAGATCTGGCGGCATTATTTGTATGGAAGAAGTGCGCGGTATTCACAGATCATAAGAGCCTAAAGTATTTGTTCTCGCAGAAGGAATTGAATATGAGGCAGCGGAGATGGTTGGAATTGCTAAAAGACTATGACCTAACTATTCATTATCACCCGGGAAAGGCTAACAAGGTAGCCGACGCCTTAAGTAGGAAGTCCAGCCATGCACGACAATCACCACTGGAAAGAGAGATGGAGGAGTTTTGGTTTGGATTTGATTGAATCCACGGTGAACGTTTTGACAGCATTAACTATCACCCCGAGTTTGATCGATCGGAATAAAGGAGGCACAGAAGAGAGATAAGGCTTTAAGTGAGATAATGGAAAGGGTGAAACATAGTCCAGTTGAAGGATTTCGGACTAAGGATGATGGGAGCTTATGGTTTAGGGAAAGATTATGCGTGCCGGATGTTGACGAACTTAGGAAAGAAGTTTTGCAAGAAGCTCATAATTCAGGTTATCATACACCCCGGTAGCACCAAGATGTATAGAGATCTCAAGCGACTATTGGTGGTCTGGGATGAAAAGACATATTGCGGAATTCATAGAGAGGTGTTTGGTGTGTCAACAAGTCAAGCGGAACACCAACGGCCCGGTGGATTGTTGATGCCGTTGGAAATTCCGGAATGGAAATGGGAACATGTCACAATGGATTTTGTAGCCGGTTACCAAAGACAAGAAGTGGATGTGACATGATTTGGGTTATCGTGGACGTTTAACAAAGTCTGCCCATTTCCTACCCGTTTCAAGTGAAGCACCTCTTGACAAATTAGTGAACTTGTATATGGACAGTATTGTTAGCTTGCATGGAGTCCCAGTAAGTATAGTCCGACCGAGATTCACGGTTCACATCTAAGTTTTGGACAGCATTCCAAGAAGCCATGGGTACGGAATTAAGGTTGAGTACGGCGTATCATCCCCAAACTGATGGACAGTCCGAGCGGACAATTCAAACCTTGGAAGATATGCTAAGAGCTTGCGTGCTGGATTTCAAAGGGAGTTGGGACGGAATGGTAAAGCTGATGGAGTTTTCTTATAACAATAGTTACCACAGCGCAATTGATATGGCTCCTTTTGAGGCTTTGTATGGAAGGAAATGTAGGTCTCCGATTTATTGGGACGAAGTGGGCGTGAGGACCATTACGGACCTGAGCTATTGAGAAAACGTTAGAGAAGGTGAAGTCATCGGGAAAGACTCAAGACGGCTCAGGACCGTAGCAAGAGTTGGGCAGATTCCAAACGACGACCATTGGATTTTGATGTGGGTGATAAAGTTTATTTGAAGGTATCACCTACGAAGGCGTCATGAGGTTTGGAGTAAAAGGCAAGCTAAGCCCTCGTTTCATTGGTCCTTATGAAATACTTGAGAAGGTAGGAGCCTTGGCATATAAGGCATTACCTCCGGTGTTGGCGCAAGTTCACAATGTATTCCACGTGTCACAATTAAGAAAGTACGTGGCGGATCCAAGTCATGTACTTGAAGCTCAACCTTTGGAACTCAAGGACGATGTTACATATGAGGAAGTACCCGTGAAAATTGTGGACCGAAAGGATCAAGTGTTGAGGAAGCGAGTGATCCCTTATGTAAAGGTTCAATGGAGCAATCACACGGAACGGAAGCCACTTGGGAGCTCGAAGAACAAATGCGGGAGAAGTATCCTCAGCTCTTTGACTAAGGTACGTAAGTTTCGAGGACGAAACTTTTTGTAAGGGGGGTGGAATGTTACACCCCGTGATTTTTAAGCGCAACTTTCATACTTAGAGGTTAACCTTGAATGCAACTTAATTAATTATGTAAGATTATAAACTTAGTTACTCAAAACATAGAAGAACAAAGAAAGGGGTTAAAAGTAGATTAAAGAAATATGGTAAAATAGCAACATAGCCCCTACTAGGAGTTGAGGGAGTTACAAAGTTGTATAACTCCCCATTCTCAGCATAGGGCGGTTTTATACAAAAGAAGAGGAAAACCGCAGGAGAAGAAGGAGAAAAGAGAGGAGAAGAAGAAGAGAGGAAGGAAAAGGAAGGAAGAAGGCCAACTAGGTTCAATCTTTACGAAATTCTGCAGTAAATCCGTAAGATTAACTAGCAAGGCAAGTAATCTTTCTATACGCTTTATGTAAATTTTGATACTTTAGGCCCTATGTTCTTACAAAGAGAAAATGAATCACACATTAGTATTCTTGTCTTGTCTATCATACATGCTTTGTTATGTGTAAGTCTTGTTGCTAATTGTGTAAGTCTTGTTCTTTGGGCCATATTTCTGAAATAGTTGTGCAGTATTTGTTGTTAGTCAACCATGCCCATGAGAGTATATGTTGATGTGTTTCTTGTCTTGCTCTACTCTTGTGTTGATTGTATACACTTAGATGTTGAGAGTAAGTGCAGGAAATTGAGGGATGAGTGATGACATTGTTGTAGTCTTGTTGGTTGGGTATTGTTGATGATAACTCTTGAAGGTGGTGAATGATTGAAGATTTAGAGTGGATCTTGTTAGACATTCACTAAGCATCAATTCATGATTAGATGTATGTTAAGTATGATGAATCTAGTTGTTAAGATGGATCTTTAAGTGTTGAATCTGGAAGGGTTGAAGAAGAAAGGAGTTGGGTGGAAGTTACTGCAGAAAAACTGCAGTTTGGCATCGTCAGAACACTTCGAACGCCTACATGAGGCGCTTCATGTCACTATAGGCGCTTCATGTAGCGTTCCATGTGTCCTGGAGCTTTCCCGTACAGAAAAACTGCAATTTAGAACCGTCAGAACACTTCGAACGCCTACATGAGGCGCTTCATGTCACATTAGGCGCTTCATGTGGTGTTCAATGTGTCCTGAATCATCCCCGAACACTTCGAACGCCTAGTAGAGGCGCTTCATGTCCACATTAGGCGCTCCAAGTGGCGTTCCAAGTATTCTGGAAGTATTTTTGACCCTTTAAGCGCCCTATGTAAGTGTAGTAACTTTATACACTTCTTTTGAACATAAAATGCAAGGGTATTTGAGGTATATTTGAGGTGTAGATGGTAAGTTTGATTAAGTAAGCATAAGATTGAATTCTAGTGAATAGTGAGACAAATGGACTTGGTAAAACACGTTTAGGGAGTGTTTGAGGTGCAAGACCATATCCTTGATAGACAAGATGTATGTGTGTGTGTGCTACATGTTGATATGAAGCTATCTGTGCATCCTGCATCATGACATGGGCACTTGCATTTGATTTGAGATATGTTTTGCAAAAGAACAAGAAAGGTAAAGTTTGCGAAAGACAAAATGGCTGCTGGTTGATCACAGGGTATAAAAGTCACGTCTGCGAAAGCAGGGTATAAAGAGCGTGATCTGTGAATCAACAGCAGGGTATAAAGTATGTTATGGGGCCGTGGACCTATCAGCACGGAAAATGAAGTATTTTATGGGGCCGTGGACCTATCAGCACGGAATGAAGTATTGGGGCCGTGGACCTATCAGCACGGATATATGATATATGTAATGGGGCCGTGGACCTTTCAGCACGGATATATGATATATGTAATGGGGCCGTGGACCTTTCAGCACGGGGTATAAAGTTATGATTGCTGTGGACTGATCACCCACAGGGTATAAAGTTCTGCTACGCGAAGAATATGATATGTAAAGTGATGAAATGTTTGTGAAATGACATGCATGACATGTTTATGAAAGAAGGCATATGCATGGGTGTTGTGTGTGATTTTAAAGAAGTACATGCATCATGATACACGAAGCATAAGACTTGACATGCAAGAAACGTGATTAGTCTATAACTTGCTTATGTGATACGTTGTTTTAATACATGTTGGTTCTCGTAACTGTGTACCTATATGGACTTTATCTGTTTTGAGTAATCCTTATTAAGATGCTATTTGCTAACCCGAGCACCTTATTTTTGGGCAATGTTTTATACATTGGTGACTCGACGTGTGTGATTCCATAGGGTGTATAGACGGGTTACTTGCTGGCGAAGTTTTCGCTAAGAACAATCATTCTGTCTCCTTTTCAGGTGAGCCTGATTATGAGTTGATATTTATCGAAGACGACGGCGAGTGGGCTCAATGGGATGATGGACAAGGGAATAGATAGATGCTGGACTATTTTGTTTGAGTTTGGAACTCATTGTTATTATGTTGTTCTAAAACTTATGTCGGCTAGATGAACAAACAGTTTTATTTCCGCTGCAGTTTTCTGGTTGTAATATTGACAACGAAGGTTTAGATTTTATGACGTTTCCGCTGGTTTTAACTTACATTATGAAGGATGTATGCTTGATCTGCTTGACGCTTCGTAGTTCTCATAGTAGGCTACGGCGGGTGCACTGGTTCCGATAACGGTATCGGGCTGGGGCGCTACAAACTGCTTCTCTAAAACCATCATCATAACAACAGGATTATGCAAACAATACTAATAATAAAAATCAAAGAGCTTGTCAAAAACATTTTGACATTTTGTAAAAAAACTGGTAGGTTGCTGCTTTGTGACCTTTAGGTCACGGGTTGGAGCCACGGAAACAGACTCTTACACAAACGGTAGGATAAGGCTGCGTATATCAGATCGCTTCGCGAAGCGATCTGAGCCTCTCTAGACCCTGCGCAAACGCGAAAGCCAAGTACATGGTGAATGCCCTATTTTGTTGACCTTTAATTAGCCATAGTCTTTGGCTCTTTGTCGTTGATCACCTTTAAGGCGAATGCTTCAACATATGTAGGGTTGTTCAACAAACGGATCAGTTCGCGAACTGTTCGAGTTCGGTTAGTGTTTTGTTCGTATTCGTTCGGTGATTGTTTGTAAACAATCCGAATTCAAAAGATGTTTGGATTCGTTTACTAAAATGAGCCGAACTATTTGCAAACTATTCGGCTCGTTAAACAGTTATAGTGTTATCAAGCCGAATTCGAACTAATTCTAAAGTTCGTTTAGCTAAACGAACCGAGACGAACATTTCATTTAATTAAACGAATCTGAATTTGAAAACCTAGTATTCGGTTCGCCTCAGTTTGTTAACACCCCAAACACATGTGGAGTGAATAAGCATATCGCATAGAGAATGTATTTCAAGCATAGGTATAGTTTCAACTTTCAAATGTCGTATGACGAAGATGTTGGATTTAATTTAATAAATCCCTGAATAGGACCGTTTAATCGAATCAATGGACAAAGTAACAAAATGCGGAAATTATACCTTGTTCCATTGCTGTTGTTAATCTGAACACGTACGCTGCAACTGCTCCGGCTGATGAAGAATCTGGCGTGATCCAAGGATTCACGACCTCCCACCAATTGTTGATATACCCCTTTAACGGAATCAACAATTCACTGCTTTACCCGATGGAGAGGCTAGGCAGTGTGGACTTTATAGAAAACTTGGCACACCCTTCCCTCTTTTCTGTATGCAGCCGTTTTTTCACCTCTGATATATGAGGAGGTGAAGCGTTCTTCATATAGAGGGGATGGAAGGATCTGATAGGTATAAGGTTTTAAATTTAATCTTAAATTTAAAACTCAACCTTATCTTCCTATTAAATATTATCCAATATTTAATTATTGTGCCAATAATTATCTACTAGCCACACGTGGGTTGTCGCCCCTCGGGGACCAGATGTCGTAACTTTATGGTCGCTGCACTTTGAGCCCATCCATCGCGGTCTCTGACCATATGACTGTCTACATATTCGGGGTTTCTATTTAGACCACACCATACATCCACGAGTATACCCGATGATCACTTAACGTGTGGATGTTTTACGTAACAATTAATATTATTACGTGACATATGTGACATATAATATTATCATACATAACGTCCACCTTATGATTAATTCGTATAAACTTTATCAACGTGCTGCGCATCACACGTATCTCGAATTAATCCCAACAATCTCCCACTTGGACTATGTATGTATCTTAAAGATTATATGTCACCCTTTTGAGCTCATATACCGTATGTCCTTTAGTGTGTCTTTCCTTTTCCGGTCCATCAGCAAATGTTAGCAAAAGACTTAAGCCGCACGTCCCCACATTGAATTAGTGGCTAGTCCCTCTTAAATCATGATACCAACATTCTACTGAATGACATGGATACTGAAATGGATATGTAGTGTGGAATTAATATGATAGGTGATCATACATATCTAATTCCAACTTGGCCCTCTTTAGCGAGATCAATAGAATTCAGAATGTATGTCGTAACTGCTTAATGTACATTACTTCTGCAGAAAAAACTTTAATATAACCGGAATGTACATTATACTGTATGTCTGAAATAAACAACTTTATTGAACACAAGAAAAACCTTACAGACTCCCACTAGGATAAAACATCCTCAACTGGACTAAGACCCATACGGCTAACATGCTTGTGAAACACTACCAATTCCACGACCTTAGTCAAAGGGTCGGCCACCATAGAGTTTGTACTGATATGCTCAATACTGATCAGACCACTCAGAATTCTTTCTTTAACAGCCAGATACTTCATCTCTATGTATTTCGCTTTAGATGAACTCCGGTTGTTATTTGAATATAGCACCGCATCTTTACTGTCACAGTAAATCCTCATTGGAGACGAGATAGTCTCCAATACCCGCAGCCCTGTGACAAAATTGCGAAGCCATATCGCCTGATTGGATGCATAAAAGTAAGCTACGAATTTCGCCTCCATAGTGGAGAACGTCAATGAGGTCTGTTTCGTGCTTTTCCATGAGATCGCACCTCCGACTAGGTTTAACACATAACCTGAGGTCGATTCATGCTATCATAGCATCCAGCAAAATCGGAATCTGTATATCTAGTGATCTCTAACTTATCAGATCTCCGATACTTCAGTACGTGTTGTTTCGTTTCTTGGCATCTTGTGTGTGATAATGATGTTGTTGCGTTTGACACGATAGTGAGAAGGAATAGCTTTGGTTTGCCTCAAAACCGAAGGAGGCAACCACTTTGGCGAATTTTTTGAAGTACCACTGTCGAGACGCTTGCTTGAGCCCATAGATGGATTTCTTTAGTCGACAAACCATGCCTTTTGGATCTCCCACCTCGAATCGAGGCGGTTGAACCATGTAAATGGTCTCGTCGAGTTCTCCGTTTAAAACGCAGTCTTAACATCCATCTGATGTAGCTCAAGATCTAAGTGTGCCACTAAAGCCATGATTATCCGGAAGGAATCCTTCGTAGATACTGGAGAGAAGGTTTCCGTATAGTCTATGCCCTCCTTTTGGGTAAACCCTTTAGCAACAAGTCGAGCCTTATATCGTTCTACGTTGCCTTTTGAATCCCGTTTGGTTTTAAATATCCATTTGCAACCAACGGGTTTCGAACCTTTAGGCAACGAGACGACATCCCATACCTTGTTGTCGTGCATAGACTTTATTTCTTCTTCCATGGCCTTTATCCACTTTTCTGAATTTCGACATTGCAATGCTTGCTGGACGTTTTCGGGATCATCGTCCAACATACCAATATCGAATTCGTGTTCTTGGAGATACACCACATAGTCGCTAGGTATGGGGTTTCTCCGTTCACGAGTGGATCTCCTTAGGGGCACTTGTTCTTGAGATACTGTAGGTTCCTGAACTGCATCAGCCGGCAATTCATCGGGTTCTTCAGTAACTTCCTCAGGAACATGAATTGTTCCTGTGGAGCGTCACTACTGGGATGAGGTACCTCAGGTGCGGGTATCGCTGATGCTATCTCCCCAAAAGATGGTTCGATTCGCATTTCTGTCGCATCTGAGTGTGCCTCATCTAACTCGATGATCTGCTGATGCAAATCATTCCCCCCGGAACCAAAGTATCCTCAAAGAACTTTACCGAATTTGTCTCGAAAAACACTTTACTTGTGGGATCGTAGAATTTATACCCTCGTGACCTTTCCGAGTAACCAACGAAATAGCAACTAACTGTTTTGGTGTCCAGCTTTCTTTCATTTGGTCTGTAAGGCTTCGCCTCTGCTGGACAGCCCCAAACCCTTATGTGGTTAAGGCTAGGCTTACGCTTAGTCCATAACTCATAAGGGGTCCTTATCGTTGCTTTAGTTGGTACTCGGTTGAGGATGTAAGCTGCGGTTTTAAGCGCTTCTCCCCAGAGGAATAATGGTAGTGTAGTTTGACTCATCATACTACGCACCATATCCATAAGTGTACGGTTTCGTCTTTCAGCTACACCATTCATGCTTGGTGACCCAGGCATGGTGTACTGAGGGACGATTCCGTTTTCCTCTAGGTATTTAGCAAATGGTCCTGGACACTGTTCTCCTGATCCATCATATCGACCGTAGTATTCACCCCCACGGTCCGATCTGACGGCTTTAATCCTTTTGTTGAGTTGTAACTCAACTTCAGCTTTAAAGGATTTGAACATGTCTATTGCTTGCGCTTTTTCTTTAATCAAGAATACGTAGCCATATCGCGAATAGTCGTCAATAAAGGTGATAAAATAAGAGTGGCCATTTCGAGTAACCGGATGAAATGGGCCACTAATATCGGTATGAATCAACTCTAATGGACTATTTGCACGATTTGCTTCATATCTTCGGACTTTAGTTTGTTTTCCTTTAGCACAAAATACACACGACTCTAAGTCGGTTAAGTCTAAAGGATTGAGAATTTCTGTTTTGACAAGACGTTCTATTCTGTTTTTGGACACGTGTCCTAAACGTCGATGCCAAAGTGATCCTGAATTCTCATGAGTTAATTTTGCTTTAACGTTTCGCGTTACAACATGCAAGGTTTCCTGATTTGAAGCAACATTTATTGAATAAAGTTTATCAATTTCGGACATTATACCGTGACCAATCAATCTAGAAGCATGATAAAGTTGGACATTTCCATTTCCAAAATAAACCGTAATACCACTTTATCCAATCGATAAAACGAATAAGATTTCGTTTAAACGATGGTACTACAAAAAGTGTCATGCAAATCTAGATAGAAACCGGATGTCAACAGCAATCTGAACTGCCCAATGCTTCAACCTTTATGCCGCTGTCATTTTCCCAATAGACGTATCTTTCATCGTCTCTTGGTTTCTATGGCTTAGGCAACTTGCATAGTCACAGACAAAGGAGTCGTGGCTCCCGTATCGACCCACCAAGTGGCATATCCGAAACAAAATTAACTTCAGAACCATAACTAAGAATGTACCCTTTTTCTTGAGACAAGATATATAACCGGTACAATTCTTCCTAAATGTCCTTCCTATTGCAAAAGAAACAAGTCATGCTTCGGGTGTGTCAGTAGTAGGCACCCCCTTTCCTTTTGACTTGCCTTTTGCATAGTAACCATTTCCGCAGCTTTGCGTTTCTTACCACCGAACTTGGTGGCGACAGCATTCATAACTTTATGCACCCTTATGCTGTCGATTCCACGGTACTGTTTCGAGCAAAGTTTCTTTAAGAGATTGCCTGCCTCGGCTTTCTCATTCTTTACATATCTTTGCTCGAGATCGGCTAAAAATTCCTTAGCCGTCGTGGACTCAGAAACGTGTCCCCTGAAGCATTTGGGGATAGTCTTTTGCATGATCATAAGACACATGCGATTTGATCGTAGCCAGCGTGCCATGTGGAGATTTTTCCTGACTGGTACTTTCATCTGTTAGCCACAGCTGGACGATCTATCTGTAACGCATTGTCTAGATCAGCAATCCCCAGAAAGATCTCAATTGATCTTCCATTGCTTATAGTTTGAACCGTTCATTGTAGGAATATCCTTAATGTTAGACATTATTGCTGAAAAGCAAACAAGAAACGGACTTAAATACACAACACGTGTAATCTTTAAACTGCATAAAAACAAATATCAAAATAGAACCCCGATTCCATCTACCAATTGTCTTCCAATATTGGGGCCCTTTGGAGTCATCCCAATACCTTCCAACAATTGGGTGTAGTGGTCAATATGACGGCTCTCCAAGCACAGGTTAACCACCTTCCTTTGGGCCGATGAGTTAACCTACGCTTTTAAAGCTTCGCCGCCGGCCCTATTTGGGTCCACTACCATGCTCATATGTGTTTTCGACAATCACACCTTCCTTTGGGCCGGTCAATGATTGCCTCCAACACATACATGCCCTTCACGATCATAACAAATATAGTGGCGATGATATGATTGCCGCATTTTAAGGGGATCATATTAAAGCCCTACATTTGCTAAGTCGCGTAACTTTATGGTTCTAAATGATCCGCAGTTTCCTAACTGACCCTTTTGCACGTACCGTGCATACTTAACCCCAACATCCGTTTTATTTTACTTAAACCAATTCGAACCAGCTTGATTCCCTTTACGGTTCAAATAAGAACCACCTTGAACCAAGCTCAGTTCTCCTTACGGTATAAGAAAATAATATCTTTATCAATCAATTTAACAAGTGATATAACCTTAT
>AP025072.1:25626836-25963974 GCA_036186865.1 Eustoma russellianum
ACTCAATGAGTCATCTATCACGAGTATAAACTGCAATGATTGATAAGTGTTGGTTAATTCAGTCAACTTAGCCCATCGAATTAACTTGGTTGAACTCGGTCAAACCGGGTCAAACAAGATTCGGATCCTTATTGGGTTAAGTTCCTTAACTTTATTTTATTTATTTATTCATTAACATGCATAAACATAAGGCATAAATAAATAAATAAACAATTAACTGCATGCATATAAAGAAATACTGCAATATAACCGGAAATTAACTTAACACTTGATTATTATTATTATTTTGGATTCCTTTAAAATAATAATAATAATAATAACAAAGAATTTATTATTATTATTACTATTTTTCTTAATAAACTTTAAACTTTATTTTCCTTTAAAAGAACTTTAAAATAATAATAATAATAATTACTTATTATTATTACTATTTTCCTTTAATAATAACAACAATACTAATTAAATTACCATCATTATTATTATTATTTTCTTTAAAAGGAGACTTTAAAATAATAATAATAACAACAATTTGTTACTATTACTATTTTCCTTAAAATGAACTTTAAATAATAATAATAAGAATTATTATTATTTACTTTATCCAAAATAATATTAATATACACATAAACAATAAAAACTGAAATTAAAAGGGATGGGGCGCGGGTCGGGTCGGGTCAGAACCCGCCCGGCCCTTCTGATTTTCGGATTTTCCTTTTTCTTTTATTTGGAATCTGAATTAACAATAAAAACTGAAATTAAAAGGGATGGGGCGCGGGTCGGGTCGGGTCAGAACCCGCCCGGCCCTTCTGATTTTCGGATTTTCCTTTTTCTTTTATTTGGAATCTGAATTGGGCCGAAGCCCTTTCCTGAACCGAATTGGGCCGGATCGGAGCAGACCGCCCAGCCAACCTGCACCTTTTTTTTTCTTTTTTTTAATTAAAAAATGTATAGTGGGCCGAAGCCCAATTTGTTGCAGGCAGAACCGGGTCAACCCGGATCCGAAGCCCAACCTGAAACTGTGACCCGCGGGAAAATAAAATTCCAGAGCTGCGCTGGAGAAGGTCTCGATCCCATGACCTGTTCCTCACTGTACTTACTGCTGACCAACAGGCTAGCATGCCTTTTGCTTAGATTAAGGGCAGTATTAGAATTATACTAAAACCAGAAAACTCCAGAAATTTCAAAATAGGCTTCCGAAATTTTAGCAGGGATCGAGAAAGGGACCTTTCAGTGCTGGACACCACGCCAGCATCAGTTTTATTTTGAAACCCAAGGGTGTTTAAATATATACAAAAAGAAAACAGAAACTTTTTTCACAAAAACTTGTTTGGAAAAAAGTTCTTGACCGAAAAAAATTCCCAGCATCAACAGATTAACATAATTGATTCGATTAGGCCTGCTCTGATACCACTTGTTGGATTTAATTTAATAAATCCCTGAATAGGACCATTTAATCGAATCAATGGACAAAGTAACAAAATGCGGAAATTATACCTTGCTCCATTGCTGTTGTTAATCTGAACACGTACGCTGCAACTGCTCCGGCTGATGAAGAATCTGGCGTGATCCAAGGATTCACGACCTCCCACCAATTGTTGATATACCCCTTTAACGGAATCAACAATTCACTGCTTTACCCGATGGAGAGGCTAGGCAGTGTGGACTTTATAGAAAACTTGGCACACCTTCCCTCTTTTCTGTATGCAGCCGTTTTTTCACCTCTGATAATATGAGGAGGTGAAGCGTTCTTCATATAGAGGGGATGGAAGGATCTGATAGGTATAAGGTTTTAAATTTAATCTTAAATTTAAAACTCAACCTTATCTTCCTATTAAATATTATCCAATATTTAATTATTGTGCCAATAATTATCTACTAGCCACGCGTGGGTTGTCGCCCCTCGGGGACCAGATGTCGTAACTTTATGGTCGCTGCACTTTGAGCCCATCCATCGCGGTCTCTGACCATATGACTGTCTACATATTCGGGGTTTCCATTTAGACCACACCATACATCCACGAGTATACCCGATGATCACTTAACGTGTGGATGTTTTACGTAACAATTAATATTATTACGTGACATATGTGACATATAATATTATCATACATAACGTCCACCTTATGATTAATTCGTATAAACTTTATCAACGTGCTGCGCATCACACGTATCTCGAATTAATCCCAACAGAAGAGTCATGAAGCCTTACATTTAAATAATAAATACATTAACAACTACAGTGTCGAGTTCAATAAAACTTGACTAAAATCTTTAACACGCAAAAATCCATCATAACTCGAAGCAATTTTACAGTATTAATAATTAATAGCTACTCAAAACATCTAACCATTGTATCTCAATATGCAAATAGTGTCACATTAACAAATAATCACATTATATTCCTTGTTTAGTGGCCTTTGTGTCAAAATATCCTTATCTACAAAAAAAAAAAAAAAATACAAATCAAAGCTTTCAACTCGTAAAGAGAAAATTTCATAACATACATAAATATAATTTTTATCTACTTACTAGTGATTTGAGACAAAACATTAGGGAGGTTTTCATATTAAAAAAATCTCTTCTATAATGACATTTATCCAAAGAGAGCTTTTAGTTTTCTTTTTCACACAATAAACTCATCGATTACATTTATATTCGTGTATTGGTTATCATTAGACTCGTAATCCATTATCACATGTTAGGGTTTGTTACTTTCTAACATATTCTTTTTTTGTATAATCTTTTATCACACGACATGTATGTTACAATCTTTGCATCTTTCATTACATGACACGCTTCGTTGATTTAATATATGTCACATAACACACTTCATTGTTTAATATCTTTCATCATATGTTATGCCTTAATCAACTAATAACTTTAATTACATGTCATGGTTCATGTATGATATTCATTAAATAATTTTTGCCGATTGACACAACCTTGAGATGTGTTATCTATACAGGTATATATACAGTCGGGGTCTCATTGGAAGCAAACTCTCTATTTCTTGGGATGGAGGTATTGTTCGTCTGTCTTTCATCCTCCCAGACCCTAGCAATAGTTTTTGCTGTCGTTGTAATATACGTTGTTGTTGTTACACAACGTGAGCCAACTTCCAATATAATGCGTACATTCAGTCACTAAACCTTTTTTTTATTCAAGTCATTTTCATAAACAAGTTTCATAAGAAGTATCGAACATATTCAAAAATATACATAACTATCATGATGTATACTCAGGCGACTTGTTAGACATAAAAGCATATGAATTTAAATTCCGTGTCAAATAAAATTTCTAGATCGTTTAAAGATGTTTTCGAAACATTTTGAATTATCCCCACCGATGTTTTATAACCTTAGATTATGGGTGTTAACGAACCGAGCCGAAACGAATACTAAGTTTTCGAATTTAGATTCGTTTAGCTAAACGAACTATTCGGCTCGGTTCATTTACTTAAACGAACTTTAAAATTGGTTCGAATTCGGCTCGATAACACTATAACTGGTTAAACGAGCCAAACAGTTCGCGAATAGTTCGGCTCGTTTTAATAAACGAACCCAAACAACTGTTCGAATTTGGCTCGTTTACAGACAATTGCTAAACGAATACGAAATGAACACGAACCGAACTCAAAAAGTTCGCAAACTGTTTGGTTTGTTGAACATCCCTACTTTAGCTACATTCCAAACAAACTCAAGTCGCTGATTGTGTAAAAATTATGAACATAAATACGTTTTGACATTGTTTTGGTCATCTTAAAGACTTATTCTATATTTGGTATCTGTACAAAAGTTGTTGAGATCGGAATAAGGTCTCCGTATAATTTTAAATCGATTCAATCTGAATTTTGAAATTTCATATTTGACTAGAACAAATGTAGTGTATACCAATATCAGTACCAACATGTGTGTTGCATCACATATTTTGACTTGTCTTTTACAAAATCTAAGTCATATAGTGAGTTTCATATCTTGAATAATCTCATTCTGAGTTCACTAACTTTAAATATGATTGGAACAATATCAATTTGCTTGCAAAATATCAATAGGTATCAAAGTCGACTTTCACCATTGACGCACGATTTTAAATTTTATTTACATTTAACTAACTAACTAACTAACTAACTATATATATATATATATATATATATATATATATATATATATATATAACGTTTGTCTGTCTCTCATCCTCCTCAGACCCTAATGGTAGCTATTCTTGTCGTTAGGATATACTGAGTATGTTGTTGTTATAGTGTGTGTGTGTATATAACCTTGCTTAAACCATCATAAATCATTCTTGTTTCTATTATTGTCAACTTTCTCCAGAGAAAACTTCAATATTGACAATATAAAATACAACAACAACAAGCATATTCAGTATATCCAACGACAGCAATAGCTGCCGATAGGGTCTAAGCAGGGTGAGAAGCAGCCAAACGATACCTCCATCCCAAGGGATAGAGAGTTTGCTTTCAATGAGACCTCTAGCTCAATATACACATGCATAGATGACATAATAATATGCATATGGTGTGCTAGTGTACTAGTGAAAGTATTTGTTGAATACAAATAGAAGGCTATCAAAATACATAACAATATATATACACTCATAATGAAAGACCAAAACAAACACAAAAAGTGTAAAAAAGTGAAAGTCAACCTAAAGTCTATAGAGTATCTAAGCGCCTAAGTCTACTCTAAGGTGCCCCTATATCATGCCTAAACCTCCTTAACCTTAAACTTCTCCCTCCATAAACTTCTATCATGGATCATGTCTTCAGAGAGGTGAAAATCTAGTAGATCATGTCTAATCTGCTCTTCCCAAGCCAGTTTGGGTCTGCCTTTACTCCTCTTCCCTCCAACAATGAGGCCGTCAACTGCTCTGACAGACGTCGTTATCTATCTCCTCTTGACATGTCCAAACCATCTCAGTCTCCCCTTCCTTATCTTATCTGCTATATTAGTCACCCCTAACCTTTTCCTAAATACTACATTTTCTATCCGGTCTAGTCTTGTGTGCCCACACATACACCTCAGCATCCTCATCTCTGCCACTTCCATCTTCTGCTCATGTGTCCTCTTGATGGTCCAGCAATATGTTCTATATAACATTGCCGGCTGCACTACCATCCTATAAAGTTTTCCTTTTAATTTAGTTAGAAAATTCTTGTCACGCAGCACCCCTGAGGCCACCTTCCACCTACACCAGCTTGCGTGAACTCGGTGAGCTATGTCACTATCTATGTCTCCATCTTGCTGTACAAACGATCACATGTACTTGAACTTACTTACTTGTGGTACCAATTGACCATCGATAGTGAGCTGGCTATTCCATTGGCTATGCCGCTGAAGCCGCAATGCATATACTCGGTCTTTGAACGACTAATCATTAGGTCTTTTCTTTCTAAAACATCTCTCCACTCCTTTAGTCTCATACTCAAAGTATTTCTACTCTCTGCTATTAATACAATATCGCCAGCAAAAAGCATGCACCATGGAACTGACTCTTGGATCGGCTTTGTCAACCTGTCTAGTACAACTGTGAAAAGAAATGGGCTCAAAGCGGACCCTTGATGAATGCCTACCTCCACCAGAAAGAAGTCCGTATTTCTCACAGGCGTACGAACCATTGTTTTCGTCCTAGCATACATATCACTAATTATGTCTATATACTTCATAGCCACCCCTCTTGCATCCAGACTATCCCAAATCAGTCTACGTGGCACATCATCATACGCTTTTTCAAGATCGATGAAAACCATATGTAGATTGCGCTTCTTCTCCCTATATTTCTCCATTAATCTCCTTAGAATGTGTATTGCTTCCGTAGTTGACCGTCCTGGCATGAAACCAAATTGGTTCTCCGTAACCTGAGTTTCTCTCCTAATTCTAGTGTCGATTACTCTCTTCCATAATTTCATAGTATGACTTAGCAACTTAGTCCCCCTGTAATTCTCACAACACTGTGCGTCTCATTTGTTCTTATATAGAGGGACCACGACACTCTTTCTCCACTCATCTGACATTTATCCTGTTTTAAAAATATGGTTGAACAGCGTAGTTAGCTATTGAACATCTTCCTCTCTTAGATACTTCCACGCCTCAATGAGTATGTTATCTAGTCCAACTGCCTTACCTCTTCTCATCTTCCTAAGTGTTCTCATCACCTCTCCTTGTGTAATGCTCTGACATCGTAACTATTACTTTGTCGTTTTTAGGTAGTGATGCTTTTTTTTCTTCGTGGTCTGCCCTCCTTCTGTTGAAAAGATTGTGGAAATATGTTTTATGTTTGACAATATAAAATAGAGAACGTAAAATATGGTACATCTTTTGTTCTTTATAGCATGCATCTGATTCGAATTTAATTGATTCTTCATAATGATAATTGATAAATATAGGAGTCATATTTTATAACTCAAACCACTTTTTCTCCATCTCTTTAAACATTTAAATTAATGGACGACCACAACAACAACATTACTCCATTGCTTTAGAGGCTTCCGTCTATGGTAGTGTATAAGGGGTCGGATATACGCAACCATACCCATATTTTAGAAACAGACAGAGTTGTTTCCCGATGATCCATAATGAAAATTGCGTCAAACTGTGCCGATCAACTGCTACTTCACAATATAAGAAGCGCAATTTAGTGAGTAATTTAAATTAATAAAAGGACGACCACATTAATCTTTAACTTCAAAACTGAATCAACCAAACCACAAAATGTATCCCAAAAAAAATTAAACAGAAGACTATTTGAACCTGATAAATTCTTATGTACACAGTGACACACCAAGTAAAAACACAATCATGTCATGTTATTTGTGCAACCATGGTTTGAATCCCTCCACCTTCAGCATTCTGACTGATCACAGTAAGTGTAGGCAACTCACCAGCTTCCTGGAGAGGCTCTAATGAGTCTACAATGTCTCGCATCAACGGCCGGGCTTTCGGGTTCTTGTTCAAGCAATGGTAAGCAAGCATGGCAGCCTTGTTAACTCCTTTTATGGGATAATCTCCAGCTAACCTTGGATCCACTATGTTCAGCAGTTTCTTCTTTTCTCTAAGAAATGGGATAGCCCAGTCAGTCAGGTTCTGCTCTCGAGCCGGCCTTGATTTGTCTAGAGATTTTCTTCCGGTTAAAAGCTCCAGCAGTACCACGCCAAAGCTGTAAACATCGCTTCTTGGAGTCAGGTGGCCTGCCAGAATCCCCAAAAACATGTAAGGATCTCCTGATGATCAAGTTGCTAGTTGAATGTATGCTTTATCCATATATGATGTTGTTAGGTTTTATAGATGTATAAATTATTCTTGTCTAATTTATCATGGTACCATAGTACAAGATTCTGGGCTCAAATCTTGCTGCATTTCATTTTCTGAGAATTTCAGAAAACTACCACTCCCTCTGTCTTTGTCACTGTTGATTTTTTTACATACTGTAATTACACTAAATGAAGTAATGTTTTTCTATTATTGTGTGCCATTCTTCTTTCTCTAACGACTTTAGCTTTTTTAGTTACAAGGATAACTTGTTAAGTGTCAATTCAAGATGCCTCATAACAACAACAACATTACCCCATTGCCTTACAGGCTCCCGTCTATTGCGGTATATGGAGGTCAATGTACGCAACCATACCCATGTGTTAGAAACATACAGAGGTTATTTTCCGATGACCCATAATGAAAATTACGTCAAACTGTGTCGATCAACTGCTACTTCACAATATAAGAAGCGTAGCCAATTTAGTGAGTCGTTTTGAATTATTCTATCATATTCCAAAGTCAAATAAGAGTGTGCCATTGAATCAATTTAGTAATGTCATTCTTAAATGATATGCTAGAGGGAACTAATACTTATTGTGTAATAAAGACAGTCTCCTTCTCCCTCTCTAAGAAAAATAACAGCAGACAGGGTAATGAAAGAAAAGGGAAAAAAGGAAATGTGAGAGTGAGCAGCAGAAAGAATCAAGTCACCTGTCATTATGTATTCAGGTGCAGCATATCCATATGTCCCCATTATGCGGGTAGAGACATGAGATTTATCACCTACAGGTCCATCTTTTGCCAAACCAAAATCAGAAAGTTTTGCATTATACTCCTGCATACATTTTGTAGAACATAAGACCAGTTGTAGCTAATCAGACATGCTGATCCACACAAAACATTTCATTATATTGTGCATCAATCAAAACTAGCGATAGCTTTTGCTGTCGCTGGGATATACTGGGTATGTGTTGATGTTGATGATGATGTGACTATTCTTTGCATTATTGGTTCTTGTACTCAATTCTAACACCAGGCCTAGGAAAGAACCAAGGAGATTTGATTGACTAACCATGTCTAGTAAGATGTTTGATGTTTTAAAATCCCGGTAGATGACAGGTTTCTCAGCATCATGGAGAAAAGCAAGTCCTTTTGCTGCCCCAAATGCAATCTTCATCCTAGTAGACCAAGAAAGAGGAAGCAGAACTCCTGTACCATGCAAATAAGAAGGCAATGTAAATCATAATCAAATCCTATCATGTTTACAGCTAATTCGAAGCTAGAACTGATCAATTAGAATCACAAATTTGAGGTCACAATATATGATCGCCTAGATTATCTTCAGTTTAATTACCTTAAGTACCTTTAATTGTCTGTTTCTAAGTGAGTTGAATAAATCAAAATGACTAACTAAATTGGCTGCGCTTCTTATATTGTGAAGTAGAAGTTGATCGACACAGGTTGACGCAATTTTCATTATGGGTCATCGGGAAACAACAACAACATTACCCTATTGCCTTAGCTCCCGCTTATGGCCGGGTATGAGAGGCCGGATGTATGCAACCATATCCATGTGTTAAAAACACACAGAGGTTGTTTCCCGATGACCCATAATGAAAATTACGTCAAGATGTGTCGATCAACTGCTACTTTACAATATAAGAAGCGCATCTAATTTAGTGAGTCATTTTGCTTTATTCCATCATATTCCAAAGTCAAGAAAGAGCGCGTTCTTGACTCCATTGAAAATCGAATATCGAAATTTCATTTGACATGATTTCTGCAAATCCATACCACACGAAACGAGGATTAATTGAATACATGTGGACAGATTTTCTGATTACATCTTTTCTTCGTCTATGTCAATCAAAACCAAGCAACTATGCACTCACTTGAAAAAAGATTGTTTTCCACGCTTCCACGAGGCATATACTCATATACAAGCACCCTGTGCTCATCTTCACAGCAATATCCAATCAATTTCACTAAGTTTGGGTGAGAGAGCTGCCCCAAGAACATTACTTCAGCCTGAATTAGACAAACAATATCAGAATTAACACAGGCTAAGCTAGAATTAATATTAGGATAAAGGTAAAAAAACATTTAGACATGGAATATATGAAGAAACTACCAGCCATTCCCTGTGACCTTGAAAACTATTGTCGCCGTCATGAACCTTAATGGCAACTGGAACAGCCTGAACCCCAGCCTTTAAATCTTCAGATAACAAACCTTTGTACACGCTTCCGAATCCACCACCACCAAGTAGGAGATCTTGCCTAAAGTTGTCAGTTATTTTCTTAATTTCGTCGAATGTGAATACCATTAATGGATTTGCAGATGCATTACTACGCAGATATTCTACTTCTTCAGGATTTGAAGGCAATATAGTTTCATCCTTCCTCGATCTTTCTGAAGGATCCTGATCTTTTTGTGGATCTGAAAGAGGCAAACAAGAAAGGCCTTATAGTTTAATTGTCCTTTGGGCGGCTAAACAAGTCTTGGAAGATCAATCAAGTTCATATTCTTGATTTCACTACTGGTCTCTGTTTCTTATCCAGAGAGACCTTAAAGCACACAAAGCTTCAGGAACTGTGTGTGAAGAATGACCAGGGACACCAATACAAATGCAAAATTTGCATCTCATTCTAAATCTAGCAAGACAATGATAGTGATTGCTAACACGAAAAAACAATCAACGAAGCTTTTGAGAAGGGATTTGAAAACCATTTTTAGATTCTACACAAGATAGTAAAGGGTGTTTCCAGTGCAATAGGCTCCGGCGTTTCCCTAGGGTTTGGAGAGGGGGCGAATCGCTTCACGAACTGACGTACGCAAGATATACAGTGTAAACAGACTAAAATCCTCTGGCTCATGAGATTCTTTTCCCTTTACTGCAGGTGGAATGGTTTGGTGGGATTATGAAGATTCTTTTGCTTGATCTGTTGATATTGATGAACCATTCTGCCAGCGAGACTCTCTCCGTTCCAAAAATACTGTCATAGTTGATTTTTTAACGTAATGTAAATTAGAGTATGCCGAAAAACCAACTATGACAATATGTTTGAGACGCCAAAGAGTAGCTCATATGAGGAGGTCCAAGTGGCATGCGCTTGGTCTCTTAAGCAGAGATCTTAGGCTCCATAGTAGGCATTTCTAAATAGAACAAACTCAGTGAAAAGAGGTCTATCTGTTTTGACGCTTTAGAGTGTTGAGATTACAATTTCTACCAATTACGTGGGATACTGAAGGGAAAAGTTAAAAAATGGCCTGTGTAGAACATAGAGAAATTTCTACATTGACTTGAGTCCCTGTCTTTAAGGCGCGGCTTGGAGCAAATTGGTAAGATTGCTGCTTTGTAATATTAAGTCACGGGTTCAAGCCACGTAAACAGCCTCTTACACAAAGTATAAAGTAATGACACGGCGATCCGGCCCCTCCCCGTACCCTGCGCAAATGCAGGAGTCTACCCTTTTACTTGATTCCCTGTCTTGGTACTTTGATGGAATGCTGGCCATCGTTTATAAGAAAAGAAAAAAGGCCAGAACGAATAGCTTAGCACTTTTCTGCAATTCAAAAACATCCAATCTACTTATAGAATTGCAATCAAGTGTGAATGATAAAACCATGCCAAAAGCAGATTACTCAAGAACAGGTAATCTCTAGCAGTATTATAAGCCAGATTCCACTTCAAGTAACAAATGAAAGTGACAGCATTCAATAGAAGCCGTTGGGCAGACGCTAGGACTTTCTTCACCCGTATTCGATTTTTCATCCACCAGTTCGTGTGCGTGGATGCAGCTAAAAATACATCTAAACATGCCTTTGGGTCCATAGCTAATCAGAATCGACACAATTTTGTTAAAATTCTAGCTTTATTTAGAACAACCACGTCTACTATATCCCAACGACGTCAGCTATTGTTAGCGTATAGTTTTATTTAAAATAGATTTATTACTCTTTATACGACGACACACCTATACCGATCATACAGAAGTTTTGATTTTGCCACTGTGCATATCTTCTCCAAAACCCAACACACAATCAGGAGGAAAAACCCACCAAGAAAGCAAAATGAAAAACAAAAGGGTGGCATGTTAGAAGCAGGACAAGAAAATATTGACCTGGCTTTGCACTAGATGAAATCCTATGGACGGGAGAACGTGAGGAACAGCAGCAATTTCCCATGAATGTTAGGTTCTAACAACTCCCAGCAGCATAACGGTAAAACCCAAAGGCCAGCATGCAGTAAGGATTAAAAAAAAAGCCAAATCCCACAAGCACAAGGCCAGGAAAGAAAGAGGAGAGCAAATCAAAATTCAAAAGGAACTAATATAATAAAGACAAGCGCAATTCCTACAAGATGAGTGTTGATGGAAGAGACGATGTTTGCTTTTGGTAGAAGGAAAAAGGAAAAATAAGGGAATGTTGTTGGGTGGGGTTCAAAACTTCAAATCAAAGATGAGTGCGCATTGGGCACGGGTGAATCTGCTCAACGTATCAAGTTTTTGGCTTTTTGGTTTTTTTCTAGTTGACAATGATGAATGATCATCAGCATGTCTTTTTTACATTTGTAATCCTGACTTTTTGAAATTTCCTGTCCAATATGCCTACTGTCAAGCCACTGTTTTTCGAAACTCCTGCCGACTTAACTCATTAGTGAATTACTGCTTTTTTTTTACTGTTCAATTTAATGATAATATTCTAATTATTATTTTTTATAGTAGAAAAACTTGAATTGGAGTTTGAAGAATGCCGTCAGTCCAACTCATAAGTTAAATAGGGGATTAGATCACCTGCCCCTCTTTTCCCTCACCACCCTTCTTGCTGCCACATGTCGCACGGTGACGCCACTTTCATTCAGTCTCACCACCCCCTTGTTGTCACGTGTCACGCGGTGACGTGTGGGGTGAGAAAAAAAGTTGTGAGAGGATCCTAACCCGTTAAATAGTATGTATTGAATTCGTTGTGTGAGTTGTTTGGTAAAATTTTATCAATTCAAAAAATTATTGGATTCCTAATTTATATCCTCAATACATCTCTATTAAGCTGGAACAATAGATGCCTTTGAGAACGATGATTTGACCTTTTGCTCGAGAACTCTAAAGTCTTTAGCTAAATTCAAATGACATTAAACAATTGCGAAATCTATTAAATTCAAGATGACTTACTTACCCTTAAATCATCCATCACAAATCTTAGAATGCTCGAGCATCCGTAGTTAACCTTTTTTCTCACGCATATTGTCATAGTTGATTTTTCAATATAGTATAATTGTGGCGGAGTTCTTGCCGGCCAGGAGGAACTGACTTTGTATTAGGATTTACGGTTCATACTTTCTTTGGAAGATCTGTTTAGATTTCGAGGACCAACGGTAACATTTCAGCCACACTACTCCTCTCTCCTCCATTTCTTCCCGGCTCTTCTCCTTCTTCTTCGGTGGCATCTCGGCTTGATTTGTCCACTGTGTATGCGCGTGCATCGCTTGGATCTGCTTCTTGTCTTGCAAGATCCGAGTAACGGGTGATCAATTTCTTGGATTTTGGTGTTTCAAAACTCATACAGGTGATAAAATTCTATTTTTGTCTTATTATTATTATTGAAGTGATTTTGATTGTTTACATTTAGTTCAAACTTTCGGCATCATTAGCATACCTTGAATTTTTAGTTTTTGTTACAATAATTGATAGAAGACGTCATGATTTTTCCGTGAGACCATGTCTAAGGAAGAGGGGTGTAGGTAAGGGGAATGAAAAGGAAGATAGTCTAAGAATAGCCTCTTGGAATGTAGGAACCTTAAGTGGTAAATTGTTGGAGGTTGTAGATACACTTAAGAGACGTAAGATAGATGTAGCATGCCTCCAAGAGACTAGGTGGAAAGAGAATAAAGATAAAGAGTGTAATGGGTATAAGTTGTTGTATTCGGGGTCAGATGGGACCAAGAATGGGGTAGGATTCCTAGTAAAGTTAGAATTACACACGAACGTGATTGATGTGATTAAATATAATGATAGAATTATGATGTTGAAGTTAGTACTAAATAAGGAGGTAGTGGCAGTGATTTGCGCCTACGCACACCAAGTGGGACTAGGAGAACAGAAGAAGAAAGGGTTTTGGGATTGCTTAGATGTAGTGTTAAGTCAATACCCAATGATGAACGAATTTGTATCGGAGGTGATTTTAATGGACACATTGGAAAGGATAGTGATGGTTTTGAGTCGGCACATGACGGGTTTGGTTATGGAGATAGAAACATCATCATCATCATCATCCGGACCCAGTATATCCTAACGACAACAAAAGCTATCATTAATGTATGGGGAGGGTAAGTGTAGGCAGATAATACCTCTATCCCAAGGGGTAGAGAGTTTGCTTCCTATGAGACCCCTGGCTCTATATGTAACACGCAGATCGACTATTTTCTGATGAGGCATGAAGACTGATGGTTGTGGAGGGACTGCAAGGTTATACCAGGGGAGACAGCGGTGACACAACACCATTTATTAGTGGTAGTTATAGCGTTGAGCCAAAATCTGAGTAAGGGGGTTGGAAAATTCCCACCCAGGATTCGATGGGAAAGTTTGAAAGACGAAAATGTTAATATATTCAGAGACAATGTCATCTCCACAAGATTATCTGGGTGATGGCACAAATCAGATGTGGGAGACTATATCGACCACTATTACTCACGCAGCGAGAGAAACGCTTGGGGTAACAATAGGAAGGAAGTCCGTACATAAAGAGACGTGGTGGTAGAACAAGGATGTGCAACAAAAAATAAAAGACAAATAAAGGATTTTTAGAGAGCTGTTAAGTTGCACAAATGGGGAAGAGAAAGTGAGATTAGAGAAGAATTACAAAATCGCCAGGAAGGAGGCGAAGAAGGCAGTGACAGAGGCAAAGACTGCAGCGTATAAAAGGATGTATGAAAGACTAGAAACAAAAGACGGAGAGCACGATATGTTCAAGATTGCCAAAGCTAGGGATCGAAAGAGGCAGGACCTAGGAGGCAGAAAGTTTATAAAAGGAGAAGATGGACATGTGCTAGTCAAAGCACAAGACATCAAGCTAAAATGGCAAACATACTTTCACAATCTTTTCAACAGTGGTAGTGTTGACTACGAAGAACGAAAAAGTATCACTAACCAACAACGACAACACAATAACTCCGACTGTCAGAACATCACATAAGGAGAGTTGATGAGAGCATTGAAAAAGATGGGAAGAGCTAAAGCGGTCGGCCTAGATAACATACCCATTGAGGCGTGGAAGTATTTGGGAGAGGAAGGGGTTCAGTGGCTAACTACTCTATTTAACCGTATTTATGAAACAAGAAAGATGCCAGTGAGTGGAGAAAGAGTGTCGTGGTCCCCCTATATAAGAACAAAGGAGACGCACAGTGTTGTGGGAACTATAGAAGGATTAAATTGCTAAGCCATACCATAAAGTTATGGGAGAGAGTAATCGACACTAGAATTAGGAGAGAAACTCAGGTTACGGTGAACCAATTTGGTTTTATGCCAGGAAGGTCAACTACGGAAGCAATACACATTCTTAGGAGATTAATGGAGAAGTATAGGGAGAAGAAGCGCGATTTACATATGGTTTTCATCGATCTTGAAAAAGCATATGATAGTGTGTCACGTAGCCTGGTCTGGGATAGTCTAGATGTAAGAGGGATCCCTATAAAGAGTATAGACATAATTAGGGATATGTATGCTCGGATAAAAACAACCGTTCGTACGCCTGTAGAGAATACAAACTTCTTTCCGGTGGAGGCAGGCCTCCATCAAGGGTCTGCGTTGAGCTCATTTCTTTTTGCAGTAGACCTTGACGAGTTGTCAAAGACGATACATGAGGCAGTTCCGTGGTGTATGCTTTTTGCTGACCATATTGTATTAATCGCACAGAGTAGACACACCCTGATTATAAGACTAGAGCAGTGGAGAGGTGTTTTAGAGAGAAAAGGCTTAAGGATTAGTCGTTCTAAGACCGAGTATCTGCACTGCGACTTCAGCGGCGTATCCGACAGTGAGAATAACCAGCTCACCATCGATGGTCAAGTAGTACCACATGTAAGTAAGTTTAAGTACCTAGGATCATTTGTGCAGCAGAATGGAGACATAGATAGTGATGTATCACATCGAGTTCAAGCAGGCTGGTGTAGATGGAGGGCGGCCTCAGGGGTGCTGTGTGACAAGAATTTCCCAACTAAATTAAAGGAAAAATTTTATAGGGTGGCAGTGCGACCGGAAATGCTACATGGGACAGACTGCTGGGCCATCAAGAGGTCACAATTACAGAAGATGGAAGTGGCAGAGATGAAGATGTTGAGGTGGATGTGTGCGCATACAAGGGGAGACCGGATTAGAAACGAGGTGTTTCGAGAAAGGTTAGGCGTGGCTAGTATAGCGGATAAGATAAGTAGGGAAGAATGAGATGGTTTGGGCATGTCAACCGGAGACAAACAACGGCGTCAATCAGAGCAATTGAAAGCCTCATTGTAGAGGGGAACAAGAGTAAAGGCATGCCCAAACTGACTTGAGATGAGCAGATTAGGCACGGCCTATTAGATTTGCACCTCTCGGAGAACATGGTCCAAGATAGGAGTTCATGGAGACATAAGATTAAGGTTAACGAGGTATAGGTCATATACAGGGACACCTTACAGTATATTTAGGGACACAGATAGGTGTAGACACTATCTACGCTTTAGGTGGATTTTGCACTTGTTTATTTATGTTTTACCGTTGTTTGGCATTACATGTACATATACACGTTATGTGTATTTTAATATCGAAATCCTCTTCTTTGTATTTCCTGAAGTCCCTCACTAACACACTAGCACATCATTTTTATTATTAAGTCATTTATGCAGTACATATAGAGCCGAGTGTCTCACTGGAAGCAAACTCTCTATCCCTTGGGACAGAGGTATTGTTTGCCTACCATTTACCCTCCACAGACCCTAGCGATAGCTTTTGATGTCGTTGGGATATACTGGATACGGATAATGATGATGTCAAAAAGTCAATTGTGACTATATTTTTAGAAACGAAATCTTCTATCTCAACATCTATCATATCTTCTGTAACACTAAATGAGATCTTGTCATATGTACTTGATGATGCATCCCACATCGGCCGCGGAGTACATCCTGGACTGGTGTATAAGATTGGGTTCAAACCTTCCCTTACAAGCTAGCTTTTGGGACGAAGTTAGGGATCCGTAAAACCTCATCACTTAAGCAATGTCAAACTAATACGCATAACATGATCATGCATAATGTAATAGAAGATGTTATAGAAGATATCATAGAAGATCATCTTCCGTGTTTTTAATACGAAAATAGTATTTTCATAAACAATTAAAGATAGACATGATGTTGGCCGACCATTTGCATTCTGCACAATTACCTAAATCACATGTATCATCTCCTTACATGTTGATTTTTAGTAATTATAAAATAAGGACATTACACTAATAGCACAATAAAATTAGTGAATCGTAATTCAGATGACCTGCATATAGGGGTGTCAAACAGGTCGTGTATCGTGTTTCGTGTTTCGTATTTTTCGGATTTCGTGTACCAAAGTGCCATACCCATATCTTACCCGTTTGCTTCGCGTGTATGGATGTAGATACCCAAACCCGTACATGTCAGGTTTCGTGTCGTGTATCGGGTATACCCACGAACTTGAAAAGTACAAATATTTCAAGTCATGTACATGTCATTTCATGTACTTTTCAGGTATTTTAAGGTTTCGCGTATTTTTCAGGTTTCATGTAATTAAACGACTATTGATACAATGTATTCAACAACAATAAGTACACAACAACAACAACATTACCACATTGCCTTAAAGGATCCCCGTACCCATATGTTAGAAACACATGGAGGTTGTTTTTCGATGACGCAGAATGGAAATTGCGTGTCGATCAACTGTTGCTTCACAATATAAGAAGTGAGTCATTTTGCTTTATTCCATTATATTCCAAAGTTCACAAAAAGTATGTCCTTAACTCTATTGGAAATGGAAAGGAACAATAAGTACACAACCAAATGTTAAATATTAAAATGAGCGAGATCCTCTAAAGTAAAATCACTTGACTCTGCAATAATAGATTAAAGAAATGAGATTTGGGAATGGATGAAAGGGGGAACCGAACAGGGTTACTTAGTAGCGCGGTAGTCTTTTTTTTGAAAAATTTTATTTTTTATTTTATTAATTATAAATTTTATTTAAAATACATTTTTTAATTTCGTGCATAAACGGGTATAAACGGGTACCCGCGGGTATACCCGGACACGACCCGCCATTGGCAGGTATCTTTCAGGTCTTACCCGATTTGTACACGAAACCCGCCAAGGTCATACCCATACCCACAAAAATTCGTGTCAGGTTCGGGTCGTGTTTCGTGTCGTGTCTGAAATTGCCACCCCTACCTGCATAGTTCAATTTACCCAATAAATGTACAATTAAAATTAACTCTACATACACAAACAAACACATAGCCACACACTGAACCCCCAACCATGCACCCTTGCTCTATACATGTGTGTCTTATGACGAAGTACACAAGCCAAACAAGCTTATCGAGCAAAAGACTAATACCTATGGTCTTGTAGGTTTCATCGTCTCAGCCTCAAGGAGCATCGTAGATGATACAAATCAGGAGTCCAATAGTCTTTTAGGTTGGTAATGCTTTGTTAGAGACCCTCTGAAAGGTGCCTATTACAAACCGGGTCAGCAATCCTCTAACCCGACTGGGCCGGATATAATATCTTCGCCATTATGCATCTTTCTGGAACAATGTCTCAATTCGAGTACCGACTGAGCTATGCCTTGGGACAAAGAAGCCTTCTTCATTCATATGCTTAATAGTGTTTAACAACTTAGTAATTCTGTGATTCAAAATGTATCGATCATCTCTTTTAAGATATCTGTTATAACAGCTGTCAAATTAGTTTAGATCAGTATAATTTATGTACAAAAATAATAACCAAACCCAGTAATATCCAGTCATATTCAGTAATATCACAACGAAAGCAAACGTTATCATTAAAGCCTGAGAAGGGTGAGAGACATCTATCCTAAGGGATAGAGAGTTTGTTTTCAGTGAGACCTCCGGCTCCATATGTACCTACATAGATGACACAATAATAGTAATATGGTGTGTTAGTGAAGGAATTTAGCAAACACTAATAGAAAGCTTCCAATAGTAAAATAGTCATAATTGTGTATATGAACAAACAATGAAAGACAAAAATAAAAATAAAAAAGTACAAAATCAAGTTAAAGTATAGAGAAAAACAAAAAAAAGCACAAAGTCAAGTTAAAATGTGGAGAATATCTAATTTATGTAATAACAAGAGAAAATAAATGAATACAAAAACAATATAATTCATATTTGGTCAACAACAATCAACAATATACTTAAATATTATTTTAAAAAAGTTAAGAAAATGATTTAGACTGGCGGCGTCGGCCTCCACAGTCCACCCCGTAGAAAAGAAGTGCGCACGACAAAGATGGGACCAATATCCATTCACCTTTGCTTTGGACAATGCAAGTTGATATGGACTGATGTCTTCATTAAGTAACATTAATATTAGCTAACGTAAATATCTGAACTTTATACATAAATCATATACAATTTGTATCTCTCTCTGCTACAGCTATATGCACTCACTCGTTTCACTTTAAATCAATAACCATGAGGACTTTTATCATATTGTTTATAAGGTTTTACAACAACAACACATATATAGTATATCCCAATGACTAAGAAAGGTGAGAAACAGACAAACAATACAAGATTCGAAATCACATATTACATGCTTTTATAACAAGAGTTAGGAAATATGATAGAGCATATGTTAGAAAATGTGAATCTTTTCTAAAACATAAACATGAGTGTTTTGACTATGACAATTCTGAACTTCAAGTCCACATTAGTCTTTTATTTTGTGTAGTGCAAGGATGATGATTCATTGACAGTGCCACCATGGACCCAACGCATTTTATTCCTGATATTCACTCTCCCAAATCCTACCCTTTAATATATTACTATGTAAACAGAACATATCTCAATGGTTTCAGATAGTAGGTTTCGAATAGAACGTAAGGGGTTTGAATTTCGCCGAAGGCAAGAATGTTTGAATTCACTCCAGGCTAGCTGCATAGTGTGGGAGCACTATTAGCCCGTTGAATGACCTGATAGGCTGACAGATCAGCCCGTCGGTTGTTCCTTCGGTGCCAACGGGCTCCTTGTGCTGTCGCTATGCTATGACAAACTTCTACTAGTGGGCCATGAGAACCTTATTTACATTCCTACACACCCTGTGAGACCAGAGGTGACAGAGACCTTCATTGGTTGGGGTTCAACCTTTTAATACTCTACTACTAGTAGTAGGTCCCAATAGGTCAGCACATGGGAGCACGAGATATCTATATCTTTGATGAGGGAGTGGGTTCTCCCCCCATATGTACCAGAGGCTCCTTAGCTAGGTGGATGTAAATCGAGGGATGTGCTCCACTGGCAGCCCTGCAAAGGGATAGGATCCTTAGCCAGGTGGGATGTAAATCTTAGATGCATAGATCATGCTCTCATCACGAGTCCTCCCGCCTCATTTCTAAATGGATGAGATCAAAGGAGGCCTCATATGAGGCAAAATATGAGACCTCCAATCATGCGACGCCACGTGTACTGAAGGGTCTGTTGTTTATTTTTTGTCTTTTTTTAAAAAAGCCTCTTTTGTACACGTGGCGTCGTGTGATTGGAGACCTCATATTTTACTCCATATAGACCTCATCAGATTTCATCCGATTTCTGAAACGCTTTACCTAAGATGCAAATCAAATCGTTAAATAGGTTTTAAGTGAAAATTCGAAAATCATTGAATTCTCACTTAAAAACCCACTGAGCCTCAACCAACTTCAGGACATATATATATACATATATATACATGTATATATGTATATGTATAGTGAAAAACTTTTAGGTCTAGCGGTTGAGTAGAATTTATTCTATTCTTGAGTCTCGAGTTCGCTTCTCTTTCTCATTTTTTTTTTAAAAATATGTATACATATGTGTGTGTATATATTTGTGTATATGTGCATTAGTATATATATGTGTGTGTCATAATCACAATTTTTAGTCAAATGTTGTTAATGTGATCGTCAAGTGATGTTACTTTGCCACTATTTTGGTTATCATTTGGTCACTAAAGATGCAATATTATCATTTTCTTCTGCAAAAAGGTAACAATATTAGATCAAAATCGGAACTAAAATTGTTTTGGGTACTTCCTAATTTGTACAATGACTTTCAGACATTTGCTTGAACGAAGTTATTAAATCTCTTTCTCTATATATAAAATGTTAGAACATTATTATGGAAAAACAATTTTGGAAAACTCTAGATATTAAGTGATAAGAAGATGACATAATGTGTGGAGAAAGTATGGTTGCACACCTTTCGTCTCCTTATAGGTTAATCATAGAACTGTTTTCAAAATGATATTCCCAAAATAGTATTAGTGCAGTATCCTAAATTTTGATTATGGAGATATTATGTATGGTAATTTGGAAGGCGGGACTTAGAGCAACTGATAAGGTTGTTGTTTTGTTATTTTGAGGTCACATGTTCGAACCACAGAAACAGTCTCATGTATAAAGTGTAGAATAAGGTTGCGTACATCAGATCACAAAGCAATCCGGTCCTTCTTTGGACCCGACACAAATACAAGAGCCTAGTACACCGAGAACGACCTATGTATGATAATTTGTACTTTTTGTTACGTAAAGTGCAGGTAAATAAGCGTTTCTCTTTAGTGCTTTGTTATAATGACATTTTTGATGAAAAGTTTGGTTAGCAAGTTGAGTATTATAATTTATTTTTTCTTGTAGAGACTGAGTCTCTCAAAATGTGGAATATGACAAGAAAAGGAAAATGTCACTACTAGAACATATGTCAGAAAAACCTGTAATTGCTACGTCGTAACTACCGCACCAAAAGATTGAAATTTATATATTTCTTATTATCTTGGAGTGACAGATGCATCCTTCTCCAACTTATATCTCCATAATCATAATTTGGTTCATAGGATGAGAAATAAAAAAATAATAAGGTTACTAACAAATGCAGAGTAATATTTGGCGTAATGACAAAATTGACCTTGTAGAGGTTTTTCCCATTTCCAATTAAGTGAAGGACACGCTCTTCTTTGATTTTAGAATATAATGAAATAACGCAAAATGACTCATTAAATTGGCTGCGCTTCTTATATTGTGAAAAAGCAGTTGATCGACACAGCTTGACGCAAATTTCATTATGGGTCATCGGAAACAACCTCGGTGTGTTTCTAACACATGGGTATAACTGCATATAATCGACCCCCATATCTCGTCATAGGCGAGAAGCTCTAAGGCAATGGGTTAATGGTGTTGTTGTGATGAGGCTTTTATTTTCTTTTCTTAATTATATGTTTTATACTCTTAAGAAAAATCATATGCTATATAAGAAAATTAAATTTTACATGATGAGCCAAGAATATTTGGTTAGTCAACAAACAGTCAACGTAGTTTAGGTTCAGCTACTTGACTTAATAGTCTCAGCCAGAAGGCCTCAGCCTCGGCCATAAAACCTCGGTCGCGGCCACTATTATTTACAATTGAAGTGACTAAGGCAAGTTCAAGTATAACTCTTGATCAGCTCGGCCGCCCACCTGAGTCAGGTCGGCCGTAATTCAATATGATCAGAGGTGTATAAAGATTGTAACAAGTCTTCAGAGATCAGTTCAACTACGACACATCCAATTGCTCATGAAGCATCTCAGCTCGGCATATTGCGCCTCGGCTCAGTTATGCTTTAGTCAAAGCATCCGCCTCTGGTCAACCTCGGCAAATGAAAGAAATCAACATTGCATTTCTATAAAAGCATACTCAACTCGGTCTCGGCACAGCCTCGGCCTTGTTCTCATAAACACTTGCTCAGAGTATCTCGGATAAGATCAAAGAAGATATTATCAAATGCCATCTGGGACCCACCAAGATAAATCTGCAAAGTACTTTCCAGGTGTCAAGCATTGACTGGTGAAGTACAAGGTCATCATTGCTGGCCGACCTACATGTCATAGAGTCAGCCACTGACAAAACTGCAGTCACATGCATTTGTCCCATCAGACTGTGCACCTGCAGCAGACAAGACAGCCATCTCAGACACGCAATCATCCGATCATCGGATAGAGGGTCAGACCTCATCATCTTTGTGTATAAATACACCTCTTTCCAGACGGGAAAAGGATGACGCATTTTTCAAAACTTCAACTACAACTTCCAGTAAACACCATCTCGGCTGACCCCTAAGAAGCCTCATTCTCAGTGAGATATTGACCCAGGTTCATCCTAAACCTGTGTTCTAGTATAAACTACCTATAAAAAACACCCATAACTGACTTAAGCGTCTGAGGGTTATCCCAGAGCAGCGCTCTGGGCCTCTAACATTTATCTTCCTTCTCAGGTTTCATTCTTGGATTTAGACAGAGAGTTAACGACATTTGATTTCAGATCATCTCTGATCCTTGGTGAAGATCCAGCTTCATCATTTGGTACTAGAAGGAGGGCCTCATTATCCCTCAATCCAGTAAAAGATCTAAACATGGAAACAACCAACATTTTGTCATGGTTAGAGGTCGCCATGAAGGTTTGGGTGAGTCATCCAACACCCAACGACGAATGGTTACTCGATCAGGTATCCCGGAATAGGATTCTCGGGAACCTGAGCAACATAATCCTACTCCAGAAATATCAATAGAGGATAGAGACAAAGCGATGAAATATGTCGCTGAAAACTTGAAGGTCTTTGAGGCTATGATAGAACAAATCAAAGGCAAACAAAAGGAGGATGTGTATAGATTACACCGACCTCAACAAAGCATGTCCAAAAGACTGTTACCCACTTCCTAAGATTGATAGGCTAGTGGGTTCAACACTTGGACATGAGATCTTCGATTTCTTGGATGCCTTCAAAGGCTATCATCAGATTGTTATGGCAAAGGAGGATCAAGAAAAAACTGCATTCATAACAGAGTCAGGAACTTATTGTTATGTAACTATGCCGTTCGAATTGAAGAATGCTGGGGCTACCTACCAACGTCTGGTCAGCTCTTTGTTCAGCGAACAAATTGGCCAGATAATGGAAGTTTATATCGATGATATGCTCATCAAAAGCAGGTCTCTTGATCAGTATATCCAGAATTTAAGAGAAGTCTTTACTGTGCTGAGAGACTCACACATGAGGCTAAACCCGAAGAACTGCACATTGGGGTACGCACTGGAAAGTTCTTGGGATACATGGTCTCCAAGGAGGGGGTGCAGACAAACCCTACCAAGATTGAAGCTTTACAAAACATGCATCTCCTAGGAATATAAAGGAAGTGCAGAGGTTAGCAGGCAGAATTGCCGCGCTGAGCAGGTTCCTCTCCAAGCCTGTCGAAAGATCTCTTCCTTTCTTTCAGATCTTAAAGAAGAAAACAGCTTTCCAATGGGATGACCAATGCCAAAAAGCCTTCGACGAGCTGAAGTCTCATTTGGCCGAGGTGCCGATGTTAACGTCACCTCTGCCCGAAGAAGATCTTTATGTGTATCTTTCCACGTGCAAAGAAGATGTGAGTGCAGTTCTGCTCAGGGAGCAGGATAATGTTCAGAGGCCCATCTATTTTGCAAGCAAAATTTTACATGGGCCCGAAGTGAGATATCCTGATGCTGAGAAGGCGGTCTTGGCACTCATAGTGGCTGCAAGGAAGTTCAGGCCTTACCTGCAATCTCATCCAATCATAGTGGTAACTGATCAGCCTTTCAAACAAATTCTGTCAAGGCCGGACACTTCTGTCCAAGCTGCCAAATGGACTGTAGAGCTTGCAGAGTATGACATCCAATACAAGTCAAGGACTTCTATCAAAGCCCAAGCCTTAGCAGACTTCTTGGCTGAAGGGATATCCGTGGAGGAAGATGTTCAGCTAGTGGCTGATTGGACTCTATATGTTGATGAGTCTTCCTCCAAGGATGGATGTGGAGCAGGTCTCCTAATCATTAACCCCAACAAGGAAGAATTCGAATATGCCTTGCGTTTTGACTTTGAAGCAACTAACAACGAGGCAGAATATGAAGCCCTAATAGCTAGGTTGGGCCTCGCAAGGAAGTTGGGGGCAGAACGAATCATTTCCCGAAGTGATTCACAATTGGTCGTATCTCAGATCAATGGAGATTATGAGGCTAAGGAGGAAAACATGAAAAAATATCTGGCGAAAGTGCTTCAGCTCGGCCAGACTTTTGAGCGCTTCAGCATTGAGCATATCCCCAGGTCGGCCAACAAGAGAGCTGATGCTTTATCTCGGCTAGCTTCATCCACATCAACTACTTTGGGAAAAAAGATAGTCGTGGAGCTAGTAAAGCACCGTGCTTATGATGCCAATGAAGTGCTGCAAGTTGACTATGGCAATACCTGGATAGATGAGATTGTTAGTTTCTTGCAGCATGGAATTCAGTCTTAGGATAAACGGACAGCTCGGCATCTTCGATCGAAGGCAGCAAGGTATGCTCTCTTTAACGACCACCTGTATAAAAAATCTTTTTCACAGCCTTGGTTAAAGTGCGTAACTGAAGACGAAGGAGATTACATCCTTCGGGAGATGCACCAAGGAATCTGTGAAAACCATTCTGGTGCGCGATCGTTAGCGCGAAGATGCTATCTTGCTGGATACTACTGGCCTACTCTGCGTAATGATGCAGAAGAACTGGTTAAGAAATGCTAGGCATGTCAAATCCATGCTCCAATTTCACATCTGCCTAGTCAAGAACTCACTACTATCGCAAGTCCCTGGCCTTTTGTGCAATGGGGAATAGATCTTGTTGGACCTCTGTCCCGAGCTCCAGGTTCAGTCATATTCTTGGTTGTTGCCATTGATTGCTTCACCAAATGGGTGGAAGCAGAGCCCTTAGCTACTATAACATGGGGTCAGATTAAGAAGTTCTTATGGAAGAACGTTATTTGCCGCTTTGGCCTTTCACAAATTCTCATCTCAGATAACAGAAAACAATTTGCTGATGACCCCATCAAAAGCTGGTGTGCTGAGCTCAAAATTGAACAACGTTTCACTTCGGTAGCACACCCCCAAGCAAATGGGCAAGTTGAATTGGCAAATAGAACAATCAAGGACGGCTTAAGGAAGCGCCTGTACAAAACTGGGGCAAGTTGGGTGGATGAGCTCCCAAGCATATTATGGGCATATCGAACTACTCCTTCCACTTCCACTAAGAAAACACCTTTTTCCTTAGTTTATGGCACTAAGGCAGTCATCCCAGCTGAAATTGGTTCCAGCTCTGCTCAGACAACTCATTACTCTGCTGAGACCAATAACCAAGTGTTGCGGTTGAATTTGGATGAGTTGGAGGAGAAAAGGGAGCAAGCCCATGTTTGCATGGATCAATACAAGAATCTAATTGCTCAGTACTATAACTCTCGAGTGAGACCAAGGTCCTATCAAGTGGGGGATTTAGTATTGTGCAACAATGAAGCAAGTCATGCAGCACCAACTGGGACTTTTAACCCCAAGTGGGAAGGTCCCTATCGAATCGTTGAGGTGCGATCAGCTGGAGCTTACAAATTGCAAACCTTGGAAGGCAAGACTTTACCAATGACTTGGCATTCTACACATCTAAGACTTTTACATCAGTAATGTAGAAGTATGTCACCTCAGCAAAGCTGAGCCAATTGAGCAGGACTCAATACTGGATTGGGACAGGTTTCCCTACCGGTACACCATCTCAGCAGGACTGAGTGGACCGAGCAGGACTCGATCAATCAAGACCTCAATAGGCCTGAGGTAGATGCCCATTAAGGGTCAAAAGTTTTGTGAACAGGATTCACAATCATCACTACTAGCAGGTCTAGAAAAAGTGTAAATCATTTGTAAAGTTATCAGCAGTGCTGAAGCTTGAATAAAACAGTGTTTTATGGCAGTGCCAGAATTCAGATTATGCAATGTTATTTTTCATCTTGCTTCATGTCGAAAGTGTGAAATTATTGTATTTATAGTCCAGATATTTAACTTGCTTCTCAGTTGTTGGCTAAGTCGGAGCTCAGCAGAGCTGTAGCCCAGCCAAGCAATAGAAGACCTTTGGCAGAGCTGAGGTTAAGAATGCGCATTACGAAGTTAACCAAGTATGGTGGTTAAAGTCTTTGGAAGAGCCGAAGTCAAATATTTGAGACCAAAAGAAAGTACAAAAACCCTTGGCAGAGCCGAGGTCAACAACTTGCAAAAATCTTGGACAGATTGTTGAATAGCTGGACATAGCCAGATACCATTGTTTAAGGCAATAGTAAACTTAGAAATATTCTAAGTGGTTATTTCAAAGCACAACGACGAGTGATCTCGGCTACAACAGATCATGTATAACGGCTCAGCTCAAAGGCAGACGTTATCCTTGATTCAGTTCAGCTCTGCAGAATAATAGGTTTATTCTGAAAACTTAGAGTTTGATAACTTAGTTTATTTAAACTGGGTTGAGATTATCAAGTGAAAGGGCCGACACTGAATCTCGGCCATAATAAGTTCGAAAAATTATCTTAACAGAAAATTCTAAAATGAAGAGTAGAACAGAAGGAAAAGCTGCAAGTTACAAATACTCAAAAGACTTTTCCATTGATAAAAGTAAAGTACACAGTACACTAATGTCTGCTCAGCAATGTTACAGAGAAAGATCCTAAGACTAGTCTTCGTCTTCTCTCAAGTCAGCTCCCTCCAAGAATTGCTGGAATTGAGTATTGAATTCTTGGCCAGCGGTTGAATTGTAAAGATTAGCCAGCCGATGATCTTCCTTGTTTAACTCAGGGTAAATCTCTGAGCAGACATCGATGGCCTTTGTTTGGCCGACCTCCATAGCCGAGCTCTGCAGTAATATCATATTTTCTTCAAAGAGCTGGGACCTTCTGAAGTCTGCAACTGCTCTAGCCTCAACTTCGGCCAATTGTTGGGGCAAGTGACTCAGTTTTTCTTCAAAGGTTTCTTTCTGCAGCAGCAGCTCGGACTGCTCCTTTTTCAGAGTCTCAATCTCGGTGGATGATTGGTTGAAGGAAAATTCTAAGTTGGCTACTTGGTGTTCCAACTCGTCCACCCTGGAGTTGGAAGTGGCCAACATCAGATTAACCTCTTCTTTTCCTTTTCGGAGATTGTTGACCTCGGCCTCAAGAGCAGCTATTCTTCTGGCTTGTTCATCTTGCAGCTGGTTGGAGTTTTCAAGCTAATTCATTCTGATCTGGAGCTCTTCATTGAATTGTTGACCTTGCTCGCAAATCTCCATCTCTTGAGCTCGGATTTGTCAAAGCAACCAAGTTTAGAAATTTCCTAAGTGTTATTACACAATGCGAATATTCGAAAAAGAGGTACTCACCAAGGACAGGTTCATGTGGAAGGCGTTGAGCAGCTTTTCCTATGACGGGGCCCTAAACCTTTCACGATCTAAAGGCAGGACCATCATTTGATTGAGGCGTCTAGCTGTGGGGAGTTCCACAGCAGAGTCTTCAGTGGATAATTTTTCAAGGATTAACCTTGGTGCCTCAGAAGGCTGAGTTGGAGGCACCTTGGTTGTCTGGGGTAAGATTACCTCAGGAAGTCTGGAGGGGCCAGCGTCCGGGATCTGAGAGGATCCTTCTCCCCTCTGCCTTTTTTCGTTGGCGGAGGCTGGAACCTCCCCCACTTGGCCAGTGGATCAAATTCAGCAGAGACCTGAGCTTAATAGGGGTCTCCACATCTTCATCTATGATTTCCAAAATCGGCAGAGCTGCAAAAAGGGGTATCAAAAGACAAGTGTTGAAATTTTAAACACTATAAGAAATGAAATTTAAAATGAAGTACCTGGTTCAGGTTCAGCCGCTCCAACAGGTTCACTTCTAACTGGCTCAGATCTGGGCTCACCCATAGGAATGGTCGCAGATGGGGGCAGAGCTGGTGCAGAGGTTCCCCCAGCAGAAAGTACGGCAACTCGTCTGGCTTTATGAGCTCTTTTCCTTGCAGCCGCCTCGGCCATTTTACTGGTATGGTCATTGTTGCCAGAAGCCATTGAGCCTGCATCAAGAACGAAACAGTTATCAACTGAAAGTAAGAAAAATACAAAAGTAAAGGCATATCAAGACCAACCTCTGACAATGGTCAAATCATCAGGAGAAAGGGGCAGGTAGTTCTGACCCACAACCAAATAGCTCAGGTCAGCCGCCACTAGGATGTCGTAGTCCACCTTCTGCCAATCAATTATGGTGGACAGACTCCAAAGTCTGGCTGCTTCATCACAGTATTGGGAGGTCGGTTTCAGGTTGTCCGTCTTACCATACTTCCAGATATTTCCTTTCGGCAGCTCAGACTTTTTAAAGTAAAAAAATTTACCTTTCCAGTTCTTGGTAAAGGTAGGAATGTTAGCAGCGAGGTGGAAATCGCTGGTAGGAGCTCACTTGCTGAAATAATACCAGCTATACGAAGCCTGACAAGAAAAAAAGTCTCTGAAGACGTTTGTGTTAAAAGGAGACTCGACTATTCTAAGAAATAAAAGATAACAAAGGATGAGTTTCAAACCGTTTGGCTGAATTTGAGGAATTCTGAGGCTGTAAGCACGTAGAATTCGGACAAGGGGTTCAGGAAGGGGAAGGTTGAACCCCGACTTAAAGTATTCTTCGTACACTGCCTCATAATTCTTTGGAGGATCATAAGCAGTCTGACCTGGCAAAGGCAGGACTGGGCCGAACCAATCCCGGTCAATTCTATATGCCTTACAGATCCGGTTCAGGTCGGCCTCAGACAAAGAACAAAAAGATTCTTGAACAAAAGAAGAGGGCAAACCTCTTTCAAGTATCCTCGTAAACAGGGATGGGGCCCTCTGTAGAACTGGGGGGCTTTACAGATGCCAGAGCAGGAGTAGTCCCTGCTTGCTCCAGCGAAGAGTCAACCACAGCAATGGCTCTGCTGGACTGAGCAGCGCCACCAGTGGTTCTGCACAAGCTTACTATTGGACGATCATCAGCAGAGACCGTCCTACTGGACGAAGATGAAGAACTGGATCTTTCTTCATCGCCGCCGGTAAGAGGCGCCTTCAGAAAGGTTCTGAGAATCGTGAGAAGAAGACATAGCAGAGGCAAAAAGAAGACTTACAGAGAAGACAAGCTGAAGAAAAGGAGGAGAATGGTTGGAGAAGACAAGGATTGTCGGTGAAAACTTGAAGAGACGCCGGAGAAGAAAGCAAAATATGAGAGCAGAAAGTAGAGGAAATGACTTGCAACTCTAAAAGCCCTATTTATAGACCTTCATCTCGGCATCTCAAGGGACACCTCGAAGCTTTCGTTCTCGATTCCTGCAACCGCCGGATATGAAAAGGTGCGTAACTGACACCTCGTACTCTGCACAAACAGTAAATGCGCAATACGGCCTAATCAGAGGCAGACACGTCACCACTTGAAAGGACACCCATTAAAAGCTCTGAATCAATTAGCCTGCCCTTCTTGATCAGCTCGGCCAAACTAATCTGAGGGCAAATGATGAGCCAAGAATATTCGGTTAGTCAACAAACAGTCAACCTAGTTCAGATTCAGCTACTTGACTTAATAGTCTCAGCCAGAAGGCCTCAGCCTCTGCCATAAAACCTCGGCCTCAGCCACTATTATTTACAATTGAAGTGACTAAGGCAAGTTCAAGTATAACTCTTGATCAGCTCGGCCGTCCACCTGAGTCAGGTCGGCCGTAATTCAATATGATCAGAGGTGTATAAAGATTGTAACAAGTCTTCAGAGATCAGTTCAACTACGACACATCCAATTGCTCATGAAGCATCTCAGCTCGGCATATTGTGCCTCGGCTCAGTTATGCTTTAGTCAAAGCATCCGCCTCTGGTCAACCTCGGCAAATGAAAGAAATCAACATTGCACTTCTATAAAAGCATACTCAACTCGGTCTCGGCATAGCCTCGGCCTTGTTCTCATAAACACTTGCTCAGAGTATCTCGGATAAGATCAAAGAAGATATTATCAACTGCCATCTGGGACCCACCAAGATAAATCTGCAAAGTACTTTCCAGGTGTCAAGCATTGACTGGTGAAGTACAAGGTCATCATTGGTGGCCGACCTACATGTCATAGAGTCAGCCACTGACACAACTGCAGTCACATGCATTTGTCCCATCAGACTGCGCACCTGCAGCAGACAAGACAGCCATCTCAGACATGCAACCATCCCATCATCGGGTAGAGGGTCAGACCTCATCATCTTTGTCTATAAATACACCTCTTTCCAGACGGAAAAATGATGATGCATTTTTCAAAATTTCAACTACAACTTCCAGTAAACACCATCTCGGATGACCCCTAAGCAGCCTCATTCTGAGTGAGATATTGACCCAGGTTCATTCTAAACCTGTGTTCTAGTATAAACTACCTACAAAAAACACCCATAACTGACTTAAGCGTCGGAGGGTTATCCCAGAGCAGCGTTCTGGGCCTCTAACGTTTCTCTTCCTTCTCAGGTTTCATTCTTGGATTTAGACGGAGAGTTAACGACGTTTGATTTCGGATCATCTCTGATCCTTGATGAAGATCCAGCTTCATCATTACATGTTGCATGAATGTAGTTGATTGATGCCCCTGAGTATCCTTTAAGGGATACGAACTTGTATAAAAGTTATAGATAACTAGAAAATTAAATAGCTTATAGATTTTTTGGTTGATGATACTAAAAAATGATAAGCATAGCACATATCATATATTATAATAAACAAAACCAAGCACAAGCATTCAGAATTAATGAAATAAACAAAAACCATAAATCCTATTTACCAAAGTTATCCACACCAAAATAGTTCTTAGTGACAAATCACACTTGCAATGACTAAGGTGACTTCAACGTTCAATATGGCCAAATAAATAACTATCTAAATAATAGATAAAACAAAGAAGATTATCTTTTCATTTTGTTAATTGATTCACCAAAATCATCCGTCCAGCAGCTACTAAAAAAAGTCTGCCGATAATCCATTTTATCCTGAAAACCACCAATATATTTTTATAAGAAAATTAAATAAATGAGTTATGGTGTCGATGAGAATAGCATTATCTAAATCATTAATTAAAGATTGCATTAGTGAAAAAGTCATTTCATGTCATTAAGTAAAATATTGATCTCCCTCGATCATTATCGTTCTTCCTCTAGTCCGGTGTTAAGCGAACCGAATAGTTCGCAAACAGCTCGAGTTTGATTCGAGTTTTTTCGTTAATTTTATTTAAACGAATCGAGTCGAACGCTTACTTAGATTCGTTTACTAAAATGAGCCTAACTGTTCATGGACTGTTCGGCTCGTTTAAAGAGTTATAGCGTTTTTGAGTCGAATTCGAATAAATTTTGTAGCTCGTTTGCTAATTTTGACAGTTCATCAAACTTAACAAATCAAAATTCGAAAACATGGTATTCGACTCGGCTCGACTCGGTTCGTTAACACCCTCACCTCTAACACTACCCAAAAAAATAAATGAGAGAACAAACTAACAATTAGCCTTTTTAGTACCTTATTTTCGGTCCTTTTCTTTTAATTATTTGTGCATGTTCACTATTATGACTATGACTGATTATGACTATCTTAATATCAGAAGACTGTTATATATGTTTAATAAAATAGCTTCACTAGTACAGATTCTTATTATTATGATATATGTGTACACATATAGAGCCGATGGTCTCACTGGAAGCAAACTCTCTATCCCTTGGAATGGAGGTATTGTTTGTCTGCCTCTCACCCTCCCCAGACCCTAACGATAGCTTGTGCTTTCGTTGGGATATACTGGATATGATTGATTGATTTTCTATCCAATCACATAGGATCAAGTTAAACATATGAACGTGTGAGGAGCGAAAAACATATGAGTGGTCTTATTATGTTGTTTAGGAAATAAAAAAACGAGAAAGGTTAGGAGATCTCATGATACTAGCTTGTTAGTGTCGGCTGAAATGTGTTTACATAAATCTAGATTTAGTGCTTTATGAAAGGGGCGGGATTTGGAGAAACTCGTAAGGTTGTTGTTTTACGACTTTGAGGTTACAGATTCGAGCTGCGGAAACATCCTCTTGCATAAAGTATAGGGTAAGACTACGTACATCAGGTGTAGAGTAAAGCTGCGTACATCAGATCGCGAGCGATCCGGCTCCTCTCTAAACCATGTGCAAACGCAGGAGCCTAGTACATCAGAAACGCCCTAGTGCTTTATGCAACTTTTTTTTTAAAACATGATATTAGAAAACAATAACTATGACTAATTTTTTTAATTAATTAAATATATATACTTAGATCTCTTGTAATAATTAATCAATATTATTTTTGTATGCTTTATTTATTATCGTCTTATTATGCTACTAGTTTGTTACTTACTTCTAAAATAATATAAAACCTTTTAATATGTAATATGTGAAGTTAGTATCATTTAATTTTCAAAACTAGCATGAGAATCCAAAACTATTTCGTTGAAAAGGCCAACACTGTGGATAATTGTCTCCCAAACATGCCCTTATTGTTGGTAAATCAGAATCCAAAACTATTTGTAATTTGTATGGCCTTCTAGACAAAAGTTTTGAGAGACAAGTATATATGCGATTTGATTTATCTGATCTAAATTATGTTCAAATTATACTCGATTTAAATAATCCGATTTAATAAATTACTGATATTGATAATATAAAAATATCAACTATGGTACACATTTTTCAATTCATATAATATATCCTTTATATATAGGGTAATTGTGTTTCTTTTACAAACAACACCACATTTTCCCAGATATCTTTCATTTATATAATGAAAAAAATACTCAGAAAGAAAAGTTAGTTACACTTTTGTTTGAAAAAGTTTTTTTCCTTATTTTTATGATATCAAGTTCACACTTACACTTTACACTCATTATTTTTTCTATGAACGCAAATCTCTGTTGGTACTTTTTGTGATTTTGTTACATATCTCAGAGAGAATTTATCAAAGTAACAGAGAAATAAATAGCATAAAGGACTAAGTGTTCACATGCCTCAAAATATTTCCCTCACAAGGATTCGGACTGCTCGTTGCACACATCTTCAGCATTTATCTATGTCTTCAATTGAGTTATTTGGAATTAAGATGTTCACATTTAGGAAAAAGTTATAAAGTGATTTAGAAAATCTCGATAAGCTAGCTAAAAAAAATTAGAAATTCATTTATTTTCACATTTCAATTATTTGGTTTAGAAGATACTTAATTAGACGAAAGGAGTTATGCACCATGAGGTTTTACTCTATGTTGTACCACATATTGTACGTTTGAGAGAACTCACTAAGAAACTTTAACCGAATCTATTGAATAGAAATACTGAAAAACAAGGTTTTGATCATTGACTGTTTTCTTCCATTCATATCTTCAACATTTATCCATGTCTTAGATTGACTTAATAGGACAGTGATATTTCCACGATAATGCAAGAGTTAAAAGTGGGTTAGAAAATGGCTTACCCATATCGGAATTAATTGGAAGTTATTCAAAGAAACATTAAAATAAAGCCATTGATAAAATATAAGCCTTTATAATATACAACAACTTCCAAATTGTTTCCATTTGCAAAGGAAATAGAAGCTATTGTTTTTGTTTTCAATGGAGTCAATGACCCACTCTTCTTTGATTTTTGAATATGATGGAATAAAGCAAAATGGCTCACTAAACTGGCTGTGCTTCTTAAGTAGCAGTTGATCGACATATAGCTTGACGCATCATTATGGGTCATCGGAAAACAACAGATGGGTGTTTCTAACACATGTGTGTAGTTGCGTACATTCGACCTCCTATATAGACAAGAGACTCTAAAGCAATGACAATCTTCATGGCTAAGCAATGAGTTATTTAGGTCAAACGTTTTGGTGTCTATATTCCATTGTTTTCCCCTTCCAACATGTTACTTCTGAAAGGAAACAAGATGTATCCACCCGATATGATGATCGCATAGTTAGCCTTCAGAGGATGAAATCTTCTTCCTAACATTATCTTTTGGTCTGTCTTTTTAATATAAAATTGACCTACACACGTTATACCTTTGTGTATGTATTTTATTTAAACGAAACTACATAAATTTATGTTAGAAACGAGGACTAAAAACGTAGCATTAGAGAGAAAATCTGATCCAATTTCGAGATGAAAAGGAGTGGAAGGTGATGTGAGCATTATATTTATTGAAGTGAATCATTTTTTTTTTTTTTCAAATTTAAAGTGGAATCCGAGCATGAGCTTTGTTTTTCAATCGTAAGTTTGGATGTCACGACTCGTGCCTCAAGAAAAACGTATGACCAGTCATGACTCATAACTTATAGAAACAAAGAGCCGTGGAGTCTTCATATCGAGTCATAAAACGCGCATAAAACTAAAACCACCAATATAAAATCATAAACAAAATGCTTATAAATAAATCCCTAATACATCATCTCATAACTTCTCTACAATCTATACATTAAAATCTCTATCCATACGAAACAATTCAACTGGTCATAGAGGAACAGTCTTCAGTAGCCAACAATATGCATTATAAACCAAAACAATATACTTTATCCACGCTAAGCCAACACCTGTTCAGTCATTTAAAAAGATAGAAAACAAAATAGAGCGGGCTCATGCATGCTTAGTAGAGACAATCATCATATATTACATGTACATCATTCTTATTTCCCTTAAAATAATACTAAGCAGGATTTATACAATCATGTACTTAGAACATTACCATAAACATCATAGGAAAAGTATGTCTTTCCTTGTCATGCATATCTATCATGCATTCTTTAATTGTATTATCCCTTCATATCATGTCATTGTATCGGTCACCATATTATTGATTCTTTTAGAGTCTTTAACCATCATAACATGACTTGCTAGTAGTCATAGATGTATCATCACTTGATGCATCGCTTTACTGGATCAATAGGTATATTTTACTTTTAGTTGATCAATAGATATATTTACTTTTATTTGATAAATAAATATATTTTACTTTTATTTGATCAATAGATATAAAATTAGAGAATTTGACATTATTTATGAACATGATATTCTTGAGTTTTTTTTTTCCAAAAAATAGAAACAATTATCAATAACCGTGATGATTTTATTTCAATTAATATTGACGTGATTACTATTTTAATAATACTCCCTAAATTTTTTTGGTAAACTTTATCTATCAATAGGATATTCTTGAGATTTTTTTAAATGACATCGTGTGCCTGGTAGTTTTGACAAAATCTTCGGACAAATGGCGGTTTTGTCAAAATAACAACCCACTTCACATAGTGATTTTAATAGAACCGTCGTGCATACCTCTGTGTTTATTTTCAAATTATGATAAAAATAGGTTTTCTTAATGAAACTAATATTTTTTTCCTTCCCCCAGACTCGGAGTGTGAGAGAATATGTAATCTTAACTTGTTTGGGTTTGAATATTTTGAACGGCCTATTACACTAAAACTAATAAAACCCAAAATACAAGTATCGTCTGTTGCCCCAGCAAAACAAGAAGAAAAGTTTCAGAACACAGGGTAGGACAAGAGTTTTCCAAAAGTATAAAACAAAACGTTCCCTCAATCAAATAGTTCTTTAAATGAGATGGGAAGACGTGTCCGCCAGCAAACAATTAAAGAAAAAATAAAGCTATTTGCAAAAAGTTTATGCGAAACTTGGTAAGGTGCCAAAAAGAAAATTACCAATGAAGACGTCCAAGTTGTGTGTGTGTGTATATATATAAGGGCGTTCATATATACACACACATACATATATCTATATATATTTTATTTTTTATTTTTTTATTTTTAGGAATCATAAATCTCTGCATTCAATAGTACACTTTGAACATAAATCTGAAGCAAAAGATCACTTCAGCTACACTCATCTAATGGGATGTAGACCTTAGTAAGAAGGATAGCTGGAATCAAGTAATGTGGTTGCTTTCACCTATCAATAGTAAGTGCCAGCGGCAGCCAAGTGAAGCACCTCTTTTATTGTCAATATTATCAGGTTGAGCTTGTGTTAGGCCCTCATGCAACTTCAGTAGTCCTTAATTGAGAGACAATTCCATCTATTGTGTCAACAAAACTTGAAATGTTCTCCCTAGCTTGTGCCTCCGAGGAGTTGGCGCGTTTCACAACTTCTGAAACAAAGCCCACAGAAGTGTCCTTTGAATTGATACTTGAGCTCTTAAGAGTCGTTAAGCAGAGAGCAGCACTTGAAATGGGCCACCCATAAGGTACTTTTATGAAAACATCAAGATCAGTGACCAAATGAGCTATTATCATCTCCTCTTTATCCACATATTCTAAGGAGTACCTTGACTTATTTGCACGCTTCACAACCAAACGCCTAATAGTAGAAAGGACAATTTGATCTTGCACCCTTCTCACCAACCACTCCAAAGAAGATCTAGCCTCTAGCACCAGAATATGTGAGAAATCTGTCCTTAAAGATTTGGTTGCATCAACAATCTCATTGATATATACATCACTCGGAAAAATCTCAACATTCTTTATCTCCATGGTCCCATCAATGAGTTCTATCAGCAACTCATGATTCTGCTCTGATACCTCACTGATATCTTGCGTACTTTGCATGGAGGGAATAATATCTAGACTTGGAACATATGTTCTCAAAGACAGCCTAATGTTATTCCCTTCAAATTCAACAACACGTATGCCTGAAAATGCATCGTCAATCTTTTCTAAAGCATCCAACCTTTTGAATTTGTCATCAAGATCCTTCAGTGCTTTTAAGGTAGTCTTTTTCTTCTCAATCTGATGACTGAGATCCATAATCTTGAACTCAGAGCCTCCATCTGGATGTGGTGGGTTGCCTTCAACCTTATCCGAAGTAGACTGATCAAAATGGAAATGCAGTTTTTCTCTTCCCATTACCTTTGATTCAAGAAACTCCAAAGAACAACTGAGCCCTTCAAGCTCACTTTCCAATTCACTATAATCTTGCATGTATCTTGTCGAAAGGTCCTCGATTTCATTCTCAACTTGGGCGTTTTCATCCTTCACTGAGCTCAGCTCTTTCTTCAAATGATCCAAAAATATATCTATATCTTCCAGGGACAGTGAGTCTATGTCTGAGGTGTCAGCCAAAATCTGGTTTACTTTTTCCTCAATTTGAAAAGCGGATTCGTGAAACAATTTTTCTGCTTCCGATGAGGATATAATATCCTCAGACTTTACCTGAATTTCTTTCAGTTCTTCAATTCGACTGCGAAGGGAGTTGAGATGAGGAGGAAGAGTAGTTGATTCCTCCATTCTTCACCACTCATACATATATCTATATATATATATGTGCATATATATATATATATGTATATATGCATATACATATGTATATATGCATATACATATGTATATATGCATATTTTTTTTTGGAGAAGAAATTTTATTAGCATAAGCCCTCAATTAAGGAAAACCTTATTACATGAAATGAAAAGATGACGATAGTAGCAGTAGATGATTATCAACATCCATGTTATATATGATATGCCACATTAAAACCTTGCCAAGTAAAACCATCCTTGTGGATAAAACCTTGGCGAAAGAAAAAGCGTACATATTTATATAAATAGAGGGTTGATATACTCTATCGTATAAAATGAAACAAAATGAAAATCGAATATTAATAAATGTAACAAAACAAAAAGCCATGTGAACATCCTCTTCTGATGATGATCCCTTGTCCAGGCGGAACTCGTGTCAATGGTCATGAAATTAAGTGCGATCCGTGTCCTCATCCATGCATAAAAGAAACGAATGGCTGAGTGAAGCAGAAATATGAGACATAATGAAAAGCGTGAGGCGAATCGGATGAAGATCATACCAGGCCTGCCTACAGAAACTAATGTGCCGGCAGAGATATAAAGATACGCCAAACCATTTGGTAAACTTGCAATAGAAGGTAACAACATTTTCGTATCAACCATGACATGTTGAGCGAAGGATGTTGAGCGAAGGATGTTCAGAAGGAAATGAAATCTCAGCAGCCAACGAAATCCACCAATGTATCGATGTAAGCCATACACAAAGAAAAAAGGGCCTGTGAATGGGAAGAAGGGGGCATACGAAAAACTAGCAGGATGAGTGAATATAAATCATACCAAGTCCGCCTGTACCCAATAAAGTACAGGCAGAGAGATTGCAAGAATGGCAATTCTTATGGAAGACTTGAGTAGTGCGAACTTGGTTGCATCGATCCGGTTGGGAAGCGTAGTTGCACCGCCAGCCAAATACAGAGAAAGAAAATAAAACATTATATATGCAGAGGATATGTGAGATGCAGCAGTTGATCAAAGGAATGCAGTGCATACCGTGCCTGTCCCTATCCACTATGGTACAGGCAGTATAATCTGAAATGCGCTAATCCATGAGGAAGACTTGAATGTCAACATGTGCGTAGGTTAGCCGAAGTGAGATCCAAAGTAATTGAGGCACGTACCAAGGCTGAGAGATTATGACTATTGAAGTAGCGTGTCTCAGGACAAATCATTGCATGCTGGGCTAGGTAGTGATATATGTATATATATATATATATATATGTGTGTGTGTGTGTGTGTGTGTGTGTGTATTTTTTATCTGAAGGCAAAATTTTATTAAAAGACTCCTCACTTATGGTGGAGGAAGAAGACCATATTACATGATAAAGTCATCGAATGAAAAATTTGGGTACAAAAAAGATATGATGTCCAACATCCAATCATATATGATATGCCGCATTAAAACCTTGCCAAGTAAAACCATCATTGTGGATAAAACCTTGGCTAAGGAAAAAAGCGTACATATTTATATGATTAGAACGTTGGTATAGTGTAAGATACATAAAAAAATGAATGCTAGAGCCGGATGTCGCTGCATAAAAGTCTTCTTGAGCTAGTGTGCGCCAGTGTTGTGTCTTCAAGGCATTTCCACGTCCATTGTTGTGTTTGCCATTAGTGGCCCTCCGACGAGTTTGAAATATTTGGCAAGTAAACGAAAAGCAAGGATTAGAATTGGTGAATAGCATCCGATGTGAATGAGGAAGCATGTACAAGAAGAACATACCGACGTTGCCTGTATTCGTGCTGAATATAGACAACCACCCAGAGATGATGAGCAGGATCATGAGTGTCCAATATAGGCCAGCAAGATAATACGCCATAGCAGAAGTGCCTCGCAACATTGTCAGCCCATTACATGCATGACGATCAAGTGATGTGGAGCAGGACGAACTTGAAATATAAAGAATAGAGTAGCGTACCCGTACTGGCTGTATCATGGAGAAGATAGTATATATATATGTATATATGCATATATATGTATATACATATGTATATGTATATACATATATATGTATATATACATATATATATGTATGTACATATATATGTGTGTGTGTGTGTATATATATATTTAGATGAAGGATGAGCGACATCGTCCGAGTATTTTATTAATATGAAAACCCTCACTTGTGGCAGAGGAATACCGTGGTTACATTATCGGCCCTAGCTATGGTGGGAGACTCTCCCAAACTAAACAAAACAGATAAAAAAACACATAGAAGTGTCAAAATACACGAAAACAATAAACTATGGTGCAAAAATATCATGAATAAATCGAGCACTCCTGATCTAGCATAGCCCTTATCATGCTTGGAGGTGATAAACCGCAGCTCTGTCGATGTCTTTGGATGTGGCTGATTCGTAATGTACCTCAAATAGACAGACAATGAACCCATTACCTATGCAAAGAGAATGTGTGTTCCAAAGATATGCATAAAAAGAGAGGGAAAATGAATACCCAGGTTGCCTATAATTTTGACAGTTATGGGCAACGTGTAATAAAAAATAGCCCCGTAGGTATTCATCCTCGAACAGGTGATGGCAGTCCCATAGCTTGGAATGGTAAATCTCAGGACAGAAGATAAATGTGGATTAGAGTGATGAGAAACTGTGAGCAATGTAAAAGAAAAGATATAATAAAAACTTACCCGGCCTCCTGCATCAGATTGATGCAGGCGAAAGAATAAAGCAATGCCATCGTCATGAGAGTATTATGTGCGAATGTATGGTGTATGAACACCTGTATGTAAACTACCCCGCGCCAATGGCAGAAGATCTTGAAGAGTGTGAAATAGACATGTGCGACCCGTATAAGTCCATATTGCACAAGAGAATGAGCTACTAAATTACCCTCCTTAGGTACGAAGGAGACAGAAGCACGCATGAGTCTCAGGAAGAGCTTTAGTCGAGTATAGTCCATGCCCAACCGGTGCGAGATAATTGGTGGTGCTTCTATCAACTGTAGTAGTGACAGACGTCCACCTCAAGAAGTAAATCAAAGTAGCCAGATGTCGCAAAAAAGAGAATGGAGAATAATCTAGCCTGAAGTTTTGCATGTAACCGCTGCAAGATCGGTAATGGAAACATATAGCCCTAATCATCTGACCCGCTGCATCTCGAAGGATAGCACCTCCAGCTGCCCCTCTTCGTCCTGCTGCTGCATTAATATTAAGCTTTAATTTACCTGTAGGAGGCAGTCGCCAACGAATGACTTGGATGCGTCTGGAGCGCAAAGGTGGTGAATACTGAGTTGCTGCTAATGGCTGCAAAGTTGCAACGAACTTACTCCCAGAAATAGAGGAACACCATGCGAATATTCCCAGCCGAATACGCTCACGTAGGCGTGATAATAAAAATCTATCCTCTCCAAACTGAATTAGCGCATACTCTTTCCATATATTCTAGGAAGTTATCAATGGAACCACCGCAGAAAACTGGCCAGTCATCGTACCTCTATCCGCCAGATGCGAAGAAATCTCTTTAACTGCAAAACATTCAGTAAGGGGCCGCCAATCACAACAGCTATATGATTCCATACTAATCGAATTATTGGGCAAGAATAAAAAATGTTATTGCAATCCACCAACGCATTTCGACAAAAGTCACAACATGTAGGGAATGCAATAAGCCACGCACTTAGATTCTCCGGCATAGGAAGTGCATTATACCACAATCTCCAAAAGAAAACCTGGCCTTGGGCTGGTGCCCCCATCCACCAAATGTATTTGGCTGGTGTAAATTGCGGTCCTTGTGTACGACAGACTTCATATGTATTGCGAAGAGTAAACTGTCCATGTATCCCAGGAGACCATAGCAAGCCATCCGATGATTCTTGAACATGCATGGCACAAAAAGATGCAATATGACATATTCGCTTCCAATCAGCATAATCTTAAATATGTACCTGGAGCCCAGAATGCGTCCATATTTTTGACGAATATAATGTGCCCAAATCGAGTCTGATGTTTTGTACGACCACCAGAGCTTACAATCATATGCTTTTTGCAATGCATTGAGATTGCGAATTCCTAAGCCACCTTCTGTCTTCGGATAACATATAGAATCCCAAGACCGCCAATGGAAACGTTTCCACCATAAGAATTGCGACATTTTGCGATTAAGCTCTACAATAACACTCTTTGGAATATGTGCACTTGCCATTAAGTGTAAGGGCATAGCTGAGAACACCGATTGTAGAAGAGTCAGGCGGCCTGCTGTGCTGAGGAGTCGTTGCGATCAAGTGGCTAATCTGACATCGAAATGGTCTAGTAATGCTATACAGTATTGCGCACGATTTATGCCCTTAAAAAGATATGAACCCAAATACTTTATCGGCAAAGACGAGATACGCATGTTTAAGACTGTATCACCCTCTGTACTGAAACATTCGGCCACACAACTAATTGACTTTTATGAAAGTTTACAAGTTGTCCCGATGCCCTCTGATATTTCTCCAAAAAAGATTTAAAACTTAGCAGATTTCCACTTGAGTCGTTTAGAAAAATCAGTAAGTCATCCGCAAATCCTAGTCAGGAAACAACTGGGGCTCGGCCAATGTTAAATCCACGCAGATTGCTCGTAGAGAATAAGGCATTAAGCCCCCTAGAAAATCCTTTCGAAGCTAGAATAAACAACAAGAGCGACAAAGGATCGCCTTGCTTAACCCCTCGTGACAAACGGAAAAATCCTGTGGGCTTCCCATTGATCAAGACAGAGCAGTGTGTAGCATCCAAATTATTAATGAGGAGCCTAACAAAACGCGCATGACATCCAAAACGCAATAGCAGTTGCTCAAAAGCCTTTGCCATATCCAACTTGATCATTATCTGACCCCCTCTACATTTGCGATCCAGTAAATGAACCATCTCCTTCACCATCAAAACCTACTCAGCAATTCCACGCCCTTGCATAAAGCCTGCTTGTTCCAGAGATATAAGACGTGGCAAGAATATAAATACCCGAGATGCAATAATGCGAGTGATCACCTTAGATAGAAAATTGGTTAGACATATATGACGAAAATCTGCAAAAGTATAAGGGTTGGTCTTCTTAGGAATCAAACAAATCAATGAAGCAGCCATCGTCTTTGGAAACGGATGCCAAGAAAGAATTCTTGGATTGCAAGCAAGACATCTAAACCCAAATCATCCCAAAAATGTCTATGAAAGGAACTAGGAAAGCCATCTGGACCTGGTGCACTCGATGGACTCAACTGCCATATCACTATTTTCACTTTGCCTGCCTGCGGTAGAAGCAAAAAGCTCGCATTATCCTCCTCCGTTAATGTAGCACCCCGACCCAGACAGCAGATCCAAACTGGTGCACCCGTCGTAGCCTACTGAGAAGACTATAAGACTTCTCATCTCTCGAATACACATTATCAAGGACGTAAGAGAATAAACACGGAGACACGTGCAAAATAAATCTAAACCATCAAATCCGTACATCAGGGTGTAATAAGATTACAAAAGATTGTTCGTGGTCGTAGCCAAATAAATCCTCAAATGAATGAAAGAAAGCTAAGATAATAAGAAACAGTATAAACAATTCCCAATATGGACTCTAAGCATCCTACTCAGCCCACTCGCCGTTGTCCTCTATGAATATCATGTCATACTCAGCCTTATCTGCAAGACAACAAGTAGAACTCTTAGCAAAAAACGCTAGCAAGTTACCCGCTTATAAGACATACGGGATCAACACATGGCAAGACATGAGTAATATCTATACTAAGGGGTGATGGGGCACATGTCTTGTATAACTTCAAGAATATAGATTAATAGCATAACATAATAAGAACAGTAATTTATAAGCATTTAACGGTTCAATAACAATCCAGTTACAAATCGATCATACCGTAACGACTCACGTGATGCATGACATTTCAAAACATGCACTACACTACACAGTCACAAATGCTTATGCAGATACCTTTCAAAACAGTGCAATGCATGCCATAATGTCTGGTCACATAACTTTATACCCTGTGATGGGCCACAGCTTGTCTTTATACACTGTGACGCACCACAGATTAACTTTATACCCTGTAATATTCCATAACTTGTCTTTATACCCTGTGTCACATTACAACTCATTTTATACCATGTGATGGTTACAACTTGTCTTTATACCCTGTAACGCATCACAGCTCATTTTGCAAACTTTATACCCTGTGCCGAGGCACATCTCTTATCAAAACATAATGCAAATGCAAGTGCCATGATGCAAAAATGCACAACTTCTCATTGTTCAATCACATTCTTCAATCACAGACTTCAATCACATTCTCACTTTCAAACGTATCATCACATACTCATGCCTACCTCATATAAACGTTCATACTAAAGATACGAGGAATGAAGTAAACCCTCTTCACACGTTCCATTTGAACCCTATCAAAGCCTCAAGCATTCATTCTTAACCCCTTAGATCATTCACGTTGAAGTTCGATTCAAATACCCTATGAAGTACTCACCGTTGATTCATCATCCTAAGTCGTGTTCCCAAGACTTATACTAACCTCAATCAGGTCCTAAGAAGTCCCTAAGGTCACCCAAAGGATCCCCTAGCTTCCCTCTTTCTTCCCTTAATTTCCCAAAAAACAGATGGACGTCAGCCCCTGACGTCGATCGATCCACGTCCGTCTGAGACACATCGATCTCTCACTTTGCCTACATCGATCGATTGATGTGATGTCGTTCCCTCACATCGATTGATCGATGTCCATCAGGACACATTTATCTCTCCCTCACCCTATGCCAAATGATCCATGTTCATCTGAAGCATATCAGTCTCTCACCTGCCAAACGTCGATCGATCGATGTACGTCAGTCTCTGACATCGATCGATCGATGCCATCGTTTTTCCAGAATCCCATTCTGCAATTTCTGCAGAAACTGCAGATCTGAACCCCAATCAATTTCTAGTTTCCTTCCAACCATTCCAAGCCTAATCTTCCCTATCAATCCACACTAAATTCACCAAAACAAAGTCTTTCATATACCAATCAAGGATTCAAGCCTAAACCCAACATATTCATCAAAGCAACCCAAAAATCTCTTCTTTTCACTCTCCCTTCCCTTCAAACGCAAATAGCAATAAAGTAAGGTTCAACGGATTGGGATTTGCAGGATTCCACCAAATCAACAACAACAACAAACGATTTTCAACATATACTGGCGAAATCTCGAAACCAAAACACGTAAGGCACATATAAAATCACGGAAAGAAACTATTGCATGGTGATCCATTTTGATATCAAAAATATGCCTTTTTCTTTCGCAAACCGTAGAAACTCATAAGTAGATTACTTGCCTTTGATTACTCGAAGAGGATTTGAAGAACAAGCGAAGAACTGATTGAGAATCTTCCCTAGGATTTGCAAGAGATGGAAATCGCCTAAGGGAGGAGAGTGGCATCAGTTTCTGATGAAATGAATCAAAAACTGACGTTCTGTCAGTTTTGATATGGGAAAGGTGAATTTGGAGTTTCTAAATTATATCCTATTATCTCATTTATCTTAAATAACTAAATTCTATTATTTAATTCTAAATTAAATACTAATCAATTCCAATATTTAATCCCTCCATAAATACCATTTAATCTAATACTTAATTCTATATTCGTTATCATTAATTGTCATTAATCCCATTTAATTTTTCTTTTATCATTTAATTACTCTACGGAGGGTGCGGGGCATAACATTCCATCCCCCTTACAAAAAGTTTCGTCCTCGAAACTGACGTACCTTATTGGAAGAGATGTGGATATAACTCCTTCATCTACTCCTCAAGTTCCCACGTGGCTTCATGCTCCGTATGATAACTCCATTGCACTTTGACATACGGAATCACGCGCTTGCGTAGGACTTGATCCTTCTTATCCACAATCTTCACAGGATGTTCTTCGTATGTGACATCCTCTCTAACATCTAAGGGTTGAGCCTCATGAATATGACTCGGATCCGGCACGTATTTCATCAGTTGAGACACATGGAACACATTGTGGACTTGCAATAAGATAGGAGGCAAGGCTAGTCGGTATGCTCTATCACCAACTCGGCCAAGCACTTCGCATGGACCAATATATCTAGGGCTTAACTTGCCTTTCATTCCGAATCTCGCAACTCCCTTAGTAGGTGAGACTCGTAGATAGACTTTTTCACCTTCCTCGAATTCCAAAGGTCGTCTTCTAGAATCGGCCCAACTCTTACTGTGATCTTGTGCCACCCTTAATCTTTCTCTTATAATCTTCACTTTTCCGATTGTCTGCTCGACCAATTCTGGTGCAGTGATCGTCCTTTCCCCAAATTCATCCCAACAAACCGGGGATCTGCACTTGCGTCCATAGAGAGCCTCAAACGGTGCCATGCCGATTGCACTGTGATGGCCGTTATTGTATGAGAACTCTATCAGCTTCAGCATACTATCTCAGTTTCCTTTAAAATCCAAAGCACAAGCTCTCAACATATCTTCTAAATTTTGGATGGTACTCTCTGACTGTCCATCTGTCTGAAGATGATAAGCGGTACTCATTTTTAGCTCAGTACCCATCGCTTTCTGAAATGCCATCCAAAACTTAGAAGTAAATCTGGAATCACTGTATGACACAATGCTGACGAGGACTCCATGTAGACTCACAATGTTGTCCATGTACAAGTTTGCCAATTTCTCGTACGAGGTACTGTGTGGCATAGCTAGGAAGTGTGCTGACTTCGTCAAACGGTCCACTATAACCCAAATCATATCATTACCACTTTGGGTTCGTGGTAATCCCATCACGAAGTCCATCGTCACGTGTTCCCATTTCCATTCAGGAATTTTGAGTGGCATCATCAAACCACCAGGTCGTTGGTGTTCTGCTTTAACTTGCTGACATATTAAACATTTCTCGACATACTCCGCGATAGTTCTTTTTATTCCTATCCGCCAATAGTTCCTTTTGAGGTCCTTGTACATCTTGTGCTCCCGGGGTGAATAGACATCTTTGAGTTATGCTCTTCGCCTAACAATTCTCTCTGATGTTCTTCATTATCTGGTACGCATAACCGATTCTGGAACCATAGAATTCCATCTTCTCTCAACTGGAAATCTTTTACTGGTCCCGAAGACAGTTTGTCGTGGATTTCTCTCAGTTTTGCATCATCATACTGCGCTCCTTTAATTCTATCTACCAAGTCTGGACTGATAGACAGAGCTGTAAGAACATTCGCCACTGAATCCACCACATCGAGACCAAGCTCCTCAATCTCCCTTTCCAACAGAGACTGTCTGGTGTGACTAGACTTTCGGCTCAATGCTTCTGCCACTCTATTTGCTTTACCCGGATGGTAGTTGATGGTTAAGACATAATCTTTGAGTAATTCCAACCATCTTCTTTGTCTCATGTTAAGCTCCTTCTGTGAGAATAAATATTTCAGGCTCTTGTGATCCGTGAACACTGCACATTTCTCTCCATACAAATAGTGTCTCCATATCTTAAGAGCAAACAACACATCTGCAAGCTCAAGGTCATGCGTCGGGTAATTCTGTTCATATGGTTTCAACTTTCTCGATGCGTACGAAATAACTCGTCCACTTTGCATCAAGACACAACCTATAAACAGAAATTTAGTTTAAGACTGGCATATATATATATATATATATATATATATATATATATATATACAATGCATTAGTTGTAATGATATACATACCTAGTCCCTTCTTGGACGCATCACTATAGATCACGAAACCGTCGGTGCCGGAGGGTTGCGCCAACACCAGGGCAGTGGTCAATCTCTTTTTGAGCTCAGAAAAGCTTTGTTCGCATTCAACAGTCCATTCAAACTTAGTCTTCTTCTGAGTAAGTCAACTCAATGGAACTGCTATTGTCAAAAATCCCTCAACAAACTTCCTATAGTAGCCTGCTTGGCCTAGGAAGCTTCTGACTTCAGTCACATTAGTAGGCCTTGGCCATTCAGTAATGGCTTCTACCTTCTTAGGATTCACTGAGATTCTATCCTCTGAAATTACATGACCAAGAAAGGCCATACTTCTTAGCCAAAATTCACACTTGCTGAATTTGGCATATAGCTTTTGTTGTCTCAAAATCTCCAACACCACTCTTAAGTGTTTCGCATGGGCTTGCTCATCGGGAGAGTAGACCAAGATATCATCGATGAACACCACCACAAATTGATCCAACTGTTCTCGGAACACGGTGTTCATCAAGTCCATAAAAGCTGATGGGGCATTAGTCAATCCAAAAGGCATCACCAAAAATTCATAATGCTCATATCGAGTCCGGGAGGCTGTTTTAGGAACGTACCTGCTTTCACGAGCAACTGATGATATCCTTGACGAAGGTCAATCTTTGAGAACCATTGGGCTCCCTTTAGTTGATCGAATAAATCCTGAATTCTTGGCAGAAGTTATTTGTTCTTGATGGTTATCTTGTTCAACTCTCGGTAATCGATACATAATCGCATGCTGCCATCCTTCTTCTTCACAAATAATACTGAAGCTCCCCAGGGTGATACACTAGGACGAATCAACTTCTTATCTGACAACTCCTGAAGTTGTCCCTTCTGCTCCTTAAGCTCAGCTGGAGCCATTCTGTAAGGTGCCTTAATATAGGCTCGGCTCCTGGGATCAAATTGATTTCGAATTCTACTTCTCTTGATGGCGGCACTCCCGGCAAATCATCAGGGAATATGTCCTCAAATTCATTGATTACCGAAATTTGATCCATGGAGGGAACTTCTTGTTTCGTGTCTAAAGCATACACCATAAGTCCCTCTGCTCCCTTCTTCAAAGCCTTGAAAGCCTTAATTGCTGTCAAATATATTTTCTTCGGGGCTTTCGTTAACTTGATGTTCCCTTTAACTGTCACTTCATTCATTTCGGAATCTTTGATAGTTACTAGCTTCAGTCTGCAGTCGATATTGGCATGATACTTGGTCAGCTAATCCATGCCCAATATTACATCGAAATCCCTCATCGCAATTGGGATTAGTTTGATGGAAAACACCTTCCCATCCAACTCCAACTCACAGTCCTTATATTGGTGAGGTGAAACCAGTACTTGTTCACCAGCTGCCTGCACCCTGAAGGGGGTTTCAAGCCATTTGGGTAGACAGTCAAGTCCTTTGACGAATCGCTTAGAGATGAACGAGTGACTCGCTCCACTATCAAACAATATGTTTGCAGGAACTTTATTAACTAGAATCACACCTAAACACAAAGAGTGTAACACATAAAAATTTTTTATGTATAGCACATTCAATTTCAACTTAAACGAATAAAATTCAACTTAAACAACTAAGATGTAACTTATGTCACAACGTCAGTGATCTCCTGCAATTCAGCGTCAGTCATGACATGTACTCTCGCGTTGGGCTTGGTCCTACTCCTTTGCTGCTACGACGGCCCTACTTCTCTCTGTGACTTTTGCTTCCACTCGCGACAATCCTTTATCCTATGGCCTGTCTTACCACACTTAAAACACGCTCCCGTTTTCTTCCAACACTCCCCTACATGATTCTTTTGGCAATGGGGGCATACACCTGTCGACTGTCGATCCGGCTGACTCTGCTGTGGTTCCCTTTGAATCTGTCCCGTTTGGACTATTCTAGGAATCTTGACCCAACGTCCAGGTCTACTCCCACTCCTATCATCCCTCGGTCTCTTGCTGGTATCGTCACGAGCCTCTCTAGGCTGTGACCTGCGCATATCACTTTCTACGCGATAGCAGGCATCCAACATTTCCTCAAAAGTTTTCAGACTAGACCCCGCTATAGCAGTCCGAATGCTGGGGTTCAAACCTTGCTCAAACTTGAGCATCTTCATCCTATTGTTTTCCAACACTATGGGCGTGAATTTTCCCAAGGCATGGAATCTATCAGCATAGTTAGAAATAGACATCCGATCTTGCTCCAGCTTATCGAACTGTCTCATCTTCTCCAGTATAGCAGTTTCAGGTACATAATAGTCCTTATAAGCCTCAAAAAATTGCCTCCATAAGATAGGGGGAGTAATCTTGGGGAGGATGCCATTCCACCAGGTATTTGCTCTGCCACTCAGTAAGGGTGTGACCACATCCACCTTAAGTTCCCCAGGCACTTGCACGAGCCTGAAACATTTCTCTACCTCGTCTAGCCAAAATTCTGCCACCTCTGGATCAGTGGTCCCTCAAAGGTTGGGGCATGCATCTTTCGCATCTCCCTAATATAATACCTGATACCGTGCTGGGGCGGTGGTGGAGGATGAGGTTGCTGCTGCTGCTGAGCAAATCCTTGTGCTATTACCGTTATAGCGTCCATCAAGGCCTGCGGTACTACCATCTGCGGTGGCGGAGGATTGTTGTTCCCGTTACCGCCATTTCTCTAGTTTTCTCTTCTGGGAGGCATTAGTCTAAGCATCCGATCACGGAAAGAAACTACTGCATGGTGATCTATTTTGATACCAAAAATAAGCCTTTTTCTTTCGCAAATCGTAGAAACTCATAAGTAGATTACATGCCTTTGATTACTCGAAGAGGATTTGAAGAACAAGCGAAGAACTGATTGAGAATCTTCCCTAGGGTTTGCAAGAGATGGAAATCGCCTAAGGGAGGAGAGTGGCGTCGGTTTCTGATGAAATGAATCAAAAACTGACGTTCTGTCAGTTTTGATATGGGAAGGGTGAATTTGGAGTTTCTAAATTATATCCTATTATCTCATTTATCTTAAATAATTAAATTCTGTTATTTAATTCTAAATTAAATACTAATTAATTCCAATATTTAATCCCTCCATAAATACCATTTAATCTAATACTTCATTCTTTATTCGTTATCATTAATGCCATTAATCCCATTTAATTTTTCTTTTATCCTTTAATTATTCTACGGAGGGTGCGGGGCATAACAGTTAACACTAGAGGAATATGCTGTAACATATCTTCATGATCATATGTGTGCTCCAAGGTAAATAACTGCTGAAAGAAATTGACTGCCTCCGATTGAATATTCTGTGCCGAATCACATTCCACACCATCCTACCTTCTAATGGAGACAATTGCCTGACGTTGTCGACGTGATTTTACCGATTGGTGAAAATAGGCTGTATCAGCATCGCCGTCTTTTATCCATCAAACATTGGCCTTTTGTTTCCAATATAGATAGGCACATGTTTGTATTTGTAGCAAACGGGCTTTAGCCAGATGAGACACTTCTCTATTATGCTCTGTTGGCTGCGCATCATAATCTCTTTCTGTCGTCATAGCCTCCTCTTTGGCCACCACCAAATCACTAAATATATTGTCGAATACTCCTTTATTCCAAGCCCTGAGATCCTTCTTTAACCATTGTTGTTTATCATATAAGCCATACATACCTCCACTTGTTGGGTATGTCCGCCAATGTGATCGCACATAGCCATCAAAGTAGTCATGCGTTAACCAAACATCCAGATACCTAAAAGATGAGGGACCAGTATTTTCAACCAATGTGTACTTCAGCAAGAGAGGAGGATGATCCGACGTGGCCCGGTGTAGGTGACGCACCAACCCTGCACCAAAAATATCAAAAACTCCCTGGGTACAAAATATACGATCCAATCGACGCCATACCTTACCGAGACCACGTCCATCTGACCACGTAAAACGAGAGACTTGAAAAGGAATATCCAATAAGTCGCAAGACTCAACAAAAGGCTTGAAGTCCGATAATGTACGCAATGCTGGTGTAGCAATGCCCTTATGGTCTTCTAAAAATAGAAAAGTGTTAAAATCACCACCAATGAGCCAAGAGAATGCATTCCCGTCACAAAATAACCTTAAATCATCCCACAAAGGCCTACAAGCCGCAATCGCATGACACACATAGATAGCTGTTAACCAAAAGACATCCCCGGTAGATAACCAACGAAATTGCAAAGACAGATTCTGTACACCCGAATGTGTATCTAGTAATTCCAAAAAAGAATCACGCCAAAACACCTAAGTATTATTATCCTCAGAAGAACATGCATTAGTAAAACGAAGTTGTAGATGAAAACCTTCCAACCGAGAAGGCCGCAACTTAGATTCTATCAAAATGAGAAAATGTAACCTGTATTGACGAGTGAGAGAGATAAGCCATATGAGGGAAGTGTTAATTCCCCTAATATTCCATATTAGTGCCTTCATTGAGATAAATCAGTAGAAGAGTTAAATAAAGAACGTTACAAAGCCCTGTGTAACAACCGATATTGGGGGAGCCATAGGCATCTCCCTTTTTTTCCTACGTGGACATCTTGTACGTAGTGTAAGCAAATGATCAACCACCTGTGTGACATCCGGGGTGCACAATATAAAGTGAGCCAGTTTTAGTATGAGACGCAGTCGACAATACGCGCGCAACATCTAACACTGCTGTGCGTAATTCTTATGTATCAACAACATGATCCTCGTGGATCTCAGAGTCTGAGGTATGCACAAGCATAGGATCTACCTCCTCTTCAGCAGTAGCCCTGATGTCAGCACAGGAACATTGCATTCGAGATTAATCTCTAGCATATGATACTTCTTGCACATGAGGTTCCCGTGGGCTTGTTAAGAGTTCTCCGGTGTCATCCATAGCACCGACGGTAGGCTCAGGATCTTCCACAACCTGAGGTTCGATCTCCTCCTACGGAACGACTAAGTTTGTGGCTTCAGGAAAGTCTAGCAGCTTATGTTTTTTGGTGTCCAGCATTGTGCAACTGTAGATTCAATCAGCTTAGACTTTGCAGGTACTAAAGTGCTGGTGTTAACCGGAGGCTGAGGCACCTCCGCAGCTGTGTTGAGCGAATGACCCAGTAATTTGCAATTAGCACAGTAAAGAGGAAGCCGTTCATATTCCACTGGTTGGAAAAAATGATAATCATCACTCTGAATGTATAATCTTTGAGGCATCTCCTGAGAAATATCTAGCTCAATGCATATTCGCATAACAGAGGGGTAAAAAAGTTGCATGGTTGCCGAATCTGCCTTCAACGGGGTGCCAATCATTTTGGCGATCTCAAATAATGCCTCTTGCTTGTGAAGATAGATTAGAAGGCCCGGTATGGATACCCACACAGGCACAATAGGCATATCAACCTTATGATTATAATCATAGGACCATTTAGTTACACGCATATGACACCTTAATACTGTCCATGTACGACGTGAAAAGCATCTATAATAATCCACCTCCAAATCAAACTACAGAAGGATATGAGTGGTGTCCAACACTGTGTTCTTGACTGCGGCCTGAAACCCGATCTTCTTAAAACACTTACGCATGACGTCAACTTTGGGTCGTCCATACCAAAAAGTTCCTACGAGACAGTATTTGAAAGAATCCGCAAGAACTGTTACCTCCTCACGAGCGAATTTGATTGCAGGAACACCTTTAAATCGAGTCATCTCACGAGTAGGAAGAGATGGAGCAGTTGCCTTAAGAACAGACGCAAAGGATCGCTGTTGATCCATTGCAGCAGCACTGCATAGCGTCGTTATACGCGATCGCAACCAAGACCTCACCAAATTCAAAAAAACCAAAAAAAATGAATTGAGAATTAGAAAATGCAAATAAAAGAAGCAAAATTGAGAAAGCAAATTGAACCGGAAGAAGCTGATCGCAATCATCGCGCCGCCAGTCGCATTCGCCCTCGCCAGAGAGAATTCATCTTCTATATACACACACACACACACACACACACACATATATATATATATATATGTATCTTATATATATATATATATAAGATATATATATACACACACACACGCTATATATATACACGCTATGCCTCACCTATTAGAAGTTAAAGAAGCAGTGTGGGCACTTAGTCCAAGAAGTGTAACAGGACCTGATGGCTATAATGGTCAATTTTATAGAAGTTGCTGGGATGTAATCCAACAAGATGTACTCAAAGAAATATAGGACTTTTTTTATTGGGGTACGAATGCCAACAGAAATGGCGTCATCACTAATTACGTTGATACCAAAGGTTAATTCACCACAGACTTTTGCAGATTTTTGTCCAATCTGTCTTACAAATTTCATATCAAAGGTGGTCACACGTCTTATAGCTACGCGTGTTGCACCACTACTCCCCAAACTGATTTCACCAGAACAATCTAGCTTTATGCAAGGACGGGGCATAGCAGAACAAATTTTATTGGCAAAAGAAATGGTTCATATAATTGATAAGCTACAGAGGGGAGGCCGCGCAATCGTCAAATTGGATATGGCTAAAGCTTTTGACAAAGTAAGTTGGGAATATCTTCGTCTGCTTCTGTTGAAAATAGGCTTCCATCCTTTTTTCGTCAGCATCATTCTCAACAATTTAGAGGCTACAAAATGCTCGGTCTTAATTAATGGCAAACCAGGTGGATTCTTTAGTCCGAGCCGCGGTATAAAACAAGGAGACTCATTGTCTCCCATTCTGTTCGTACTTGCAGCGGAAGGTTTCAGTAGAGGTTTGAAAGCCTTGAAGGCAAGACGATGGATTTTTGGTTTTAAGGAAGGACGGGTGTTGACAACTTCACATCTGGGATATGCAGACGACTTACTGATTTTTCTAAATGCAACATCCAGTAATTTATGCCGCTTCAAACATTTTCTTCAATTATATCAGCAAGCATCAGGGCAGCAGGTAAATTTTAGGAAAAGCTTGGTGGTGGTTGGCAGCAACCAATCTGGGAAACTTACTGCTGACATTCTTGGCATGCGAATTTCGGCCCTTTTAATGCATTATCTAGGGGCCCCAATACATAAAGGAATCTGTCGCAATCTACACTATACAACTCTATTGCAACATTTTGACAAACGGTTGTATGGGTGGTCCGCAAAACTTCTTAGCTCAGCAGGAAGGTTAGTCCTCATTAAATTGGTTCTGTCGTCCATTCCTTTACATTTGTTTGCAGTTTCAAGATTACCAATGAGTGTGATAAAAGAACTGGAGAAAAAAATGTCCCACTTCTTTTGGCCTGGCAAACACCATTGGCGTGCATGGACAGACTTTTGCTTTCCTATCTCTGAGGGTAATATTGGTGTTAGATCATTGTATTCACTACAAAAAGCATATGATTGCAAAATTTGGTGGTCATATCATCAAGGGTCTACATTATGGTCAACATATATGCAACATAAATATGACAGACGGATGCATTCCCGAGTTTTATTATATGATTCACTGGTTTGGAAATGAATTTGTAGGATAAATGCTTTTTGTCAGGAACGAGTGAATATGGGACCAACGGGTATACATTGGCAGCCACATCCAAATGGAAAGTTTACACTAAAGGGCGCATATGACGAGTGTCGCCAAACGCGAGTAACATTGCGCGGTTGTAGATATATTTGGTGGCTTGGTCTTCCTAATGCTTCTAAAGTCTTCTTATGGAAAATATATTTTGGGGCGCTGCCTATACCTGATAATTTGTCGCTTTTTATGCACTCATTTCCCATACAATGCCCTTTCTGCAGATGTGCTAACAGTGATATTATGCATTTATTTTTACATTGTCCAATGATCGCATCTATATGGCAGAAATATTCTATATTGATCAATGGACCGTTGTACTCCCTTAGCTCATTACGCTCATACCTTATGAGTTGGTGGCTGCAGTCTTCTACGTCATTTATGAAAGAACAGTTGAAGGTGGTAGTACCTCACTTTGTATGCTGGAATATATGGAAGGAATATGCTGGCATTGTCTTTGGCTTGGAACATTATAGCCATGATAGACTGGACGAGAGAATTCGAATGGATATTTATAGTTGGTGTTCTACAGTGTCTGGGAAAATATTCGCATGTCAGTTACCACACTTTGTTTTAGTGGGTTTGTCTCCACATATTTGTTCACGCAGATATTCTATAGTCCGTTGGCACCCCCTCCATCGGGTCGCTTGAAGCTCAACCTGGATGCCGCTGCAGGAAGACAGCGTGCTGCAGCGGGTGCCATCGTCCGGGATTCTATAGGAAGTTTATTGACGGCGATAGCTTTTACATTGCCAAAGTTGTCTCCATTGAGAGCAGAACTCCAAGCTTTGATATATTCAGTTATATATTTCTCCTGCTCTCATACGGAACTCATTATTGAGACGGTTTGTATGTCTATACCGCAACTGGTTAACACTCTCAGCACACCTACGAGGGAGCTTCGAGATGATTTGGATCACCTATGTACTTTTTTACATATCACACATTCTGAACTACTTCATATACCAAGAGAGACTAATGCGGTTGCTCATCATTTGGTTGTCTACGCTATGCAGCATCCCCTTTTCACTCGGTTTGCAGCCTTAAGATATCTTCCAGTAGTGGTCCGAGGCTGCCTCATGAGAGACTTATCAACCCCCTATTTGCGTGCAGGATATGGCTAGACATTTCATCTCTTCCTGTATCATTGTATTGATACAAGCAGCACGGGTATTTTGTTTTTATTGTTGTTGCTCTCACATTGCTATACATCAATATCCATAATTCTACACTCATGACTATTATGGAACAATTCTGTTGCGAGGTCTCTTTGTTGCGGCTTGTGCATATAATCGGTGGGAGTACATCTTCAACGCAACATACAGTTTTTTGAAGTGGCCTAACATGATCTTAGGAGTCATTTGTTGGTGGTTGTCTGTATTCCAGATGAATACAGACAACGTCGGTACATTTTTTACATGTACATTGATACCTATATGTGTTATTTATATGTATGGCATCAACGGTTAGTCTTGGCATGCATGGTTTCTGTGGCGGCGGCATGAGGGTGATCATGAGAATGGATGTGCTTGGACGTACTCACGTTCCACTAAATCAAGAATCTGGCACGCCTTAACTCAAGCAGGGGCAAATATTTCGTCTTCTAGGCTTACATTTCATTCGTTAATGTATTCTGTCATGTATCAATGCTCCAATTATATAAATATGTACGCTTTTTCCTTCGCCAAGGTTTTATCCACAAGGGTGGTTTTACTTGGCAAGGTTTTAATGCGGCATATTATATATGATTGGAGGTCGACAATCATTAGTTCTTTGCATTCGCTTTTTTCTTACGATGACTCAATTATGTAATATGGTTTTCCTCCGCTATAAGTGAGGCCGTCTTTCAATAAATTTTGCTTCAAATACACACACACACACACACACACACATATATATATATGTGTGTGTGTGTGTGTGTGTGTGTGTGTAAGAGCGTTCCTGGTGCACTAAGCTCCCACGTTTGCATATGATCCAGGGAGAAGCCGGATCGCTTTACGATCTGATGTACGCAGCCTTATCCTATACTTTGTGCAACAGGCTGTTTCCGTGGCTCGAACCCGTGACTCAAGGTCAGAAAAATGGCAAGTTCCAATACACACACACACACAAACACACACACACACACATATATATATATATATGTGTGTGTGTGTGTGTGTGTTTGTGTGTTTATGTGCATATATACAGCAACACAAAGTCACATAGCCAGTATATCCCGATGAAAGCAAAAGCTCAGCTTTGGTTATATTTGATATGAATATATATATATATATATATATATATATATATATATATATATATATATATACGTACGTATGTATGTATGTATGTATATACATACATACATACGTACGTACATATATATATATATATATATGTACGTACGTATGTATGTATGTATATACATACATACATACATACGTACGTATATATATATATATATATATATATATATATATATATATATATATATATGTATACATCAGCCACATAAGAAAAGAAAAAACAAAGAAATGAAGCCTAAATGTAATATCCTATATAGAATAGGAAAACGAAAATAGGATAAAGTTGCATAATTTGGTAAATACCAAATTCTACTAAGAAATCTCCCCTAATTTAACCTATCCTAATTTCTATATAAACAACACACCTCCTAACTCTAAACGCACACACATCGGCAGCCACCCCCTTCCTCATACACCATTCGGCCACCGATATTAGGAAGGAAAAGGAGCCAAATTCTACCCGATTTCAACTCTGATCTTTGCTATGTTTTTGCATAACTTACGGATATATGTTCATAATAAAACCGGATCATGCATGATGTATTTGTGAGTGAATAGTTGGTTGATCTTATATGTACGTATGTATTGTAATTATGTATCGATTATATGTATCTATGTATGATGAAGGAATATCATTGTTTCTTCTTCGTGGTTGGGCCCGGGTCAATGGGGGTGACGCTGCCTAGGACAGCGACCAATGTATATTTATACATATATAGAGCCGATGGTCTCATTGGAAGCAAACTCTCTATCCCTTGGGATGGAGGTATTGTTTGCTTATCTCTTACCCTCCTTAGACCCTAAGGACAACTTTTATTGTCGCTGGGATATAATGGGTATGGTTGTTATTGTTTTTTAATATGGAAAGAATTTGCATGTTAATTATGTGATGGAATTCATGCTACTTGGAAATTGTTTTTGATGAAATATATGTGCTATGGTCGATTAGTGAGGCGGCTGACTGTGAGGGTGTGTTATAAACTCAAAGATGTTGGTTATACGAGAAGTGAATAACAAGAATATCGGTATTGTCGAATTAGGGTTTTTGATGTCAAAATTAGAGAAAAGAAATTTTGAAAAACGGAAATTTTCATTGTTTGAGGGTGGAATATGGTTGAAAATGAAGAGAGAAGAATTCTGGTTGTCAAAGGTCTGGGATAGTAGTAGCACGTGTGGCTCATACGCCAGCTAAAGATGGCGTGCGACCGACCTTCTGGTAACGCATGAGGGTGTGTCCGAGGGGGTATGGCCACGATTTTTACGGTAACATGTTAGGCGTAAACCGTACTCGCTGTCGATGGGGTTAGATGTGAGAAAATACGAGTAGTGCAAAAAGAGGGGTAGGGCCGAGGTGGTTAGTGTGTGGAGGAGAGAAATTAGGGTTTTGGTGAGGGGTTGGGGGCTGGGTGAGGGAGCTGGGATGGGGAGGGTTACGAGACTGAGGGCAGTGGGGTGGTTATGAGGTAGACGGTAGGCGTGAGGTGAGTTGGATAGAGGGTTGAGGGAAAAGTGGTTTGAGGGAAGAAAAGGAAGATAGGGCCGCGACAGAGCCATGGCAAGACAGCGTGCTCAGGCTAGCAGGGCCGTGACAGGGATATAGCAGGGCACGGGCTGAGTTATGAGCATAGGTGATACGTGTAAGTATATGCATATATATGCACAAGTATAGGCGTGGGCATGTGCGTGTATATACATATATGTGAGTGGTGATTTGATAGTGTCGTAATCATGAATCGTACACGTGATCATATTTGACTTGCATGTTATCACTGGATTTGATTATTTGAAATTGTGTTGGTATTTGCAAATGGTTTTGAAATGTACGTTGCATATTTTGAAAGTCACTATTACAAATGAAATATATTGCAAAGATGGATTGGCTCCGAATGAACGGACTGTTCGAGCACATATGACTAAACTTAAATAGGTCGTTCGGATACATATGACTGTCGGTTGGACCGTCCAGCCACATATGACTATAATGAGATAGGCCGCCTGGACACATATGACCATTGAGGGACCAAGTCCGTAATTCTTTCAATATAAGTCACTTGTAAGGTAAGAGTTGTAGCCATTGCATTGAAATGAATATCGGAAATGAATATCGGAAAGTGAATTGAAATTGAGACCGTATCGTTGCAAAGTTGCATCATAGGTTTTTGATCGTACTAACACTTATATGTTGCTGCCTTATTTGCATGTGCTTTAGTTGCTTGATTGGTAAAAATGGTAAAAAGGTAAACTTTATTTGCGAGAGAAGCATGTTATTTTCTATCTTGCTATTTATTTATTTATTTATTTACACTTGCTTCTCTATGTATGATCCCATGGTAAATATAGCAGGTTACTTGCTGGACGAAGCGTTGCTCATACTACATTCCCTTATGTTTTTGCAGATCCCCAAGATTTCGAGTTAGTGTATATTGAGTACAATCAGAAGTGGGGATATTAAGACTTATGGCTGACATTTCGAGGGATTAGAGTAGAGACTTTATTTTTATTGATTTGATTCAGACTTGTAGTTTGTTTTTCTATTTTGACTTTGTAATCCGTTGGATTTCGATACTTTGACTTTTCTTAATGATTATGTAATTCAAAATTTTATGACTTCAGATGACATCAATTTACATTGCTATGCTGACGTGAAATTGAATGTATCGACGCTTTGTATTTTCCTTAGTGAAATATGGCGGGTGAGTCGTTTCGAGTGCTAGGACCTAAGACGGGTCGCTACAGGTGGTATCAGAGCATGACTCTAGATCTATAGCAAAAAACATAAATTAGGTTATGGTTTTTGAACTAAATTACGATTTTTCCCTTAAGACATAATCTTAGACTTAAGTGATGACACGAGCATTTAAAATACATTAAATACTTTTACTTATAGTTGTACTTAAATCATTTCTGTTTTGCGTAAACCCTCACACCCGACCTGCTTATTTAATTTTGCCTTTATAAATTATAATTATATAAAAATTACAACATTACAGCATGATGCCACTAAGAAGGGATAACATCAATGGTAACAAAAACGGTAACCAGGGTGCCTTGCCCCGGCGTTGGTTGATGCCTTGGTATAGATAGGGAACGCGATCAACAGGACAGTTCCTCAACCGCAGCATTAGGGGCCACTACTACTATGGCAAGATGAAGAGGGTCCATGTCCCCACGTTTGACGGAGATGCTAGGCCAGATGGTGGGGAGAAATAGTTGCATGAAGTTGAGAATAACTTCGCATTGTTGCAGGTACCTGAGGAGATGTAGACTTAGGTGATCCGCCCCTTCCTGATCGGAGAGGCGGATAAGTGGTGGACTATAGTGGCGATGAATCTGCCACATCCTATCAGCTGGGAGCAGTTCCGAGAGGAGTTCCGCATATTCTATGTTCCACCGGTGGTTACTTTGCAGAAGATTGATGCTTTTGAGTCTCTGCGTCAGGGTTTAGGGGTGTCTGTGGCCGAGTATGTAAATCAGTTTAATGCCCTAGGAAGATTTGTGCCAGCTGTGATGGGAGATATGTAGCTCCGTATGGTGAAGTTTGAGAGAGGTCTTCATAGCCACATTCGTTCTCGCATGGTGAACGCCAATGCCCGTGACTTTGCTGAGTTGCTCAATGCATGTTATTGTGTGGAGAGCGACATTCATAGGCGGGATGAGGAGTTTAGGGGCAAGCAGCCCCATATTGAGACAGGAGGCAGACTCGGCAGTTGGGTCAAGATGCCATGTACAGGACTAATGACACAACTGCGGCCTCTACATCAGTGTCCACCGACACAGCAGCCTCAGCCACGGAATGCTCATCCAGCGATGACTCCACTGTGTCTGATTTGCGGCCGTCTGCACGTTGGTGAGTGTTGGAGGAAGACCAAAGCTTGTTTTAACTGTGGAAAGGTGGCGCACATACAGCGAGATTGCCCCGAGCCCAAGAGGTTGCCACCAGGACCCACACCACAACAGAGTTAGAGAGGCCGTCTATGGCCTAATGCTCGAGTTCATGCTATGAAGGACACTGATATCCAGGTCTCCAACGAAGTGGTTACATCTATATCTATTTTTGCACGTTAAATTACTGATATCTGTATTTGTATAACCTTGTGTTTGAACCCTTAAACCCCTAGGTTCGATTTTGATAAAAGGTACCAGCAAACATGTTATTTGATAGTGATGCGAACCACTCATTGTCGCAAAGAGGTTTGTCAAGAACATCCAAAGTTTCCTCGAACGTCTAGACACTCCTTATCGTGTGCTAGCAGCTGGAGACCAAGTGATTGTCTCTCATGATCTATTCAGGAATTGCAGACTGGAGTTCGAGCATCGGGAGTTTGATGTTAATATAATATCAATCCACATGAGCGATTTTGATGTCATCTTAGGGATGGATTGGTTGGTCCGATATCATGCTCAAATTGATCGCCAAAAGAAACAAGTAATGTTCAAGGACCCACAAAAGAGTACACTTTTGAGGGGAACACCAAATTAAAGAAGCTACGGAGTAATATCTAACTGACTGCCGCACAAGCTCACAAGGTGCTCATAAAAAGGGATGAAGGATTCTTGCTATATTCCCTAAATGCCGAGTCAGAGAAGTAGAATAAAAAATCAACTTGATACCTGGAGCTGAACGCTTTTGAAAGCGCCCTATCGGATGACACTAACTGAATTGAAGGAGCTTAAAGAACGGTTACATGAGCTACTAGATAGAAAGTCTATAAGACCCATTGTTTCACCTTGGGAAGCACCGAGCTTATTTGTAAAGAAGGACGGTAGCACGAGGCTATGAATCGACAATCGTGAGCTCAATAAAATCACGATAAAGAATAAGTATCCGCTTCCGATGATCAATGATCTATTCGAATAGTTAAAGGTAACACCATTCAATTCAGCAAGTTATTCATACTTAAATTATCAACGTGAAGGTAATGCGTTTGTGTGAAGGGTGCTAAAGTGTTTACTAAGATTGATCTATGGTTAGGTTACCAACAATTAAAAATTAAAGCTGATGACGTTGCGAAGACGGCGTTTCGCACAACATATAGGCACTACGAGTTCCTCGTTATGCCTTATGGGTTGATGAACGCACCTGCCGTATTCATAGATTTGATGAACACCATGTTTAAAGATCAGTTAGACCAATTTGTAGTGGTGTTCATTGATGATATTTTGGTGTACTCGCCCGATGAAGCGACGCATGCTGAACATCTACGAGATGTATTAGAGATTCTGAGGAGGAAAAAGTTGTAATCCAAGTTTAGCAAGTGTGAGTTTTGATTAAAGAATGCAACCTTCTTGTGCCATGTGATTTCATAGGATGGCACTGTAGTAGACCCCAAGAAGATCGAGGCGATTATTGAATGGCCGAGACCGACCAATGTCACAGAGGTGAAGTTTTCTGGGACTAGCTGGATATTACAGGAAGATTGTTGAAGGATTCTCGAAGATTGCCGTCACTCTGAGCCACTTGACGCAAAAGAAGACCAAGTTTGAATGGACCTCTGAATGTGAGAAAAGCTTTGCCTAGTTAAAGAGGAGACTGATCAGCACGTCGATACTAGTACAACCCTCCAGTACTGAAGGGTTTATTATATGCAGTGATACTTCGAAAAATGGCCTAGGCATATGTATCTTAAGTTCATGAATCGTGATTATATACATATAAACTATGGCCTAACCCTTTGATTGCAAGATGCATATTAATGTAAGGAGAAAGAGTTATTGCCTACACATCACGGCAATTGAAGACCTACGAGCAAAATTATCCCACCCATAACCTGAACTTGCCGTAGTGGCATTTGCACTGAAGATGTGGTGGCACTACTTGTATTGGGAGAAATGTGAAGTCTTCACAGACCATAAGAGCCTCAAGTACTTGTTTACGAAGAAAGGGTTGAATATGAGGCATAGACGATGGTTAGAGCTGATTAAAGATTATGATTTGACCATCAACTATCATCCGGGGAAAGCAAATAGAGTGGCAGATGCATTGAGCTGAAAGTCTAGCCACTCAAGACATACCCTATTAGAGAGGGAAATGGAAGAATTTGATTTGCATATAGTTGACTCAACGACGAATATTTTGGCAGAATTGATGATCATGCCGACCTTGATGGACCGATTGAAAGAAGCTCAGAAAGATGATGTGAATTTGTGCAGTATTCGAGATATACTGTAGAATGAGTTAGGTGAGGGGTTTCAGTTATCCGATGATTGAAGCTTATGGTTTCAGGGGAGATTGTGTGTACCGAGTAATGACGCTTTAAAGAAAGAGTTGTTGAAGGAAACGCATAATACACACCTTTCTATAAACCCAGAGACCACCAAGATGTACAAAGACTTGAAGAAGAATTATTGGTGGTACAGAATGAAGCGAGATTGCTATATTGCTGAGTATATCACCCGCTGTTTATTATGTCAGCAAGTTAAGGCGAATCATCAACCACTTGGAGGATGCTTACAGCCATTAGAAATTCCGGAGTGAAAATGAGAGCATATCACGATGGATTTTATTGTAGGATTCCCTAAGACAAGAAATGACAACAATGTGATTTGGGTGATTGTAGATCATTTGACAAAGTCCACACACTTCATACTAGTATCGAGCGAAGCGATGATAGAGAAGTTAGTAAATCTATATGTTGATAACATCGTGAATCTACATGGAGTGCCAGTAAGTATTATTTCGGACAGAGATCGTAGATTTACATTTCAATTTTGGACAGCATATCAGAGAGCCATAGGGACCGAGCTAAGGATGAGCATCGCTTTTCATCCGCAAACAGATTGGATGATCAGAAAGAACTATTCAGACTCTCAAGGACATGCTAAGGGCTTGTATGTTAGACGTCAAAGGGAATTGAGACAGTATGGTGAAGTTAATGGAGTTCTCTTACAACAATAGCAATCATAGTGCGATTGGCATGGCGCCCTTTGAAGCTACGTATGGAAGGAAATGTCGATCACCGTTATACTAGGACGAAGTTGGAGAGAAGGTGATTACTTGACCGGAATTGGTAGAGCAAATGCTTAAAAAGGTGAAGATTATTCGAAATAGACTCAAGATAGCCAGAATCGCAGCAAGAGTTGTGCAGATTCTAAAAGAAGACCGTTGGTGTTCGTCGTGGGCAAAAAAGTGTATTTGAAAGTCTCCCCAACAAAACGAGTGATGAGATTCGGTGAGAAAGGCAAACTGAGACCGAGGTACATTGGTCCGTATAAGGTTCTTAAAAGAGTTAGGACATTGGCCTATTGACTAGCGCTACCTCCAGCATTGTCACAAGTGCACAATGTTTTCCACGTATCATTGTTGAGATGCTATGTACCATCAATGGTCAAATCACACAAACGAGAAACTACTTTGGAGCTCAAGTAGGATATGCGGAAGGGGTATCCACACCTATTTGACTAAGGTACATAAGTTTCGAGGACAAAACTTTTTGTAAGGGGGATGAATATTATGCCCTCAGTTTTGGTAACATTTAATATGAATACACACACACACACAAACTATATATATATATATATATATATATATATATATATATGTCGGCCACATAAGAAAAGAAAAAAAAAAAGAAATGAAGCCTAAATGTAACATCCTAGATAGAAAAAGAAAAGGAAAATAGGATAGAGTTGCATAATTTTGTAAATACCAAATTCTATTAGAAAATTACCCCTAATTTAACCTATCCAAATTTCTATATAAACAACACACCTCCTAACCCAAAACACACACACACACATCGGCAGCCACCCCCTTCCCCATACACCCTTCGACCACCAGAGAAAGGAGCCAAATTCCGTCTGATTTCAACCCCGATCCTTGTACGGTATAGTGTAATCAAGACTAAGGCAAGTATCATTCCTATATTTCCTATGTTTTTGCATAACTTATAGGTATATATTCAGGATAAAACCGGATCATGCACGATGTATTTGTGATTGCATAGTTGATTGATCTTATATGTATGAATGTGTTGTAATTATGTATCAATTATATGTATCTATGTATGATGACGGAATATCCTTGTTTCTTTTTCATGGTTGGGGCGTGGGTCAACCCAGGTGCCATGGGTTAATTATCTGATGGAATTCATACTATTTGGAAATTATTTTTGATGAAATATAATTGCTATGGTCGATTGATGAGGGGCTGATTGTGAGGGTGTGTTATGAACTCAATGATGATGGTTATATGGGATGTGAATCGTAAGAGTATCGGTATTATTAAATTAGGGTTTTTGACGTCGAAATTAGGAAAACAAATTTTGAAAAATAGGAATTTTCATGGTTTGAGGATGGAATATGGTTGAAAATGAGGAGAGAAGAATTCTGGTGGTCGGAGGTCTGGGGCAGTAGTGGTGCATGTGGCTCATGCGCTGGCCAAAGACGGTGCTTGGCTAATCTTCTAGCAACGCGCGAGGGTGCATATGAAGGGGTATGGCCGTGATTTTCATGTCAGTGTGTTAGACGTGAACCGTACTTGCTGTCTCTAAGTTAGATATGAGAAAATGCGAGTAGTACAAAAAGAGGAGTATGGCCGAGGTGGCTAGTGTGCGGGAGAGAAAAATTAGGGTTTTAACGAGGGGCTGGTCTTGGGCGGAGGGAGTTGGGGTGGGGAGGGTTACTGGGTTGAGGGCAGTAGGGTGGCCATGAGGTAGGGGATAGGAGTGAGGCGAGTTGGATAGGGGTTGGGGGAAAAGTGGGTTGAGGAAAGAAAAGGGGGATAGGGCCTCGACAGGGCCGTGGCAAGGCAGCGAGCTGAGGCTTGCAGGGTCGTGGCAAGACAGTGTTAAGTTATAATTTGTTTTGATGATGAAAAGATGTTTTAAATAAGTTAAACTAATGTTTGAGACTTGTTGCAAGATTAGAAAATCACACCACGTCAAAAATGGTTGAGATTGGAACTCACTGTCCCACATCGATCTCTCAAGCTAGTAACATCGATCAATCGATGTCACTTCAGCCTCTAACTTCGATCGATCGATGTCAGTCAGTAAGAATTCTGTCCAACATCGATCTCTCAACCCAGAGACATCGATCGATCGATGTCACTTCAGTCTCTCCTCAGGGAGACTTCGATCGATCGATGTCAGGCAGAATACTTTCTGTCCAACATCAATCTCCAAGGCTGAGGACATCGATTGATCGATGTCACTTCAGCCTCTAACATCGATCGATCGTTCTCAGCAGGACAAAAACTGAAATGTTTCTGGAGGACATCGATCTCTCCCCCAAGTACTTCGATCGATCGATATCCCCCAGAATTCAATTTTTCTGAACGTTGGAACAAAATCCAAGGGAGATTTATGATGTTTTCTCTCTCCAATATTGCTCAAATTTCTTGTGGACTTTAATCCAACATACTACATGCTTCCTTGACTATTTTAACCATGTCTAAGATTCTCTAGGGTGGCTATTGAAGATCAAATCACTCCATAGGGTGACTAAAGATTATTTGGACATTATCTTGACATTTTGTGTAGATGAAGACTTGGTGGAGAGCCTCAAAAACATGGTCAACTTCATCTATAGGTGGGAGAAGCTTAGATGAGGCAAATACACACTTTCAACATCATATAGCTTCATTTTTCATTGTTGTATAGTTCTCTCATACTTGTGAATTTGCTTAAAGCTTGTTAAGCTTTTCTTTGCTCTTCATTGTTGTATATTGAGAGATAGAGAGTCAAGCACAAGAGGAACAATAAATATTTGATCTCTTGCTTGTGTTTAGACTAGTGAGAAAGTGTGAACCTTACTATATTTCTTCAACCTACTGTGAGAAGTTCTTGAGGAAACTTTGTTGAAGTTTGTGAGGTAGCAAGAAGTTGTTCTTGCCAAAGAGCTGTAGTTGTTGTAGTTGCACAAGTGAGGTTTGTGCAAGAAGTTGCTGTTGTTGCTGCTTACACTAAGGTGTTAGTGTAAGTGTTGCTGTGGTTGTTCTTATCGCTTTAATAAGAACAGTAGCTGTTGAAAATCTACTTTGGCAACAAATGGTAGCGGAGTAGAATCATTTATGATTCGAACCACTTTATATCCGATGTACACATTCATTGCTTCTCATCTCCCATTCTTGCTTTGATTTTGAATTTCTTTTGAGTTGAGCCAAACAAGAAAATTCCGTAAAAAGTGCCAAACACTCTATTCACCCCCCTCTAGAGTGTGTTTCGTACCTAACGATTGGTATCCAAGCCGAACCTTGATTGCTTGGCCTATCTTTGCAAATAGCAAGGTTAAAGATCATGGATATGACAACCTCAACCTCTTCATCCCACACTTCATCTCATAAGCCTACTGCACTATTTTTCGGATCAAACACTAAAACACCTACGTTTGATGCCCAAAATTATTCTTTGTGAAAATTTCGAATGATCAATCATTTGAAAGGATGTGGATTTGATATATGGAGAGCGGTTGTCAAAGGAATTGAAGTTCCTATGATTACCAACTCAAAAGGAGAATCAATGTTCAAAGATGAGGTTGACTACACCGACGAAGAGAAGATAAAATTTGCCGTAAATGACAAGGCATTCGATATTCTCTCAAGTGCTCTTACCACCACCGAGCTCATAAGACTTCACGGTCTTGAAACAGCTCATGAGGCATGGAAAAGGCTTGAAATGATACATGAAGGAACTGAGTAAAAAGAATGGCCAAAAGACTCATGCTAATGAAGGAGTATGAGATGTTCGAAATGAAAAGCGGTGAAAAGATTGAGGAGACAATTGATCGATTCACACGAATAGTGAATCAACTCTCCATGGTGGACAAGAAAATCTCAAATGAAGACCTTGTCTCAAAACTCCTCAACTCCTTGCTAAGAGAATGGACACTTAAAGTCACCACCATCACCGAATCAAAGAATATCAAGACTCTTACCCTTGATGAGCTATCCGGTAATCTTCTTACTCATGAAATCCTTATTGATGAACAAAATAGAATGAACCTTATCAAGCCTACACAATCATCACACAAACGATTGGTGGTAGAGTTCGATGAATCGAATGAGGAAGTTGCCCTACTAGTAAGAAAATTTAGAAGAATGGCAACTAGAAACAAAGCTCAAGCAAGAAAGTTTTTCAAAAGACCACCTAAAGAAAAGGAAGCAAGTGAAAATTGCTATAGATGTGGTCGACCCGGTCACTTCATTGCCGATTGCCACGTAAAAGAGCCGTAAAATCAAGAGAAGAAGGTCTTTCATCAAAAGAAGAAAGCCCTCAATGCGGAGGTAACCACGTGGGATGATCTTCTTTCAGAATCGGAAGGAGAAGAGAGTGAAGATCAAGATGTTGGAATTGTTGCAATAGTTGACAATCCAAAGATTCAACATACTTGTCTAATGGCAATTGAAGATGATCTTGAGGTAAATTCTAATCCTTCAAATTTGCATGATGAAATAGGAGATTTGCAAGATGACTTCGAGAAATTGAATTTAAAATATAAGCATTTGAAGAAAGAGTTCAAGAAATGCATCTTAGAAAATAAGAGCTTGCATGACAAGAATATTTTGATGTTTCAAGAGCATGACATCATACTCACCATGCATAAAACCGTAGCTCATGAAAATGTAGAAATTAGAAAAGAATGTGAGAAACTAAAGTTAGACTTACAAAGACTAACAAATGGTAAAAACAATTTAGACATACTACTTGGAAATCAAAGAATTGAAAATGATAAATCCGGTTTAGCATTTAATTCATCACTTTCTTCTATTAAACCTAAGTCCTTGCAGAAAAAGGCAAACAATAGAAAAACACAACAAAATTCATCACCTTCTAAACCAAAGTATGTTCCCATTTGTTTTCATTGCAACAAACTAGGACATCTGAAGAATGCATGTAGAGCTAGATTTGGAAGCACATATGTTTGGAAGCCTAAGGGTCGACAAACTAACCCTAAAGGACCCAACCATCAAAGGGTACCAATGCATACATCTTTTGGTTTTGTAGGCTCTCAAGATAAATGGAGTAGCCAAAGAAGAAAGAACCAAATGACTTATGGATAACAGATGTTCAACGCACATGACCGGAGGCAAAACGTTGTTCACCGAGCTCAAGCTCCAAGATGGTGGAATGGTGCATTTTGACATTGGGAGAGCCAAAATCCTTGGACATGGAGAAATTGGTAACTCTTCTTTTACTATTAATAATGTACTATATGTAGAAGGGCTTAAGTATAATTTGATAAGTGTTAGCCAACTATGTGATGCTAATTTTCAAGTTGAATTTGTGAAAAGAAAATGTGTTGTGAAAAAGAACGATAAGACTGTTTTTGAGGCTATACGTAAAATGATGTTTACAAATTTAGCACACATGATTTGATATCACAAAATGTTTCTTGCCTAGTTGCCAAAAATGATTTGACTCAACTATGGCATAGACGACTTGGACATATTAGTTTTAAAAATTTCAAAGAGATTTGCAAAAATAAAAAAGTCCAAGGTCTTCCAAAATTAAATTTCGAAAACCATGGCTTATGTGACACTTGTCAAAAGGCAAAGCTTGTTAACACAAGCTTCAAGCCCAAAAGTGAAATCTCCACCACCAAACCTCTACAATTACTTCATATGGATTTGTATGGGGATATTGGTATGGCAAGTCTAAGTGAAAAACATTACACCTTTGTGGTGGTAGATGACTTCTCTAGGTACACTTGGGTAATGTTCTTAGCTAAAAAGAGTGATGCATGTCAAGAATTTATAAAACTTTATAGGAGATTAGAAAATCAAAGAGAATACACAATTAAGGAAATTAGAAGTGACAGAGGTGGTGAGTTTGATGGAGAATTTCAAGAATTTTGTGTATCCAAAGGGTATGGACACAATTTCTCGGCTCCAAGAACTCCTCAACAAAATGGTGTTGCGGAAAGAAAAAATAGAACACTTCAAGAAATAAGTAGAGCCATGCTAAACGAATTTGACCTACCTAAATATTTTTGGGCCAAAGCGGTAAATACCGACCATCTCTCAAAAAAGACTCCTTATGAGCTTTGGAAAGATAGAGTACCAAATATTGGTTATTTCAAGGTTTTTGGTTGTAAGTGCTTTCTACTTAACATCAAAGATAACTTGGATAAACTCGATTTCAAAGCGGATGAAGGAATCTTCATGGGTTATGCTCAAAATAGCAAGGCATTTATAATATATAATAAAAGGAGCATGACAGATGAAGAATCAATTCATGTCAAGTTTAGTGAACTCATTGAGGATGAACCAAATAGTAATGATGATGATGATGATGAAATAATTGAAGTAAGTCATATAGAGAAATTTGAGAATCCAAAAGGTAATATTGTTATTGGTCTTAGGATTGATCCCCTTAAACCTAAGATTGAAGATGAAGAAGTAGGAGGAGATACCTCAAATAGAAGTATAGGAAAGATCACCCTAAAGAGTTAATATTAGGTAAAACTAGTCAAGGCATAATGACTAGGAGAAAATTCAATGAAAATGCCTTCATTTCACAAGTTGAACCTAAAAATATGAAGGAGGCAATAAATGATGAAGATTGGGTATTAGCCATGCAAGAAGAACTAAATCAATTTGAAAGAAGTGATGTTTGGGAATTAGTTGCTAAACCTAGTGATCATCCCGTAATTGGCACTAAATGGGTATTTAGAAACAAAATGGATGATAAAGGAAACATCACTAGAAACAAAGCTAGGTTGGTAGCTCAAGGATATAGGCAAGAGGAAGGCATAAACTATGATCAGACCTTTGCCCCTGTAGCTAGGTTAGAAGCTATTAGGATGTTATTAGCATATGCATGCTATAAGGATTTCAAACTATATCAAATGGATGTGAAATACACATTCTTAAATGGAACAATTCAAGAAGAGGTATATATAGCTCAACCTCCAGGTTTTGAAAATCATGATTATCCAAATCATGTATTTAAACTCAAAAAGGCCCTTTATGGACTTAAACAAGCTCCTAGGGCTTGGTATGATAGATTAAGTAACTTTCTTCTTGAAAATGAGTTTTCAAGCGGAAAAGTCGACACTACTCTTTTTATTAAAGAACAAGGAAACCATCAATTGCTTGTTCAAATTTATGTGGATGATATTATATTTGGTGCTACTAATGATTCTCTTTGTGAGCATTTTACAAAATTGATGGAAGGAGAATTTGAAATGTGTATGATGGGTGAACTCAACTACTTTCTTGGTCTTCAAATCAAGCAAACTCAAGATGGAGTGTATATATCTCAAACAAAGTATACAAAGGATTTGCTCAAGAAGTACAAATTTGAGGATGGAAGAAGTGTAAGCACACCAATGAGCACAAGTACAAAGCTTGACAAAGACGAAAAAGGAAAGTCGGTTGAGATAACCAAATATAGGGTATGATTGGTAGTTTACTTTATTTAACCGCTAGTAGGCCAGATATTTTGCATGATGTGTGCTTATGTGCTAGATTTCAAAGTATGCCTAAGGAATCGCATCTAGTTGCAATTAAACGTACTTTTAGGTATTTGAAAGGAACTTTGAACTTTGGATTATTTATCCCAAAGATGGTTGTTTTGATTTAAGAGGATATAGTGACTCCGACTATGCCGGAAATCTTGTTGATAGAAAAAGCACCTCCGGGACATGCCAATTCCTTGGAGATTACTTAGTTTCTTGGTTCTCTAAGAAACACAATAGTGTGTCACTTTCAACGGTGGAATCCGAATATGTATCGGCTGCTTCGTGTTGTGCACAACTACTTTGGATGATAAATACCTTAAACGATTATAATGTTAAGTTTGATAAAGTTCCCATCCTATGTGACAACACATCAGCCATAAGTATACCACAAAACTCAGTTCACCATAGTAGGACCAAACATATTGAAGTGAGACATCACTTCATAAGGGATTGCATTCAACAAGGATTGGTATGCATTGAATTTGTTCTAACAAATGACCAACTAGCGGATATCTTTACTAAATCCCTTCCCACTGAGACATTCGAATCAATTAGAACAAGATTAGGGATGATAAACCAAGGTTAAAGGATCAAAAATGTCAAAAATGCAGATTCCTGCATACATCGATCGATCTATGTGGAAGTTTCAGAGACTGATGTCTCTTAAGACATCGATCGATCAATGTTAAGGACATTGATCGATCGAAGAACCAGACATCGATTGATCGATGTCAGCAGGACAAGGTTTATAACACCTACGAAAAACCCTCATTTTCTCATTTCCTACTTCAAACCCTAACATTCCTCCTGCGAAAAAAAACCTAGATTTTGAACCCAAATCACAAATTCTTTGCTCAAGTTTAATTTTTTCTTCAATACTATCTAAATCCACATATATTCTTCAAGTTCCATCACTATATTCAAAAAAAAAATTTTCGTGCCCTAATCTTCTCATGGCACCAAGAACAAAAAATCACCCAAAAAGGCAAAGAACTTCCCAACAAGGCATACGAACGGGTTCTCGGACAGCAGGACTGCAGAAGCAACCAGATCCATCCTAAGAAAATTGGCTACGTGAGGTTAAAGAAAGGCTTATGATTAAGAACTTCCCTTGGCTCAAAACTGGAGAATTTGAGAATGCACTTGCTGCAACCCTAGGTTCAGGTTTATTCACTCATATCTCTCTTAGAGCTCAATTGTTATTTGAAGATTGGAAAAGTAGCAAGAGGTCTACTATTCCGTTGAAACTGCTCAAAATTGAGGACATTTTGAGTAGTGAGGAATTAAAACCAATCATTGATTGGTTGTTTGATCAAAAATGGATGTCTATTTGGGACTCTTCTGAGATGAGCTCTATGTTAACTCGTTACACCCGAATGTTTTATGCTAATCTCTGGATTGAATATCTCAATGGGAAGCCTTTTTCTCTAAATTCGGTTATTGATGGTCAAGTGGTTGCATTTCATACCAAAACTATTAATGAAATTCTTGGTGTCCCTGATGAGGGTATCCAAGATTTTGATCCTTGGAAGTGGGATTATTACAAGTACCAAGTGACCAAGGATGAAGTAAAAAACCTTTCTTGGATTCCATCCCACAAGAAATACAAATAATATGCCTTTAGTTTATCGAGTTTTTCTTGCCATCGTTACATTCTGTATGAATGGTAAATCGGCAAAACTTCCAGGTAACCTAGATTTTTATATTACCTACCGCATAGCCATGAGGGAACAAATAACTTTGGGGATCTTTTCTTTGAAACTGTATTAGAAGCAGTTACCAAGAAATCAAAAGCGCTTCCTTACAGCAATCTGATTTATAGATTGTTGAGAAATGCTAATGTAGTGTTGGATGAAGATTATGAAGAGTCAATTACCAATAAGGATTATTACACAAAATCTAACATCTAGCAAATTCATAAGTCAAGGAAGGAAGCGCAACGAAGAGGAGGTCACAATGAGCCGGAGGAAGATGAAGCTGAAAACATATCGGCCAAAGAACCATCCCTTCAACACACCCCACTGAACCTCCCACTGAACACCGATCTCACCCTCAAAGTCCTACTTCCCGAATAGACAAAGGCAAGGCTCCTATGGAAGAGGATAGTGATTCTGAACTACCATTTGATGCAGAGGTCGAGATTAATGATTTACATCGTTATCTTGATCAATGGGGGGAAGACCTAACAAAAGAGGTTGTTCATATAGATGATCTAGAGAAAGATTATAAGAAACTCCAGGATCATGTTAAGACGTTAGAAACAAAGGTGGATACTCAAGTCTCAACGCTGCAATCGGAATTGACCATACAGAAGTCCAAGTACCAAAAATTAAAAACGAAACTCAAAGCCGCTCTTTCTGGATTATGTTTCTCTTCTGATAAAGAGTAGTTTTCTGGTTGTCCTCATTTCCTAGTAGCTATGAAGTAGTTTTGCAAGTTTGAGTTTACCTATGTATCTCAAAACTTGATATTTCTTAATGATATTTATCATATGTCTCTTATTTTTGATGTTTTCAAAAAGGAGGAGAAGTTAGTATTATTCTTGATGGCTTAATTTTATTGATATATTATATGTTGAAATTGATAGTATCTTGATGTATTGGTTTGACATGGTTGGTTGGGCATTGGCATTAGCATTGCATGATTTGGTTTTGGCATGTTGGCATGGTATATTTTTGGTTTGGTTGAGCATAGGTAACTTAATGTCTCATCTTACCTTATGATATTGGTGTTTTGCATAACATAGCTTAGTTTGAGAAGTTGAATTTGGTATAGCATGACATGAAGTTTCTTGATATGCTTTACATATTGAAAGGATGAAAATGTGAAACTTGATGCATGGGTTGAGGGGGAGCATTTTGGTATTGATATCACATTTATGGATCTAGGGTAGATTGCATGTTGAAAAGAAATTTCTTAGGTGCTCATATGATGAGGGAGCATGAATTAAGGGGGAGTTGTAAAATATCAAGTTTAGTTGAAAATGTATCATGCAAAAACATCTTTTGAATCATGGTTTTGAAATCATCAAAAAGGGGGAGATTGTTAAGTTATAATTTGTTTTGATGATGAAAAGATGTTTTAAATAAGTTAAATTAATGTTTGAGACTTGATGCAAGATGAGAAAATTACACTATGTCAAAAATGGTTAAGATTGGAACTCACTGTCCAACATTGATCTCTCAGGCTAGGGACATCGATCGATCGATGTCACTTCAGCCTCTGACTTTGATCGATCGATGTCAGTCAGTAAGCATTCTGTCCAACATCGATCTCTCAACCCAGGGACATCGATCGATCGATGTCACTTCAATCTCTCCTCAGAGAGACTTCGTCGATCGCTGTGAGGCAGAATACTTTCTGTCCAACATCGATCTCTAAGGCTGAGGACATCGATCGATTGATGTCACTTCAGCCTCTGACATCAATCGATCGATGTCAGCAGGACAAAAACTGAAATGTTTCTGGAGGACATCGATCTCTCCTCTGGCACTTCGATCGATCGATGTCCCTCAGAATTCAAATTTTCTCAACGTTGGAACAAAATCCAAGGGAGATTTATGATGTTTTCTCTCTCCAATCTTTCTCAAATTTCTTGTGAACTTTAACCCAACATATTACATGCTTTCTTAACTATTTTAACCATGTGTAAGATTCTCTAGGGTGGCTATTGGAGATCAAATCACTCCATAGGGTAGCTAAAAACTATTTGGACATTATCTTGACATTTTGTGTAGATGAAGACTTGGTGGAGAGCCTCAAAAACGTGGTCAACTTTATCTATAAATGGGAGAAGCTTGGATGAGGCAAATACACAATTTCAACATCATATAGCTTCATTTTTCATTGTTGTATAGTTCTCTCATACTTGTAAATTTTCTTAAAGCTTGTTAAGCTTTTCTTTGCTCTTCATTATTGTATATTGAGAGATATAGAGTCAAGCACAAGAGGAACCATAAATATTTGATCTCTTGCTTGTGTTTAGACTAGTGAGAAAGTGTGAACCTTACTATATTTCTTCAACTTACTGTGAGAAGTTCTTGAGGGAACTTTGTTCAAGTTTGTGAGGTAGCAAGAAGTTGTTCTTGCTAAAGAGCTGTAGTTGCTGTAGTTGCACAAGTGTGGTTTGTGCAAGAAGTCGCTGTTGTTGTTGCTTACACTAAGGTGTTAGTGTAAGTGTTGCTGTGGTTGTTCTTATTGCTTTAATAAGAAGAGTAGCTGTTGAAAATCCACATTGGCAACAAAATGGTAGTGGAGTAGAATCATTTACGATTCGAACCACTTTATATCCGGTGAACACATTCATTGCTTCTCATCTCCCATTCTTGCTTTGATTTTGAATTTCTTTTGAGTTGAGCCAAACAAGAAAATTCCACAAAAATTGCCAAACACTCTACTCACTCCCCTCTAGCGTGTGTTTCGGACCTAACAGGCAGCAGGCTCAGGTTTGTGGGGCCGAGACAGGGCTACGGCTAGGCACAGGCTGAGCCACGAGCACAGATGATACATGTTAGTATATGCATGTATATGCACATGTATGGACGTGGGTATGTACGTGTATATGCGTATACATGAGTGGCGATTTGATAAAGTATTGTAATTATGAATCGTATATGTGATCGTATTTGAGATGCATGTTATCACTAGATTTGATTATTGGAAAGCGTATTGGTATTTGAAAATGGTTTTGAAATGTACATTGCATATTTTGAAAGTCACCCTTACAAATGAAATATATTACGAAGCTGGATTGGTTCCAAATAAATGGGTCGTTCAAGCACATATAACTATATTGAGATAGGTCGTTTGGACACATATGACTGTCAATTGGGTCGTCCAGCCACATATGACTATAATGAGATAGGCCGCCTTGACACATACGACCATGGGGGACCAAGTCTGTAAGTCTTGCAATATAAGTCACTTGTAAGGTAAGAGTCATGACATTGCATTAAAATCAATATCGGAGATAAATATCGGAAATGGATTTTGGAATTGGATATCGGAAAAGGTATTTGAAAGTGAACCGAAATGGAGATCGTATCGTTGCATTGCATTGATTTGAAAAGATGCATCATGGGTTTTTGATCGTATAGAACACTTGTGTGTTGCTGACTTAGTTGCGTGTGTTTTAGTTGCTTGATTGGTAAAAGGGTAAAAAACTAAACTTTATTTGCAAAGAGAAGAATGCTATTTTCTATCTTGCTATTTATTTATTTACACTTGCTTCTCTGTGTATGATCAAATGGTAAATATAGCAGGTTACTTGCTGGGTGAAGCGACGCTCATACTACATTCCCTTATGTTTTTGCAGATGCCAGGATTCCGAGTTAGTGTATGTTGAGGACGATGAGAAGTGGGGATATTAAGACTTGTGGCTGACATTCGAGGGATTCTAGTAGATACTTTATTTTTATTGATTTTGTACTTGTTTGTTTATGTTTTTGTCATTGTTTTGTATTATATGTACACATACACGTTTATGGGTATTTTAATATCGGCAACCTCCGATTTGTATTTCCTAAATTTCCTCACTAGCACACTAGCACATTATATCTCTATTATTGTGTTTTTTATGCAGGTACATATAGAACTGGTGGTCTCACTGGAAGCAAACTCTCTATCCCTTGGGATAGAGGTATTGTTTGCTTGCCCCGTACCCTCCCCAGACCCTAGCGATAGCTTTTGATATCGTTGAGATATACTGGGTATGATTGATGATGAATCCATTTGGATTTCGATACTTTGACTTTTCTTAATGATTATTTAATTCGAGGTTTTACTTCTATGACTTCCGCTGACACCGATTACGTTATTATGTTGACATGGTATTGAATGTACGTACTTCTTGCATTTTTCTTAATGAAATACGGCGGGTGATTCGTCTCGAATGCTAGTACTCGGGGCGGGTTGCTATATGGAGAATGTGAACGGCAGACAAAGAGTACCTCCATCTCAAAGGATAGAGAGTTTGTTTCCAGTGAGATCCCGGCTCTATATGTACTTGTTATGTGTATATATATGTATGTATAAACATATACATATATACAGAATAGAGATACATATACGTGTGCTGTCTCTGTGTGTGTAGACACAGAGAACATACCTCAAATTTTATATGGTCTTGAAGTTCAAACAGCTAAACATGTGAAATCGAGTTTGGTATCAAACGTAAGGAAACTTGAAAAACATACAGAAAAGAGATAGCAACATACAAACCGGTCCGTTCAGCTTGCTAAATTATTAGAAACAACCTTAAAACACAAAACCCTAAAACCATTAATATTGGAAAGAGTAAGAACTTATAGGAAAAGCTGTGGTGAATTTTTGCAATGCATCCTTAGCACTGAGCGCGACAATTCTCTACAAAGCAACAGATGCCACACAAAAAACAACTGTCGCAACAGCCCTGTAGTCTACGTCTCGGACTGTTTAAAAGCATGGAGTTAACAAGTTCGGCATAATCAGGAATTTGGGTTTTCCTAAGCATTCCCTTTGAAGCTTGGACGTCGCCATGGGCTTCAATTTCATTTGCAGAAGTTTCAGCCACAAGAAAGTCGATGTTGAAAATGGCAGCAGTTAGAAAGAGGAGACATATCGCCACTATTTTTGCAGATTTCCCCATGATAGCAAAGAGGAAATATTAATGGAGTGGGAGTAAGGATACGAGTAGAAGAGATTTAATGAGTAGGTATATAACTTTCGTGAAAGCAAAGGTATTTATAGTGCTTTCTTTACCTTGAAAAGTTTGATAGAACACACATAGATAATTTATCGAAGCAAAAGTTGAAATGGCTCGTTCTGGGTTCACCGTCCCAGTCCAAAAAAACATTGTAGATGATGCAAATCAGAAACTTAACGGGTTCTTAGGTTTTGTGAAGACTTACGCATCGATTTATACAAGGTGCCCCTACAAACCAAGCATTCGGCTTAACAGCAGATGAATATCCACATTGTGTGTGACACATAGATCATTTATTATTTTCATATATGCCGTCTCACAAACACAAAAAAACAACGAATCCTTTACCACATATGACGACTAATAGGACAACTGCACAAAATATATTACAAAAGTTACAAAAGGGAATTTTTATATTTTGGGTGATGGATTGGTATGATGTTGAAGTTGAAGAAGAAACGCAACAGCAGCAACATTGTACATTTAATCGAACACTTGCCTCAATCCATCAAACATGTGCGATTCAAGAGAGTGGAGAGAAGAAGCAAGACAGAAGTGAGTGCTGGAGGATGCAATGAACACGCAACGTTAAGAAAGAGGGATATGATTGGTTGGAGGCCTCGTGATTGAGGTGGAAAACGGAGGAAGCAGTTGCAGCAGTTAGCAACTGCTGCAACAGTCGGAGGAGGCAGATTCATTTGGGCAGCGGTTTAAACGGATGAAATGATGGAAATAGCCTTTTGTTAATACGGGAGAAATAGTAATCAGGGACATTCTTGTAATTTTGCGTGTTTCTTCCTTGTTAAATACCACAATTCCGCATACGATCAATAACATTGAGAATTGGCATTTTGGTTGATCTCTTCCCATTCTCTCTGTATCTTTCCTTGTTTGATTTTTGTATTCATTTGCAATTCAAGTTCTTGTTCAATCAATTTTTGATAAATTAATAAAAAAATTGTAATATGATGGGCATTTCGTATTTATTTCTTCCTTTTTTCACCTTTTGGTCTTTGACCCGTTTCTGTGAATCGTACTAGTCACAAAAGGCAAAATAGAGAAGAAAAACACACAGAGATGGTAAGAGTAGATAGCATTTGAAGTTTGACTGATTGAACGCAATGTATTAGTAGTTTTTTGTTGTTAATATAACAGTTGTGAATATTATGAATATTATTACAATTGTGGATTGTGCAATGTATTCTTGAGAACAACAAGGATTATATCAATTCAAATATGTCCAAAAAAACAAAAGATGTAACCAATTCAGTGTATCATCATCCTCAAAGTAAGACGTTATGTTGGACATATTACACATACCTTTGAATAAAAAAAGAATACATTTTATTTTTTACTTTTTATCACCTCTTTTATTCCACATTTCTTATATTACATTGCTTCAATTTATAATAGTATCTTTGTTGCCCCTTCAAGACAAAAAGAAAAATTTCAAAACACAAGGTAGGACGAGTTTTCCAAACGTATAAAACAGAGCTACAGACTTTTTCGTTTCCCGCCGGCAAATAGTTCTTTAAATGAAAAGGGAAGACGTGTCCGCTAGCAAACAGTTAAAGAAAAATAAATCTATTTTCAAAAAGTTTATGCGAAACTCGGTAAGGTTCCAAAAAGAAAATTACCAATGAAAGACATCCAAGTTATATATATGTGTGTTTATATATATGATGATTCTTAAAAATGAAAAATGAAAAGGCATGCGCTGACAAACAGATAAAGATAAATAAAGGTATCTGCAAAAATTGATGCGGAGCTCGCTAACATGACAAACAGAAAAAAAGAAATCAATGTCATACGACATAGTCCACTTGGTAATTGGATTGAGTATTGTTTTTAAAAAGGCGAGGGTTCGAATCCGAAAAAAACTCGCGATGTGTGTGCTCTACTTCTGCTAGTCTGTAGGAGCAATTATTCCACTTCTGTTAGTTTGTAGGAGCACCTTGCGTGGGTCCTCGTATGCAGCCTGCTAACCTAGGAGACCGCTAGAAACCTGATTTACATCCTCCTCAAACTTCATAGGACTAGGATAATAGGGAATCCAGGACGAGAGATTTCGCTTTTTGATCTCAAGAAAAAAGCAATCAAGACTTTTGTGTACCCGTGTATATATACACACACATATATGTATATATATACACATGCATATATATGTGTACACACATATATATAATATCTGTATATATATATTTATATATGAAAATTTCATATTTTTAGCTGATGAGACTCAGTGTGTAACAGAATATGTACTCTTAACTTGGATGTGTTTTAGGTTTGAATATATTGAAGGGTTTAATAAAGTAGAGTTAATAAAACCTAAAATAGCAGTATTTTCTTTTACCCAAAAAAATTCCTGGAAATGCATAGCTTTCATTTGTAGAGGGAACTGTACGCGATGAGTCAAACATGTACGGACCAAGTTATTTGTGCATATGACTATCTAAAAAAAAAGTTGTACATATGTCAACTCCAATTCTACAAGAAGTATAGAGACCTAAATCAGGGATAGATTCAAACAAATAACATGTTACATACACGGGTACATCATTATTGAGCTCAAGCAATGGAATTCCCTACAAATGCCCCCGAAAAGATTCGAACTTCCAACCTCCCTTTTTCAAGGTGATTACACTTTGCTTGTTTCCATCAGGCTATGTCCTAGGGTCTGCATATCACTATCTACACCATTCGGTTAGTTCGACAAATAAAATAGACCTTTCCACGCCTATAGAGCTGTTTGGAGAATGTAAATCAGAAATTCAGCAGTCTTTTAGAATGAAAAGATATTATCGGACAATTTACACAAGGAGCTCACTGCAAACTAGTCATGTAATTCAGCACCAATTGAGTCGGGTTAAGGCATTTGGCCTTCATACCCAGATAGCATTATTAGTCACACGTTGCGTGTGTTATAATTCAAATCTACATATTTTTGGAATAATGTCTCAATTCGAATACCAGCTAAACTATGCTTTGAGTACATATGCATCTTTCTTCACGGTAATAAAGAGTATATTTACACCATAGAGAACAAGCCAAATTAATAGTTCAAGGACATTGTCTCGACAAAAAATTGTTTGATGGCCAGATATGGCTAAAAAGCCATTTAATATTAAAAAGTACGTGTATAAAATGAACAACATTATGCACACAAAGATTCACACATTCCACACATATCTAAAGACATAGAAATATGGCTAAGTATGCTTTACCTTTCCTTGCTTTCCTTCTTTTTCTCACTGTGTCAAGACAGGGCTGCGGCTGGACACAGGCTGAGCCGCGAGCACATATGATGTGTAAGTATATGCATGAATATGCATATGTATAGACATGGACATGTATGTTTATATACGTATACGTGAGTGATGATTTCATAAAGTATCGTAATCGTGAATCCTATATATGATTGTATTTGACATGCATGTTGTGAGTGGATTTGATTATTAGAAATCATATTGGTATTGAAAATGGTTTTGAAATGTACATTGCATATTTAGAAAGTCACCCTCACAAATAAAATATGTTGCGAAGCTGGACTGGCTCCGAATAAATGGGCCCTCCGAGTACATATGACTAACTGAGATAGGTCGTCGGTCACATATGACTGCCATTTGTGTCGTCCGCCGCATATGACTATAATGAGATAGGTCGCCTGGACACATACGACCATTGGAGGACCAAGTCCGTAAGTCTTGCAATATAAGTCATTTGTAAGGTAAGAGACATGACCATTGCATTGAAATGAATATCTGCAATGGATATCGGAAATGGTATTAGAGAGTGAATCGAAATTGAGATCGTATCGTTGCATTGCATTGATTTGAAAATTTGCATCACGGGATTTTGATCGTACTAACACTTGTATGTTGATGATTTATTTGCGTGTGCTTTAGTTGCTTGAGTGGTAACAAGGGTAAAAAAGGTAAACTTTATTTGCAAAGAGAAGCATGCTTTTTCTATCTTACTATTTACTTATTTATTTATTTACACTTGCTTCTCCATGTATGATCTCATGGTAAATATAGTAGGTTACTTGCTGGGCAACGCGTCGCTCCTACTATATCCCCTTATGTTTTTGCAGATCTCCAGGATTTCGAGTTAGTGTATGTTGATGACGATCAGAAGTGGGGATATTGATACTTGTGGCTTACATTTCGAGGGATTCTAGCAGATGCTTTATTTTTATTGATTTGATTTAGACTCGCAGTTCATTTTTCTATTTTGACTTTGTAATTGGTTGGATTTCGATACTTTGACTTTTTTAATGATTATTTAATTCGAAGTTTTAATTTTATGACTTTCGTTGACATCGATTATGTTATTATGCTCAAGTGGAATTGAATGTATCGACGCTTCGTATTTTTCTTAGTGAAATACGGCCGACTCGGGACGGGTCACTACATGGAGAATGTGAGCGGCAGACAAACAATACCTTTATCTCAAAAGATCTAAAGTTTGTTAATAGTGAAACCACGACTCTATGTACCTGTTACGTGTATATACATGTATGTATAAGCATATACATATATATAGAATAGAGATACATATATGGTATCAGACGTAAGGAAACTTGAAAAACATACAGAAAAGAGATAGCAACATACAAACCGGTCCATTCAGCTTGCTGAATTATTAGAAACACCCTTAAAACACAAAACCTTAGAACCATTATTATAGGAAAGAGTAAAAACTTATAGGAAAAGCTGTGGTGAATTTTTGCAATGCATCCTTAGCAGCTAGTAGTCGGTACACTTGCCTTCGCAACAAAAGATACACGCAAGAAAATGTTCGCAACAGTAGTCCTGTAGTCTACGTCTCGGGCTGTTTAAAAGCATGGAGTTAACAAGTTCGGCATAATCAGGAATTTGGGTTTTCCTAAGCATTCCCTTTGAAGCTTGGACGTCGCCATGGGCTTCAATTTCATTTGCAGAAGTTTCAGCCACAAGAAAGTCGATGTTGAAAATGGCAGCAGTTACAAAGAGGAAACATAGCGCCACTTTGAATGCAGATTTTCCCATGAGAGCAAAGAGGAAATTAGTATTAATGGAGTGGGAGTAAGGATAAGAGTAGAAGAGATTTGATGAGTAGGTGTATAACCTTCGTGAAAGCAAAGGTATTTATAGTGCTTTCTTTACCTTGAAAAGTTTGATGGAACACACATAGATAATTTATCGAAGCAAAAGTTAGACATCGCTCGGCTTCACCGTTCCAGTCCAAAAGAGCATTGTGAATGATGCGAATCAGGGGCTTAACGGCGTCCTATGTTGCGTGAAGACTTAAGTAGGGACTCACACAAGGTGTCTTTATACCAGGCCTTCCGCCTAACAGCAGAGAAACATCTACACTGTGGGTACATTTTATGATTTACTTTTTACCTTCTCCTTTATACCACATTTCTTATATTACATTGCTTCAATTTATAGTAGTATCTTTGTTGCCCCTTAAAGACAAAAGGAAAAATTTCAAAACACAAGATAGGGCGAGTTTTCCAAACGTATAAAACAGAGCTACAGACTTTTTTTTTTGTTTCCCGCCGACAAATAGTTGTTTAAATGTAAAGGGAAGACGTCTCTGCCAGCAAACAATTAAAGAAAAATAAAGCTATTTTCAAAAAGTTTATGCCAAACTCGGTAAGGTGCCAAAAAAGAAAATTACCAAAAAGTTTATATATATATATATATGCATGTGTATATATATATGTATGTATAAATATATACACATGCATATATATATATGTGTGGGGTCATATACATACATATAAACATATATAATCTCTGTATATATATTTATATTTGAAAATTTCATATTTTTAGCTGACGAGACTCGGTGTGTAACAGGATATGTACTCTTTGTTGGGATATGAAAATTTTTGATGAAATTAAAAGATGGTTTGGAAAAGACAAAAAGGAAACTAAAACTTGGAATTTGGAGTAAAATAAGAAAAACACACTGTGAGACATCGATCTCAAATTGAAGGACAGCGATCGATCGATGTATATATCAATCTCTTGATGAAGAGACATCGATTGATCAATGTATGACAGAACAAACCCAAGAACTTTCTGTGAGACATCGATCTCTAAAGTTATGCACATCGATCGATCGATGTGTACATCGATCTCTAGATAAACATACATCGATCGATCGATGTATGAGAGATTAAACCTGAAACTTTCTGTGAGACATCGATCTCTAAGCTACAAGACATCGATCGATCGATGTATACATCAGTCTCTCAAATAAGAGACATCGATCGATCGATGTGCTACAGAATTCAAAATTTTTTGAACGTTGGAACAAAATCCAAGGAAGATTTATGATGTTTTCTCTTTCCAATCTTGCTCAAATTTCTTGTGGACTTTAACCCAACATATTACATGCTTCTTTGACTATTGTATACATGTCTAAGATTCTCTAGGGTGGCTATTCAAGATCAAATCACTCCATAGGGTGGCTAAAGACTATTTGGACATTATCTTGATATTTTTGAAGATGAAGACTTGGTGGAGAGCCTCAAAAACCTGGTGAACTTCATCTATAAATAGAAGAGGCTTGGATGAGGCAAATACACACTTTCAACATCATCTAGCTTCATCTTTCATTGTTGTATAGTTCTCTCTTACTTGTAAATTTTCTTAAAGCTTGCTTAGCTTTTCTTTGCTCTTCATTGTTATATATTGAGAGAAAGAGAGTCAAGCACAAGAGCAACCATAAATATTTGATCTCTTGCTTGTGTTTAGACTAGTGAGAAAGTGTGAACCTTACTATATTTCTTCAACCTACTGTGAGAAGTTCTTGAGGGAACTTTGTTCAAGTTTGTGAGGTAGCAAGAAGTTGTTCTTGCTAAAGAGCTGTAGTTGCTATAGTTGCACAAGTGTGGTTTGTGCAAGAAGTCGCTGTTGTTGTTGCTTACACTAAGGTGTTAGTGTAAGTGTTGCTGTGGTTGTTCTTATTGCTTTAATAAGAAGAGTAGCTGTTGAAAATCCACATTGGCAACAAAATGGTAGTGGAGTAGAATCATTTACGATTCGAACCACTTTATATCCGGTGAACACATTCATTGCTTCTCATCTCCCATTCTTGCTCTGATTTTGAATATCTTTTGAGTTGAGCCAAACGAGAAAATTCCGCAAAAGAGCCAAACACTCTATTCACCCTCCCCCCTCTAAAGTGTATTTCGGACCCAACAATTGGTATCAGAGCCTAACCTTGATTGCTTTGCCTATCTTTGCAAGTATCAAGGTTAAAGATCATTGCAATGATAACCTCAACCTCAACCTCTTCATCTCACACTTCATCTCCTAAGCCTACTGCACTATTTTTCGGATCAAACACTAAAGCTCCTATGTTTGATTCCTAAAATTATTCTTTGTGGAAATTTCGAATGATCAATCATTTGAAAGGGTGTGGATTTGATATATGGAGAGCTGTTATGAAAGGAATTAAAGTTCCTATGATTATCAACTCAAAAGGAGAATCAATGTTTAAATATGAGGATGACTACACCGACGAAGAGAAGATAAAATTTGCCATAAATATCAAAGCATTTGACATTCTTTCAAGTGCTCTTACCACTACTGAGCTCATAAGACTTCTAGGTCTTGAAACAGCCCATGAGGCATGGAAAAGGCTTGAAATGATACATGAAGGAACTGAGAAAGTAAGAATGGCCAAAAGACTCATGCTCATGAAGGAGTATGAGATGTTCGGAATGAAAAGCGGTGAGAAGATTGAGGAGACAATCGATCAATTCACACGAATAGTGAATCAACTCTCCATGGTGGACAAGAAAATCTCAAATGAAGACCTTGTCTCAAAACTCCTCAACTCTTTGCCAAGAGAATGGATACCCAAAGTCACCGCCATCACCGAATCAAAGAATCTCAAGACTCTTACCCTTGATGAGCTATCTGGTAACCTTCTTACTCATGAAATTCTTATTGATGAACAAAATAGGATGAACCCAATCAAGCCCACACAAACATCACACAAAGGATTGGTGGTAGAGTCCGATGAATCGGATGAGGAAGTTGCCTTTCTAATAAGAAAATATAGAAGAATGGCAACTAGAAACAAAGCTCAAGCAAGGAAGTTTTTAAAAATGCCATCTAAAGAAAAGGAAGCAAGTGAAAATTGCTATAGATGTGGTCGACCCGGTCATTTCATTGCCGATTTCAACGTAAAAGAGCTGCAAAAGCAAGAGAAGAAGGTCTTTCCTCAAAAGAAGAAAGCCCTCATGCGGAGGTAATCACGTGAGATGATCTCCTTTCAGAATCGGAAGGAGAAGAGAGTGAAGATCAAGGTGTTGGACTTGTTGCAATAGTTGACAATCCAAACATTCAACATACTTGTCTTATGGCAATTGAAGATGATCTTGAGGTAAATTCTAATCCTTCAAATTTGCATGATGAAATAAGAGATTTGCAAGACGACTTTGAAAAATTAAATTTAAAATATAAGCATTTGAAGAAAGAGTTTAAGAAATGCATCTTAGAAAATAAGAGCTTGCATGACAAGAACATTTTGATGTTTCAAGAGCATGACATCATACTCACAATGCATAAAACCGTAGCTCTTGAAAATGTAGAAATTAGAAAAGAATGTGAGAAACTAAAGTTAGACTTACAAAGACTAACAAATGGTAAAAACAATTTAGACATACTACTTGGAAATCAAACAATTGAAAATGATAAATCTGGTTTAGGATTTAATTCATCCCTTTCTTCTATTAAACCTAAGTCCTTAAAGAAAAGGGCAAATAATAAAAAAACACAACAAAATTCATCATCTTCTAAAACCAAAGCATGTATCCACTTGTTTTCATTGCAACCAACTAGGACATGTGAAGAAAACATGTAGAGCTAGATTTGGAAGCACATATGTTTGGAAGCCTAAGGGTCGACAAACTAATCCTAAAGGACCCAACCACCAAAGGGTACCAATGCATACATCTTTTGGTTTTGTAGGCTCTCAAGATAAATGGAGTAGCCAAAGAAGAAGGAACCAAATGGCTTATGGACAGCGGATGTTCAACTCACATGACCGGAGACAAGACGTTGTTCACCAAGCTCAAGCTCCAAGATGGTGTGCATTTTGGCAATGGGAGAGCCAAAATCCTTGGACATGGAGAAATTGGCAATTCTTCTTTTACTATTAATAATGTATTATATGTAAAAGGGCTTAAGTATAATTTGATATGTGTTAGCCAACTATATGATGCTAATTTTCAAATTGAATTTGTGAAAAGAAAATGTGTTGTGAAAATGATGTTACAAATTTAGCACACATGATTTGATATCACAAAATGTTTCTTGCCTAGTTGCCAAAAATGATTTGACTCAACTATGGCATAGACGACTTGGACACATTAGTTTTAAAAATTTCAAAGAGATTTTCAAAAATGAAAAAGTCCAAGGTCTTCCAAAATTAAATTTCGAAAACCATGGCTTATGTGACACTTGTCAAAAGGCAAATCTTGTTAAAACAAGCTTCAAGCCCAAAAGTAAAATCTCCACCACCAAACCTCTACAATTGCTTCATATGGATTTGTATGGGGATATTGGTACGGCAAGTCTAAATGGAAAACATTACACCTTTGTGGTGGTAGATGACTTCTCTAGGTACACTTGGGTAATGTTCTTAGCTAAAAAGAATGATGCATGCCAAGAATTTATAAAGCTTTGTAAGAGATTATAAAATCAAAGAGAAGACACAATTAAGGAAATTAGAAGTGATATAGGTGGTGAGTTTGATGGAGAATTTCAAGAATTTTGTGTATCCAAAAGGTATGGACACAATTTCTCAGCTCCAAGAACTCCTAAACAAAATGGTGTTGCGGAAAGAAAACATAGAACACTTCAAGAAATGAGTACAACCATGCTAAACGAATTTGAACTACCCAAGTATTTTTGGGCCGAAGCGGTAAATACCGCTTGTCATGTGATCAATAGAGTTTATTTGAGGCCATTTCTCAAAAAGACTCCTTATGAGCTTTAGAAAGGTAGAGTACCAAATATTGGTTATTTCAAGGTATTTGGTTGTAAGTGCTTTATACTTAACACCAAAGATAACTTGGATAAACTCGACTTCAAAGCGGATGAAGGAATCTTTATGGGTTATGCTCAAAATAGCAAGACATTTAGAGTATATAATAAAAGAAGCATGAAAGTTGAAGAATCAATTCATGTCAAGTTTAGTGAACTCAATGAAGATAAATCAAACATTGATAATGATGATGATGATGAAATAATTGAAGTAAGCCATATAGAGAAATTTGAGAATCCAAAAGGTAATATTGTTATTGACCTTAGGATTAATCCCCTTGAACTTAAGGTTGAAGATGAAGAAGTAGGAGGAGATACCTCAAATTTACCGGATTTATATAAGTATAGGAAAGATCACCCTAAAGAGTTGATATTAGGTGAAACTAGCCAAGGCATAATGACTAGGAGAAAATTCAATGAAAATGCCTTCATTTCACAAGTTGAGCCTAAAAATATAAAGGAAGCAATAAATGATGAAGATTGGGTATTAGCTATGCAAGAAGAATTAAATCAATTTGAAAGAAGTGATATTTGGGAATTAGTTGCTAAACCTAGTGATCATCCCGTAATTGGCACTAAATGGGTATTTGGAAACAAAATGGATGATAAAGGAAACATCACTAGAAACAAAGCTAGGTTAGTAGCTCAAGGCTATAGGCAAGAGGAAGGCATAGACTATGATGAGACCTTTGCCCCCGTAGCTAGGTTAGAAGTTATTAGGATGCTATTAGCATATGCATGCTATAATGATTTGAAGCTATACCAAATGGATGTGAAATCCGTATTCTTGAATGGAATAATTCAAGAAGAGGTTTATGTAGCTCAGCCTCCGGAGTTTGAAATTCATGATTATCCAAATCATGTTTTTAAACTAAAAAAGGCCATTTATGGACTTAAACAAGCTCCTAGGGCTCGGTATGATAGATTAAGTAACTTCCTTCTTGAAAATGAGTTTTCAAGAGGAAAAGTCGACACTACTCTTTTTATTAAAGAACAAGGAAACCATCAATTGCTTGTTCAAATTTATGTGGATGATATTAGATTTGGAGCTACTAATGATTCTCTTTGTGAGCATTTTGCAAAATTGATGGAAGGAGAATTTGAAATGAGCATGATGGGTGAACTCAACTACTTTCTTGGTCTTCAAATCAAGCAAACTCGAGATGGAGTGTATATATCTCAAACGAAGTATACTAAGGATTTTCTCCAGAAGTACAAATTTGAGGATGGAAGAAGTGTAAGCACACCTATGAGCACAAGTACAAAGCTTGACAAAGACGAAAAAGGAAAGCCAGTTGAGGTAACCAAATATAGGGGTATGATTGGTTGTTTACTTTATTTAACCGCTAGTAGACCGGATATTTTGCATGCTGTGTGTTTATGTGCTAGATTTCAAAGTATGTCTAAGGAATCGTATTTAGTTGCCATTAAACGTATCTTTAGCTATTTGAAAGGAACTTTGAACTTTGGGTTGTTTTATCCCAAAAATGGTTGTTTTGATCTGAGAGGATATAGTGACTCCGACTATGCCGGAAATCTTGTTGATAGGAAAAGCACCTCTGGGACATGTCAATTCCTTGGAGATTGCTTAGTTTCTTAGTTCTCCAAGAAAGAAAATAGTGTGTCACTTTCAACGGCGGAATCCGAATATGTATCGGCCGTTTCGTGTTGTGCACAAATACTTTGGATGATCAACACCTTGAACGATTATAATGTTAAGTTTGATAAAGTTCCCATCCCATGTGACAACACATCAACCATAAGTATAGTGCAAAACCCGGTACATACTAAACATATAGAAGTGAGGCATTACTTCATAAGGGATTGCATCCAAAAAGGATTGGTATGCATTGAATTTATTCCAACAAATGACCAACTAGCGGATATTTTTACCAAGTCACTCCCTACCGATACCTTTGAATCAATTAGAACAAGACTAGGAATGATAAACAATGCTTAAAAATAAGAAAGATCAAATTTTAGAAAAACAGGTACATCGATCGATCGATGTACCTATTTGAGAGATCGATGTATACATCGATCTCTACTTCGATCGATCGATGTTGACGAATTTCAGAACATCTGCAAATGATTAAAAATGCAGAATTTCATTCCTTTTCACCAAAATAGATTCTAAACCCTAAAAACATCTCTCTGGCGAATTTTTCCTTCTTCAAAACCGAATCCTCCCTTGTTTTCTTCTATTCTTCAATTTCCCCATCAAAGAAATTTCATCTATAAACTCCACTACATTATCTTCATTCCTTCAATTAGTTCCCATTTTCAAACCCTAAGCTTCAAATCCGAAAATGCTTAAATCAAAGCACACATCTAATAAATCTAGAGCATCTCAACCTGAAGAAGAAGGTTCAAGCCATGTACAACAAGGGCATTCTTCTAGGTCTCAAGCACCCACACAAGCTAGGAGTGGAGGAAGTAGGCAAACAGATTTCAGTCAAGCTGAAATTTTGAACCAGATTAGGAGCAACCTCACCTATAAAAATTTTCCTTAGATCAAGAGAAATATCAAAGGAGTTCTGGATGAGCCCTTTGGTACAGATACTTTTGCTTACATTACTCTTAAAGCTCAAGAATTGTTCATGGAATGGGAAAATTCTGAAAGAGCAACAATGGAGATGGGCCATAGGAAGGCAATTGATGTCTGCTCAGAAGTATGCCTCCAGCTGAACAAGGATGATCCTCGAATCACTCAGCTGTATAACTCTGCTGCAGAGCTTGATTTTGAGGCACACTTCGAAAAATTCAAGAGTGGAGCTGATTTAAGAGAAACTGAAGAGTAGACATAGGTTCCTTTATATTTAGATAAGTCTGAGCTGAATAGACTGTATTTTCTGAATCCATCCATGGATATTGGCCTTTATCTTTGTCTTTGCAAATCATGTTACTTATATGAGCGTTAGTTTTCTTGTGCTAAAAAACTTAGTAGTTTTAAGCGGCCAAGTGTGGCATTGTCAAACCTGCGACTCGTTAAAAGGATAAGCCGAACTTAAAAAATTAAATAGAAATAAACCTGTTATCAAGCTAGGCTGATTTTAGCTTAAGAGTAGGAGATAGGCTTGTTAAACTGTCAGGCTGAGCTAAAAGTCTGAGCTAGAAGCCTTTGTTTAAAATGTCCAAGGACTATTGGCTGGGATGCTCGAATTGAGATTAGCTGAGGTGAATCCACTCGGATCATTTAACATATCTTGCTTTGAGCTCGACCGCATCAAGTTTGTTTTGAGAACTTTAAGATCAAGGAATTGCTTTTCTGGAATGAATTTATAAACCGTAAGGCTAACAGCATCTTCATAGGGTCTGCTTTTGTCAAACATGGATACTGCTTCTATTTTGACAAAGGACCGAGGTGAACTTCAGATTAGCCCTTAGGCTGAGGCCACCCTTAAAATGGTCGACGTAAATCCCCAGTTATCCCAACCTTAGCAATTAAGATTGTTAGTCAAATCAAATTTATCAACGACTTGTGATACTATTGATGCCAGGAACTTACTACATAAAAAATACACTTCACCGGTTGAAATTCCAAATATTGTATTAGTTATAAGTAGCTTACATGTAAAGAGGACAAAGCATGCATCTTAATTATCAAATCATCTCGCTGGTATATTTCCACACCAACCATTCAAATATGAGAGTAGGAAAAACTGTTTCTTGTATATCTCTTCCAACGATTGTACAGTACAAATAAATAGTAGAATGGTTATGCTATACTAGGTAACCGAATATTCACACTAATGCTAATTGACACTATATCCGGGATATACAATTATGACTCATTATCTTGATTGCTCTATCTAAGGTAAGTCAATCAAAGACAATCAATGGTATATTCAATGGTATTCTAACACTCCTCCTCAAGTTGAACTGTGGGATCTACAACGTTCAACTTGCTCAATGCGTTTTAACCTTCCGTTGATAGCCTTGGTCAATACATCTGCCAGTTGATCTTCGGAACGAACAAAAGGTAATGTGATAAGTCATGTATCCAATTTTTTCTTGATGAAGTGTCGGTCGATTTCTACATGTTTTGTGCGATCGTGTTGTACTGGATTCTCTGATATACTGATAGACGCCTTATTGTCACAGAAGAGTGGTGTAGGCTGGTTAATAGGTAGGCCCAAATCTCTGAACAACTTGTGTAGCCAAAATACTTCAGTGATCCTTTTCACGATTCCTCGAAACTCCGCCTCAGCACTTGAGAGAGCAACGACCTTCTGCTTTTTACTCCGCCAGGTAACCAGATTTCCTCCCACAAGGGTAATACCCAGAGTTAGACTTCCTATCCACAAGATTTCCTACCCAGTTAGCATCTGTATATGCCCGAATCTCAAGGTGTCCATTATCCTGAAACAAAATTCCTCGACCAAGGGTAAATTTCAAGTAACACAAGATACGCATAACAACATTCATATGATGTTCTTGAGGTGCATGCATAAACTGACTAACCAAACTTACAGCGAAAGCAATATCAGGGCAAGTATGAGACAAATAGATTAACTTACCGACCAGCCGCTGATACTGACCTTTGTCTGCAGGGGGTGCATCATCAATTACCTGTAGTTTATGATTTGGTACCATAGGAGTATCGCATGGTTTGCAATCAAGCATACCTATCTCTGTAAGGAGATCAAGGATGTACTTTCTTTGTGAGATATAGATTCCGGATTTCGACCTAAGGGCCTCAATTCCGAGAAAAATATTTAAGTCCCCCAAGATCCTTCATGTCGAACTTAGTGAACAAATACCCACAGAGTCGATTCATTTCTTCCTTGTCGTTTCTAGTGATAATCATGTCGTCAACATATATTATTAGGCATGTCACTAGATCTCCTCGCCGTTTGATGAATAAGGTGTGGTCTGCATTACTCTAGGTGTACCCGTCTAGTCTCATCACTTCGGTGAATCTGTCAAACCAGGCTCGGGGTGACTGTTTTAATCCGTACAGGGACTTCCTTAGACGACATCCCTCGCCTCGTCTAAATTGAGAGGAGAATCCAGGAAGAGGTTCCATGTACACTTCTTCCTTAAGATCCCCATAGAGAAACGCATTCTTTACGTCAAATTGTCGGAGAGGCCAGTTTTTAATAGCTGCAACTGAGAACAGGACTAGGATAGTATCGATTCTGGCCACTGGTGAGAATGTGTCAGAGTAGTCGATGCCATAAGTCTGGGTGTACCCTTTTGCTACAAGTCGTACCTTATGTCGTTCTATGTTGCCATCTGCCCTGTACTTGTTGGTGAACACCCATTTACATCCTACAGGTCTCTTCCCAGGGGGTATGAGGCATTTCTCCCAGGTTTCATTCTTTTCAAGTGCCCTCATTTCACTTATCATGGCCTCCTTCCATTCTGGTAATTTTACAGCCTTAGTGGCATCCTTTGGGATCATTGCCGTGCATATAGTGGTCAGAAAACTTTGGGCCATATCACTTACTCCCCGCCTGGAGCTCTTCACGGGGTATCTAGAGGTGTTTGATACTTTGTCGGGTGAGTATCGCTCAGGTGGTACCCTACGGCTGGTCCTGGGTGGTAAGATCCGTACCTGCTGTTGTTTCTGCATAATACTAGTGGGACCCATAGGATGTTCTAAGATAATTTCAGAGTTAGGTAGGGATATTTTAGGGGTATTGTCAGATACAATATTACTGGTGTCGTCAGAAACCACAAAAATAGATTGATCATTATGAGAACCACTGCGTACCTCTGACACGACATTCATCTCAGGTTGATCACTAGGTGAGTCAGAAGCTGCGAGCGGTACAGTTTCGGGAGCAGCGGCACAGTCGGCGCCATCTACTTGCCGTGTTGGACCTATCGCTGAACAGTTATAATGTGACAACCAATCTAGGGTTCCATCACAAGCATGGGGCTCCCCCTGAACCCCAGATTGGGTGGAGTAGTAGAATTCTGTTTCAACAAAGACACAATTCATGGTGATATGGACACGGCGGGTTCGGGGATTGTAACAACGATATCCCTTTTGGATAGTAGCATACCCGACAAATATACATTTGTCGGAACATGGGTCAAGTTTAGTACGTTCGTGTTTAGGGTTGTGTATGAAGACAGTGCAGCCAAACACTTTCGGGGGAATGGTACATATAGAGGGAATGGAATGTTGAGTGGTGAGTATCTGGAGTGGGGTTTGGAGATTAAGAACTTTAGTGGGAAGGCGATTTGTGAGGTACGCAGCAGTGGATACAGCCTCCGGCCAAAAACTCATCGGGACATGGGATTCAAACATCATGGCGCGAGCCATTTCTAAGAGTACTCGATTTTTTCTTTTTGCCACTCCATTTTGTTCGGGAGTGTGTGGACATGATGTTTGATGAATGATTCCATTAGTATTGAGAAACTGCCCCAGTTCCCCATCAATATATTCACCCCCATTGTCGGAGCGTAGTATCTGGATAGTGGTATTGAATTGGGTTTTGATCATATTGTGAAAGGTAACAAACTTATTGTACACTTCAGATTTATTTTTCATAATGTAAAGCCATGTCATTCTGGAAAAATCATCGACAAAAATTACGAAATACCGGAATCCCAAAGGTGTATTGTATGGGGAGGGCCCCCATACATCTGAATGGACTAATGAGAAAATCCGATCAACACGAGTATTATTTGACTGATAAGATACCCGAGTCTGTTTAGCCCAGAGACAAGTATCACACTGCAAGGACTCAGTTTTGGTAGTAAAGAAAGAAGGAAATAAATGTTTTAAATAAGCAAATGATTGGTGCCCTAACCGGCGGTGCCACAACCATAACTGTCTCGCGACTGTTTCGATGGCAAGATTAGACTGTCTCTGTTGCGCCACCGCATCAACAAAGTACAGCCCGTGGCGTTTAGTACCATGCCCAATGATCTTCCTGGTATGAATGTCCTGCAAGATACAGAAAGACGGATACATCATAACAATGCAGTCTAACTCTTTGGTTAACTGGCTAACAGACAGTAATTTTGTGGATAAAGCAGGTACGTATAAGCAATTTTTCAGGGTTATGTGAAAGGTAATTTTAATGGTTCCACCACCACGTACCGGAACTGTAGTTCCGTTCGCAGTCTTGACACTAGTTTTTATTGGAGGTGTATATATAATAAAATCATGAGGTTCATGCGATATAGTATCAGTTGCCCCACAGTCGAAGATCCACTGAGGGGAACTTCTGGTATGATAGGATGAGGATAAGTGAGGGACAGGGGTAAAGGTGTCATTGTTATGGGTATTAGGGGCTTCTGGTGTAAATTTCTGGAAAGCTAGGGCATTGGTCACATTAGAGACTAGTTCAGGGGTAAAATTTGTAGAGATAAGGGGGTTTGAGTGATTTCAAAATAAGTAACTTGAATGCATATATATATATATATATATATATATATAAACGTATACAAGCATAAATGTGTACATGTATGCATGATATCTTGCCATTACTTGCCTTATTTAGCTTATATATTATGTTGCCGTACTAACGAGCCATGAAGCATTAAAGCTTACATCATATGGCAAACATTTTTTGTGTTTATACTATTTTCAGGTGCCACCATTAATGAACTAAACTAGTTCATTAAGTGAAGTACTTATTTTAATAAACTAAGTAGTTCATTAAAGGAAGCTACATTTGGAAAAGGCACAAAGGCAACAAGGCTAAGGAAGGAAAGTCTTCTCCTCCTCCTTTCATTAATTATACATGCCACACATATATATACAAATATATATTTTCAGATTTGTTTTAAAAAGGCACATACACATATATTCCAACGTACTACCGGCACGTTATATATTTTACGTACGTACGTTAACGTCACACCACTATACTTAACTCATATTTATGAGTATATTCAGGTCTTATATCATATGATATAAGATATGGTGATGACAAATTAAATACGACACGATAAAAGGTTCTAAACCGAAATTTGTCGTATCGGGCGAATACCGAAACTTCGCCAACGTGTCACGTATTTGTCATAAATAAATGGCCAGCCCCTATACTTCAAAAATTCACAAAACTTTCGTGCACATGACCATATGTTCAGCCAAAAATACTTTCCATGTTGGCACACACAAATTACTCCACATTAATGCCAAAATGTGAAGATTCCAAGTTTAATTTTGTCACATGCTAATGGTACCACTTTAAACCAGCCGAGTGCTGAGATTTAAAGTATATATTATATATATTATGTATAACATAATATATATATAACAAGTGCAAAAGTTGGAATTTAAATTAGAGGAAAATCGGGTAATCGATAAATATCGAAAATTCAGTTTTCTACGCACATAACATGGAAAGTTTTTTTTGTACATCATGTGACACGTATCTAGACACTTTTTACATATGATATACATCTTAAAGTGTTCTATAAAATTAAATTAAGGGCTGATTGGAATATTACATGTGTGTATTATTAAATGTGCACTATTTTACAAAGTTAGCAAAAATAAATTTCAGCACATGTATACATATCATCTAACGCCCCTACAGCTGATTTGGAGCACATGTGGAGCTTTGTTGGCATATTGATTGGTCAAAGATCAATCATACAATGTTGGTAAATTGAAGAGAGAAGCTACAAATGGTAAGAATTTAAGGTATATCTCTCTTATGTCACATGCTAAAAATTTCAGCATACTACACACAAGATGGCCGATTTTTAGGTCTTTAATGTGATATATTTTGTCATCTTTTATTAGGTGATTGATTAGAAGAAGATATGGTAAGGTTTTGAATAATATTTAAATAAATAAATGGTGATATTTCACATATCATACATGCTGAAAATTTTTCAGCATGTGTACATGGTGTGGCCAAATTTTAGTGCTTATTTGTGTCCAAGTTCATCTCTTAATTGGTAGCAATACTTACCATATATTTTTGATTCATTTTTATGATGAAAATTTAAAGAAAAATGGTAATGATTTGAATTTTATCCCCATGATGCACATGCTGAATTTTCAGCATGGCAAGAGTGCTATTATGGCCGATTTTCTCACTTGATATGGAAGGATTTTTTAGTCTTCCAATTTTTGATGTAATTCTTGTTTTATGGAATGATTTTATAATTGATTTTTGGCACATGGTAAAGTGTATATCTCAGATTTTTTCCATGTCATCATAATGACAATATTGAACCAATAAGGAGGTGCCAAGTAAGCGAAGGCTAAATGATCATCCAATAAGAAGATGCCAAGTAAGCAAGGCCTTGTTAAGTTGTAAAATGTTTTGATGATGAAAAGATGTTTTGAATGAGTTAAATTTATGTTTGATATTTGATGCATGATGAGAAAATACATTATTTCCAAAGATGGTTAAGATTGGAACTCAAATGGAGACATCGATCTCTCAAGGAGGAGACATCGATCGATCGATGTGAGATCTGAGGACATCGATCTCTCCCTCCCTGGACATCGATCGATCGATGTGAGATCTGAGGACATCGATCTCTCCCTCCCTGGACATTGATCGATCGATGTGAGATCTGAGGACATCGATCTCTCCCTCCCTGGACATCGATCGATCGATGTGGAATCTGAGGACATCGATCTCTCCCACCCAGGACTCCGATCGATTGATGTAGCATCTGAGGACATCGATCTCTCCCTTCCAGGGACTTCGATCGATCGATGTCCTCCAGAATTCAAATTTTCTGAATGTTAGAACAAAATCCAAGGCTGATTCTCAAGGTTTTCTCTTTCCAATCTTCTTCAAACTTCTTGTGGACTTTAACTCAAATAATTACATGCTTCCTTGACTATTGTATACATGTCTAAGATTCTCTAGGGTGGCTATCCAAGATCAAATCACTCCATAGGGTGGCTAGAGACTATTTGGGCATTGTCTTGACATTTTTGAAGATGAAGACTTGGTGGAGAGCCTCCAAAACGTGGTGAACTTCATCTATAAATAGAGGAGGCTTGGATGAAGCAAAAACACACTTTCAACATCATCTAGCTTCATTTACCATTGTTGTATATTTCTCTCATACTTGTAAATTTGTTTAAAGATTGTCTAGCCTTCTTTGATCTTCATTGTTGTATATTGAGAGAAAGAGAGTCAAGCACAAGAGGAACCATAATTATTTGATCTCTTGCTTGTGCTTAGGTTTGTGAGAAAGTGTGAACCTTACTATATCTCTTCAACCCACTGTGAGAAGTTCTTGAGAGAACTTTTGTTGAAGTTGTGAGGAAGCAAGAAGTTGTTCTTGCTAAGAGCTGTAGTTGTTGTAGTTGCACAAGTGTGTTTTGTGCAAGAAGTTGCTGTTGTTGTTGCTTACACTAAACTGTTAGTGTAAGTGTTGCTGTGGTTGTTCTTATTGTTCATAATAAGAAGAGTAGTTGTTGAAAATCCACTTTGGAAACAAAGTGGTAGTGGAGTAGAATCATTTACGATTCGAACCACTCTATATCCGGTGTACACATTCATTATCTCTCAACTCCAATTCTTGCTCTGATTTTGAATATCCTTTTTGAGTTGAGAAAAACAAGAAAATTCTGCAAAAGAGCCAAACACTCTATTCACCCCCCCCCCCCCTCTAGAGTGTATTTCGGACCTAACAGACCTTGTTACAATGATGTCTCACACTCTCTCAAGGACTTAAAAGATAATTTTCAAAGGGAGTATACACTCAAGGGGGACGGCTGCATCCTTAAAAAGGAAAAGAAGAGAGCAAACAAATACAACAACAAGCATTTGCAATTCAAAGAGATCAAAAAGCCAAGCTCTTCTTCTCCTACATCTTCTTTCTTTCTCTTTTCTTGTAAAGCCTATTAATTTTCATATCTTTCAATCTTAAATAGGCTTGAGATAAACCACCATTCATACATCTTTGTAAAAGATTGATCAAGGTGTGATCAATCTTCATTCTAGCAAGGTGGTGGTGTTCGTGTGAATTGTACTTACAATACAAGGTATTGGTATCAGAGCCTAACTTTGATTGCTTGGCCAATTTTTGCAAGTAGCAAGGTTAAAGATCATGGCAATGACAACCTCAACCTCAACCTCTTCATCTCCTAAGCCTACTGCACTATTTTCCGGATCAAACACTAAAGCTCCTATGTTTGATGCCCAAAACTATTCCTTGTGGAAATTTCGAATGATCAATCAATTAAAAGGCTGTGGATTTGATATATGGAGAGCTGTTGTCAAAGGAATTGAAGTTCCTATGATTACCAACTCAAAAGGAGAATCAATGTTTAAAGATGAGAATGACTACACTGACGAAGAGAAGATAAAGTTCGCCATCAATGGCAAAGCTTTTGACATTCTCTCAAGTGCTCTTACCACCACTGAGCTCATTAGACTCCAAGGTCTTGAAACAGCCCATGAGGCATGGAAAAGGCTTGAAATGATACATGAAGGAACTGAGCAAGTAAGAATGGCCAAAAGACTCATGCTCATGAAGGAGTATGAGATGTTCGGAATGAAGAGCGGTGAGAAGATTGAGGAGACAATCGATCGATTCATACGAATAGTGAATCAACTCTCCATGTTTGACAAGAAAATCTCAAATGAAGACCTTGTCTCAAAACTCCTCAACTCCTTACCAAGAGAATGGACACCCAAAGTCACCGCCATCACCGAATCAAAGAATCTCAAGACTCTTACTCTTGATGAGCTATCCGGTAATCTTCTTACTCATGAAATTCTTATTGATGAACAAAATAGGATGAATCCCATCAAGCCTACACAAACATCACACAAAGGATTGGTGGTAGAGTCCGATGATTCGGATGAGGAAGTTGCCCTTCTAGTAAGAAAATTTAGAAGAATGGCAACTAGAAACAAAGCTCAAGCAAGAAAGGTTTTCAAGAAACCATCTAAAGAAAAGGAAGCAAGTGAAAATTGCTATAGATGTGGTCGACCCGGTCACTTCATTGCCGATTGCCACGTAAAAGAGCCGCAAAAGCAAGAGAAGAAGGTCTTTCCTCAAAAGAAGAAACCCCTCAATGCGGAGGTAACCACGTGGGATGATCTCCTTTCGGAATCGGAAGGAGAAGAGAGTGAAGATCAAGGTGTTTGACTTGTGGCAATGGTTGAAAATCCAAACGTTCAACATACTTGTCTTATGGCGATTGAAGATGACCTTGAGGTAAATTCTAATCCTTCAAATTTGCATGATGAAATAGGAGATTTGCAAGATGACTTTGAGAAATTAAATTTGAAGTATAAGCATTTAAAGAAAGAATTCAAGAAATGCATTTTAGAAAATAAGAGCTTGTATGACAAAAATATTTTGATGTTTCAAGAGAATGATATCATACTTACCTTGCATAAAACCGCAGCTCTTGAAAATGAAGAAATTAGAAAAGAATGTGAGAAACTAAAGTTAGACTTACAAAGATTAACAAATGGCAAAAACAACTTATACATACTTCTTGGAAATCAAAGAATTGGAAATGATAAGTCCGGTTTAGGATTTAACTCATCATCTTCTATTAAACCTAAGTCTTTAAAGAAAAAGGCAAACAATAGAAAAACACACCAAAGTTCATCAACTTCTAAACCAAAGCATGTACCCACTTGTTTTTATTGGAACAAGCTAGGACATGTAGAGAAAGCATGTAGAGCTCGATTTGAGAGCACATATGTTTGGAAGCCTAAGGGTCAAAAAACTAACCCTAAAGGACCCAACCATCAAAGGGTACCAATGCATATACTTTTGGTTTTGTAGGCTCTCAAGATAAATGGAGTAGCCAAAGAAGAAGGAACCAAATGGCTTATGGACAGCGGATGTTCAACTCACATGACCGGAGACAAGACGTTGTTCACCAAGCTCATGCTCCAAGATGGTGTGCATTTTGGCAATGGGAGAGCCAAAATCCTTGGACATGGAGAAATTGGTAATTCTTCATTTACTATTAATAATGTACTATATGTAGAAGGGCTTAGGTATAATTTGATAAGTGTTAGCCAACTATGTGATGCTAATTTTCAAATTGAGTTTGTGAAAAGAAAATGTGTTGTGAAAAAGAACGATAAGATTGTTTCCGAAGCTATTCGTAAAAATGATGTTTACAAATTTAGCACACATGATTTGATATCACAAAATGTTTCTTGCCTAGTTGCCAAAAATGATTTGACTCAACTATGGCATAGACGACTTGGACACATTAGTTTTAAGAATTTCAAAGAGATTTGCAAAAATGAAAAAGTCCAAGGTCTTCCAAAATTAAATTTCGAAAACCATGGCTTATGTGACACTTGTCAAAAGACAAAGCTTGTTAAAACAAGTTTCAAACCCAAAAGTGAAATCTCCACCACCAAACCTCTACAATTGCTTCATATGGATTTCTATGGGGATATTGGTACAGCAAGTCTAAGTGGAAAACATTACACCTTTGTGGTGGTAGATGACTACTCTAGGTACACTTGGGTAATGTTCTTAGCTAAAAAGAATGATACATGTCAAGAATTTGTAAAGCTTTGTAAGAGATTAGAAAATCAAAGAGAAGACACAATTAAGGAAATTAGAAGTGATAGAGGTGGTGAGTTTGATGGAGAATTTCAAGAATTTTGTGTATCCAAAGGGTATGGACACAATTTTCAGCTCCAAGAACTCCTCAACAAAATGGTGTTGCGGAAAGAAAAAATAGAACACTTCAAGAAATGAGTAGAGCCATGCTAAACGAATTTGAGCTACTCAAATATTTTTGGGCCGAAGCGGTAAATACCGCTTGTCATGTGATCAATAGAGTTTATTTGAGACCATTTCTCAAAAAGACTCCTTATGAGCTTTGGAAAGGTAGAGTACCAAATATTGGTTATTTCAAGGTATTTGGTTATAAGTATTTTATACTTAACACCAAAGACAACTTGGATAAACTCGACTTCAAAGCGGATGAATGAATCTTTATGGGTTATGCTCAAAATAGTAAGGCATTTAGAGTATATAATAAAAGAAGCATGAAAGTTGAAGAATCAATCCATGTCAAGTTTAGTGAACTCACTGAGGATAAATCAAACATTAATGAAGATGATGATGATGAAGAAATAATTGAAGTAAGTCACATAGAGAAATTTGAGAATCCAAAAGGTAATATCGTTATTGACCTTAGGATTGATCCTCTTGAACCTAAGGTGGAAGATGAAGAAGTAGGAGGGGATACCTCAAATTTACCGGATTCATATAAATATAGGAAAGATCACCCTAAAGAGTTGATACTAGGTGAAACTAGCCAAGGCGTAATGACTAGGAGAAAATTTGATGAAAATGCTTTTATTTCACAAGTTGAACCTAAAAATATAAAGGAAGCAATAAACGATGAAGATTGGGTATTAGCTATGCAAGAAGATTAAATCAATTTGAAAGAAGTGATTTTTGGGAATTAATTGCTAAACCTAGTGATCATCCCGTAATTGGGACTAAATGGGTATTTAGAAACAAAATGAATGATAAAGGAAACATCACTAGAAACAAAGCTAGGTTAGTAGCCCAAGGCTATAGGCAAGAGGAAGGCATAGACTATGATGAAACTTTTGTCCCCGTAGCTAGGTTAGAAGCTATTAGGATGTTATTAGCATATGCATGCTATAAGGATTTCAAACTATATCAAATGGATGTGAAATCCGCATTCTTGAATGGAATAATTCAAGAAGAGGTCTACGTAGCTCAACCTCCGGGGTTTGAAAGTCATGATTATCCAAATCATGTTTTTAGACTCAAAAAGGCCCTTTATGGACTTAAACAAGCTCCTAGGGCTTGGTATGATAGATTAAGTAACTTCCTACTTGAAAACGAGTTTTCAAGAGGAAAAGTCGACACTACTCTTTTTATTAAAGAACAAGGAAAACATCAATTGCTTGTTCAAATTTATGTGGATGATATCATATTTGGTGCTACTAATGATTCTCTTTGTGAGCATTTTGCAAAATTGATGGAAGGAGAATTTGAAATGAGCATGATGGGTGAACTCAACTACTTTCTTGGTCTACAAATCAAGCAAACTCAAAATGGATTGTACATATCTCAAACAAAGTATACGAAGGATTTGCTCAAGGAGTACAAATTCGAGGATGGAAGAAGTGTGAGCACTCCGATGAGCACAAGTACAAAGCTTGACAAAGACGAAAAATGAAAGCCGGTTGAGGTAACCAAATATAGGGGTATGATTGGTAGTTTACTTTATTTAACTGCTAGCAGGCCGGATATTTTGCATGCTGTGTGCTTATGTGCTAGATTTCAAATTATGCCTAAGGAATCGCATTTAGTTGCCATCAAACGTATCTTTAGGTATTTAAAAGGAACTTTGAACTTTGGGTTGTTTTATCCCCAAAATGGATGTTTTGATTTAAGATGGTATAGTGACTTCGACTATGCCAGAAACCTTGTTGATAGGAAAAGCACATCCGGGACATGTCAATTCCTTGGAGATTGCTTAGTTTCTTGGTTTTCCAAGAAGCAAAATAGTGTGTCACTTTCCACGGCGGAATCCGAATATGTATCGGCCGCTTCGTGTTGTGCACAATTACTTTGGATGATCAACACCTTGAACGATTACAATGTTAAGTTTGCTAAAGTTCCCATCTTATGTGACAACACATCAGCCATAAGTATAGCGCAAAATCCAGTTCATCATAGTAGAACAATACACATTGAAGTGAGACATCACTTCATAAGAGATTGCATTCAAAAAGGATTGGTATGCGTTGAGTTCGTTCCAACAAATGACCAACTGGCGGATATTTTTACCAAATCACTTTCCACCGAGACATTCGAATCAATTAGAACAACATTAGGGATGATAAACCAAGGATAGAAGGTTAAAAAGGTCAAAAATACAGATTCCTGCATACATTGATCGATCTATGTGGCAGTCTCAGAGACTGCTGTAAAAAAGGACATCGATCGATCTATGTCTAGGAAATCGATCGATCGAAGTCCCAGAGATCGATCGATCGATGTCTGCGCGGACAGGTCATTAAAATCTGCACTTTTCTCTTTCCTCTTCACTTTCCCTCTTCCTTCACCGAAAATCCCTAATTCCTTTCTCTCAAAATTCGAAACCCTTCACTCTAAGCTCCAAAACCATTGGATAAATCTCCATTTTTCTTCTCAAATCAGTCATCCTTTACAACAATTACATCTATTCCATATACTTGCTCACAAAATCTGAACCTTAGCTCAAAGAATGGCACCAAGAACGAAACAAACAGCAAAAAGGCAATGATCTTCTGAGGAAGAAGATATTACGCCACCCCATTCTAATCCTACAGTGCCAACAGGGTCTAGGACACAAGGATTGAGGAAGAAGGCCACTCCCTCTCACAACGCAATGTTGATTGAAACAAGAAGCAAGTTAACCGTCAACAACTTTCCCTGGCTCAAATCCTCAGAATACAAAAATGCTATGAAAGAGCCAACTGGTACAGGTAAATTTGCCTATATCAATCTTAGAGCTCAAATGGTTTTCATTGAATGGGAGCGCAAAAAGAGGGCAACCATTCCATTAAAATTGCTCAAAATTGAAGATATTTTGAGCAATGAAGAATTAAAACCAATTATTGATTGGTTTGATGTTCAAAAATGAAGACCTGTCTGGGAGGTCTCACAGATGACCAACATGTCTACCCGGTATACTAGAATGTTTTATGCAAATTTGTGGGTAGATTATAAACATGGGGAGCCTTATGCATTGAATACAATAGTAGAAAGCAACTTCTTGATGTTTACATCTAAAACATTCAACGAATTGCTTGAGGTTCCGGATGAGGGGTTGAACAACTTTGATCCATGGAAGTGGGATTCCTTCAAGTATCAAATTTCTGAAAATGAGGTTAAATATTTTCTTGGCTTTCACCCCACCAAGAATACAAATGACATGCCTTTGGTATATAGAGTTTTACTTGCCATTGTCACCTTTTGTATCAATGGAAAATCGGCAAAACTCCCGAGCAATTTAGATTTTTACGTTGTGTATCGTATTGCTATGAAGGAGCCCTTAAATTTTGGGGAGATTGTGTTTGCCAATATGTTGGAAGCCGCCACCAAGAAATCAAAAGCGCTTCCCTATAGCAATCTCATATATAGATTTCTTAAAAAGACAAACGTGGAGTTGAATGATGATTTCACGGATCAAATCACCAACAAAGACTACTATACAAAGGCTAACATTCAACAAATCCACAAATCACGGAAAGAGGCTCAAAAACAGGATGGACAACAAGAAGAAGACGAAGAAGAAGAAGAACATGAAGAGCATATTCCTCCACCATCCCCTACCGAACCTCCTATGGAAACCTCTTCTCATCCATCACCACAACCACCCCCACAACAAACATTCACATCCCAAAAGGCCAAAGGAAAAGCCCCAATGGCGGCAGAAAGTGATTCTGATGACGAGTTTGACGCAGAGGCCCATATTGCCGACGTTCGTCATACTCTTGGTCAATGGGGAGAAGACTTGGCCACAGAAGCAAGCCATATTGATGACCTACAAAAGGAGTATAAAAACTTTCAGGCACGTATAAACTCCATCGAAACAAAGGTCAACATTGACGTTGCAGAACTGAAAACAGATTTAGCCGTACAGAAGACAAAATATCAAAAGTTGAAAGAAAAGCTCAAAACGGCTCTCTCTGGATTGTGTTTTTCCTCCGATGAGGAGTAGCTCTTTTATATTTCCCTATTCCCTAGTAGTTATGCGTATTTAGCAAAGTTTGATTTTACGTTTGTATCTCAAAACTGAAGGATCTGCAAGGCACCACTAGAAAGGGGGGGTTGAATAGGTGGTGCGGAAAGTGTGTTTTTTAAAATTTCTTTAAACTTGGACAATTCAAGTTCTGAAAACAGATTCTGTTTTCAGGACCAGTTTTAAAACGTTTTTAAAACTAGGTTAGAGGTCTCCAAAAATTATGAAATTTTGAGAGAACTTAGCCTCAGATGTTATGAGGGTCCCCTAAAAATTTCAAATTAAAATTCAACCTTTAACGCCTTCAAAAACCATTGGTACTGAGATTGTGCAAATCTGCCAGAAACGGTAGATGGTTTTGAAAAATTTATTCCTATTTGTGTGAACGTCCAAATGCTCTAAAACTTTTACCAATAACTCCTTATACACTATATTTAAATGGGTTGAAACAGTTTTGGAAAATTCTATTGGGAAGTAGGTCAACTACAATCAAAGTCTCAACCTTTGCAAGTCTGAAAATCAGACTGCACTAGTCTCAGAACTTTTCATGTTTGATTGACTTATACTTATCCAAAAGGGTTGAAACTTGTGCCAAATTAACCCTAGGACGTGTAGGTATATTTCTGAAAATTTTTATGATTTTTGAAAATCGTTTACTTTTTTTCTGAATGCGAACAAGAAGGGTAATCAGTGCAGTAACTGAAAAGTAAATGCTGAAAGTAAATTGCACCGAGATTTTTATACTGGTTCGGTTATAAACAACCTACTTCAGTCTTCAAGGAACACCTTCCTTGGTTCACACTAATCACACACACAACACACCTTACCACAGGGTTGATAGAGTTACACCTAACTCCAACCCTTTACAAACCTTGTATTGTAAGTACAATTTGCACGAACATCACCACCTTGCAAGAATGAAGATTGATCACACCTTGATCAATCTTTTACAAAGATATATGAATGGTGGTTTATCTCAAGCCTATTCAAGAATGAAAGATATGAAGAACAATAGGTTTTTCAAGAAAAGAGAAAGAAAGAAGATGTAGGAGAAGAAGGCTAGAACACTTTTGATCTTTGATTTTGCAACTCTTTTTCTTGTTCTTGTTTTGCTCTTCTTCTCTCCATTTTAATGGTGCAGGCCATCCCCCCTTGGCCGCCTTCCCCTCTTGAAAATTATCTTTTAAGTCCTTGAGAGAGTGTAAGACATCATTGTGACAAGGCCTTGCTTACTTGGCATCTTCCTATTGGATCATCTTTAGTCTTCGCTTACTTGGCACCTCCTTATTGGTTCAACATTGTCATCATGATGACATGGAAAAAATCTGAGATATACACTTTACCATGTGCCAAATATCAATCATAAAATCATTCCATAAATCAAGAGATACATCATAAATTTCAAGACAATAAAATTCTTCCAAATCAATCCATAAAATCGGCCATTAAGGGTGTCTTGCCATGCTAAATTTTCAGCATGTGCATTTTTTCTTTTCTTTCAAAATAATACCAATTATTCTTTGATTTTTCATCATAAAAATGAATCAACAATATATGGTAAGTATTGCTACCAATTAAGAGATGAACTTGGACACAAATAAGCACTAAAATTCGGCAACACCATGTACACATGCTGAAAAATTTTCAGCATGTGTGATATGTGAAATATCACCATTTATTTATTTAAATATTATTCAAAACCTTACCATATCTTCTTCTAATCAATCACCTAATAAAATATGACAAAATATGTCACATTAAATAGCTAAAATTCGGCCACCTTGTGTGTAGTATGCTGAAATTTTCAGCATGTGACATAAGAGAGATATATGTTGAATTCTTACCATTTGTAGCCTTTCTCTTCAATTCACCAACAATATATGATTGATCCTTGACCAATCAATATGCCAACAAAGCTTCACATGTGCTCCAAATCAGCTGTATGCGACGTTGGATAATGTGTATACATGTGCTGAAATTTATTTTTGCTAACTTTGTAAAATAGTGCACATTTAATAATACACACATGTAATATTCCAATCAGCCCTTAATTTAATTTTCTAGAACACTTTAAGATGTATATCATATGTAAAAAGTGTCTAGATATGTGTCACATGACGTACAAGAAAAACGTTCCATGTTATGTGCGTAGAAAACCGAATTTTCGATATTTATCGATTACCCGATTTTTCTCTAATTTAAATTCCAACTTTTGCACATGTTATATATATTATGTTATACATAATATATATAATATATACTTTAAATCTCAGCACTTGGCTGGTCTAAAGTGGTACCATTAACATGTGACAAAATTAAACTTGGAATCTTCACATTTTGGCCTTAATGTGGGGTAATTTGTGTGTGCCAACATGGAAAGTATTTTTGGCTAAACATCATGTATGGCACGAAATTTACATCATATTTTGATGTATATGGGCTGGCCATTTATTTATGGCAAGTACGTGACACGTTGGCGAAGTTTCGGTATTCGCCCGATACAACAAATTTCGGTTTAGAACCTTTTATCGTGTCGTATTTGATTTGTCATCACCATATCTTATATCATATGATATAACACCTGAATATACTCATAAATATGAGTTAATTATAGTGGTGTGACGTTAACGTACGTACGTAAAATATATAACGTGTCGGTAGTACGTTGGAATACATGTGTATGTGCCTTTTTCAAAAAATCTGAAAATATATATAATGATATATATGTAGGCGTGTATATATATATATTAATGAGGGGAGGAGGAGAAAACTTTCCTTCCTTGGCCTTGTTGCCTTTGTGCCTTTTCCAAATATGGCTTCCTTTAATGAACTACTTAGTTTATTAAACTAAGTACTTCACTTAATGAACTAGTTTAATTCGTTAATGGTGGCACCTGAAAATAGTGTAAACACAACAAATGTTTGCCATATGATGTAAGCTTTAATGCTTCATGGCTCGTTAGTACGGCAACATAATATATAAGCTAAATAAGGCAAGTAATAAGCAATATCATGCACACGTTTGTTTATGTCATGCACACTTTATCTTATGCTCATTTTTGTGTACATTTAAATCATGTATTTGAAAATCACTCAAACCCCTTTTTCTCTACAATCTCCCCCTTTTGATGATTTTCAAAATAACCTATACTCATGATTTAAATCCTATCGCTCCCCCTTCAATCATGCATAAAATCAAAACTTGAATTTTAAATTCCGAGTCGCTCCCCCTTAATTTATGCAATTAGTATCTCTCTCCTCCTTAAATCATGCTTTCTCTCCCCCTTCATTTTGGAAAGCAAATCAAAAGATGCCAAAAATCATGCATTACGTGCGTTCGTAAGGGTCATTGATTCAACCCTTTGAAAATATCCCTTTTGGTACCCACATTTGGGTGACCTTTCTAGGTCTTCCAAAAGGTGAAAAATATGATGAGAACGCAACATAATATATGTTAGGGGCAAATGCGTTTGGCCTTTGGCCAAGAATCCCATCATTCATGTAGTATGGTTTCTCATAAGCATTTCGTTTTGCATGTACGGGACGTGTTCTAGATGCATTTTTGTGATATGAGTGTCACATATGCATCACTTGTTTCTTCTCATACCTATATGGCACATAATTATATTTTGCATGATGTGAAGAAGAAGCACATTGAGATGTCATAAGAAAAGGCCTATGCGTTTTCTTAGATGCCACGTATGTCTTTGATGCATCTATTTTCTTAGATGGGATGAATTTGGTTGATTTATTTTGTGGCTTACTTTTCTAAACGTATCCTAGTCCGGTTTTGTCACCATCATGCTTTTGAGAAGAAATGATGTGATCTAGCATGTTCGATCCCGTATCAAATTGTTTCACCTTTTTCTCTACATCCGAATTCATTGATTTCAAGTTTAAAATCTCGGATTTTAATTCAATGTTCTCGGATGTCAGTGATGAAATTTCAGATTTTAATGCATTGATGATGCATGATGACTCTTCTTTAGAATCGTTTAATTGAGCGACAAGATTTTCGTTAGAAGATTCTAACAATTTCTTGTCTTCAATTAATCGCTTCTTTTCTTTTGCAAGAGTCTTTGAAAACTTATGCAATTCTAAATATTGACTAAATAAATCATCATATGAACATTCAGAATCGGAATCAGAGTCGGAAGATACCTCATTTGATGCTTTAGATGTAAAGCATACTTGTGCCTTGTGTTCTTCCGTATCATCAGTCTCAGAGTCGGATGTGTCACTCCAAGTGGAGGCTTTGAATGCTCTTCTCCTTTGCTTAGGTTCTGAGACGAGTCTATTCTTGTTCCGATCCTTGTCAGGGTATTTGTTTGTTTGTTTTTCTTTATTAGGGCAGTCATATGATAGATGTCCAAGTTTGCCGCATTCATAGCACTTTATTTCCTTATTTTTATTTTTATGATCCTTAGATGAGGTAGACTTATGTTTAATCGATTTTCTCAATATTTTTCTTAATCTTTTAGCCATTGTGATTAAATTCTCATCATCGGAATCTGTGTCACTATCATCTACGACGTATTCATTTGATTTAAAAGCTATAGCCCTATCATTATTAGAAATGGACTCAGAATGTCTTAAAGCAAGTTTGTTTTCATATACCTTAAGTGATCCAATTAGTTCTTCTATTTTAATTGATTTTGTCTCTTTGCTTTCTTCTATGGCCATTACTTTAGGGTCCCACTCGGATGGAAGGCTTCGCAAAACCTTTTGTACCTTTTCCTGCATAGTGAAGGCTTTGCCAAGAGACTCAAGAGAATTGTAAATGTTAGTCAATCGTAAATACATCTCAACAATAGACTCATTTGGCAATAATTTAAATGACTCAAGTGTGGACATAAGCATATTGATTTTGGACTCTTTTACTTGGCTAGTCCCTTCATGTTTCATTTCAAGAATATACCATATCTCTTGAGCACTAGAACAATTAGACACGTAACTAGCCTCACTTTTACTTAGGCCGTTTAATAGTAGTTGCATGTCTTTAGCATTCATACTCAACTTCTTTTTGTCATCACTAGTGTATTCTTGTTTTGTTTTTGTAACCTCTAGTGTGACACCATCAATAATTGACATCTTAGTGGGAACAAATGGACCGTCTTCTATAATGGACCATAGATCAATATCAATAGCCATAAGAAAAAGTTTCTTTCTTAGTTTCCATTGAATAAAGGACTCACCGTCGAAAAGAGGAGACCTTACAGTTGACATTCCATCTTGTACGGTTGTGGTTTCCATCTCACGGAATCGTTAGATTCTTTGAAGTGAGTGTTCATGCGCTCTGATACTAATTGAAGAATCTGCAAGGCACTACTAGAAAGGAGGGGGTTGAATAGGTGGTGCGGAAAGTGTGTTTTTTAAAATTTCTTTAAACTTGAACAATTCAAGTTCTGAAAACAGATTCTGTTTTCAGGACCAGTTTTAAAACGTTTTTAAAACTAGGTTAGAGGTCTCCAATAATTATGATATTTTGAGAGAACTTAGCCTCAGATGTTATGAGGGTCCCCTAAAAATGTCAAATTAAAATTCAACCTTTAACCCCTTCAAAAACCGTTGGTACTGAGATTGTGCAAATCTGTCAGAAACGGTATATGGTTTTGAAAAATTTATTCCTATTTGTGTGAACATCCAAATGCTCTGAAAATTTTACCAATAACTCCTTATACACTATATTTAAATGGGTTGAAACAGTCTTGGAAAATTCTTTTGGGAAGTAGGTCAACTACAATCAAAGTCTCAACCTTTGCAAGTCTGAAAATCAGACTGCACTAGTCTCAGAACTTTTCATGTTTGATTGACTTATACTTATCCAAAAGGGTTGAAACTTGTGCCAAATTAACCCTAGGACGTGTAGGTATATTTCTGCAAATTGTTATGATTTTTGAAAATCGTTTAATTTTTTTCCGAATGCGAACAAGAAGGGTAATCAGTGCAGTAACTGAAAAGTAAATGCTGAAAGTAAATTGCACCGAGATTTTTATACTGGTTCGGTTATAAACAACCTACTCCAGTCTTCAAAGAACACCTTCCTTGGTTCACACTAATCACACACACAACACACCTTACCACAGGGTTGATAGAGTTACACCTAACTCCAACCCTTTACAAACCTTGTATTGTAAGTACAATTTGCACGAACATCACCACCTTGCAAGAATGAAGATTGATCACACCTTGATCAATCTTTTACAAAGATATATGAATGGTGGTTTATCTCAAGCCTATTCAAGAATGAAAGATATGAAGAACAATAGGTTTTTCAAGAAAAGAGAAAGAAAGAAGATGTAGGAGAAGAAGGCTAGAACACTTTTGATCTTTGATTTTGCAACTCTTTTTCTTGTTCTTGTTTTGCTCTTCTTCTCTCCATTTTAATGGTGCAGGCCGTCCCCCCTTGGCCGCCTTCCCCTCTTGAAAATTATCTTTTAAGTCCTTGAGAGAGTGTAAGACATCATTGTGACAAGGCCTTGCTTACTTGGCATCTTCCTATTGGATCATCATTTAGTCTTCGCTTACTTGGCACCTCCTTATTGGTTCAACATTGTCATCATGATGATATGGAAAAAATCTGAGATATACACTTTGCCATGTGCCAAATATCAATCATAAAATCATTCCATAAATCAAGAGATACATCACAAATTGCAAGACAATAAAATTCTTCCAAATCAATCCATAAAATCGGCCATTAAGGGTGTCTTGCCATGCTGAATTTTCACCATGTGCATTCTTCCTTTTCTTTCAAAATAATACCAATTATTCTTTGATTTTTCATCATAAAAATGAATCAATAATATACGGTAAGTATTGCTACCAATTAAGAGATGAACTTGGACACAAATAAGCACTAAAATTCGGCCACACCATGTACACATGATGAAAAATTTTCAGCATGTGTGATATGTGAAATATCACCATTTATTTATTTAAATATTATTCAAAACCTTACTATATCTTCTTCTAATCAATCACCTAATAAAAGATGACAAAATATGTCACATTAAATAGCTAAAATTCGGCCACCTTGTGTGTAGTATGCTGAAATTTTCAGCATGTGACATAAGAGAGATATATGTTGAATTCTTACCATTTGTAGCCTTCTCTTCAATTCACCAACAATGTATGATTGATCCTTGACCAATCAATATGCCAACAAAGCTTCACATGTGCTCCAAATCAGCTGTATGCGACGTTGGATGATGTGTATACATGTGCTAAAATTTATTTTTGCTAACTTTGTAAAATAGTGCACATTTAATAATACACACATGTAATATTCCAATCAGCCCTTAATTTAATTTTCTAGAACACTTTAAGATGTATATCATATGTAAAAAGTGTCTAGATATGTGTCACATGATGTACAAGAAAAACATTCCATGTTATGTGCGTAGGAAACCGAATTTTCGATATTTATCGATTACCCGATTTTTCTCTAATTTAAATTCCAACTTTTGCACATGTTATATATATTATCTTATACATAATATATATAATATATACTTTAAATCTCAGTACTTGGCTGGTCTAAAGTGGTACCATTAACATGTGACAAAATTAAACTTGGAATCTTCACATTTTGGCCTTAATATGGGGTAATTTGTGTGTGCCAACATGGAAAGTATTTTTGGCTGAACATATCATGTATGGAACGAAATTTACATCATATTTTGATGTATATGGGCTGGCCATTTATTTATGGCAAGTACGTGACACGTTGGCAAAGTTTCGGTATTCGCCCGATACGACAAATTTCGGTTTAGAACCTTTTATTGTGTCGTATTTGATTTGTCATCACCATATCTTATATCATATGATATAACACCTGAATATACTCATAAATATGAGTTAATTATAGTGGTGTGACGTTAATGTACGTACGTAAAATATATAACGTGTCGGTAGTACGTTGGAATATATGTGTATGTGCCTTTTTCAAAAAATCTGAAAATATATATAATGATATATATGTAGGCGTGTATATATATATTAATGAGGGGAGGAGGAGAAAACTTTCCTTCCTTGGCCTTGTTGCCTTTGTGCCTTTTCCAAATATGGCTTCCTTTAATGAACTACTTAGTTTATTAAACTAAGTACTTCACTTAATGAACTAGTTTAGTTCATTAATGGTGGCACCTGAAAATAGTGTAAACACAACAAATGTTTGCCATATGATGTAAGCTTTAATGCTTCATGGCTCGTTAGTACGGCAACATAATATATAAGCTAAATAAGGCAAGTAATAAGCAATATCATGCACACGTTTGTTTATGTCATGCACACTTTATCTTATGCTCGTTTTTGTGCACATTTAAATCATGTATTGGAAAATCACTGAAACCCCTTTTTCTCTACAAAAACTTGATATTTCTTGATGGTATTTCTCTTCTCGTTTTGATATCTCTCATTTTTGTGATGTTTTCAAAAAGGGGGAGATGAATGTTGGTATGGTTTTTAGCATGATAGATGGTTTTGGCATGATATGAGGTACGGCATGATATATGGTTTTGGCATGATATGAGGTATGGTTTTTGGCATGATATGGTTTTTGGCATGATATGGTTTTGACATATTAGTTAATGATATATTTGGCATGCTAGTTGATCATGGCTTGGTATGGTTTTGGCATGATATAGTTTTGGCAAGATTTTGGCATATGAGTTAATGATATATTAGGCATGCTAGTTGAAAATTTTTGATGGTTTGATATTGTCGGCATAATGGTTTGTTGGCAAGCATGATTGGGCATTAACACGTGTATGGCATGTTTTGGCAAAATTGGTTGAACATGTTGGCATGGTTTGGTTAAGCATGGGTATCCAAATGGCTAGACTTATATTGGTTATTTTTCATCACATAGCTTAGCTTGATAAGATGAATTTGGTATGGTGAATTTGGTATGGCATGACATGAAGTTCTTTGATATACTTTACATATGAAACATGATTTATAGGTTGAGGGGGAGCATGAACTAAGGGGGAGCTGTAAAATATCAAGTTTAGTTGAAAAAGTATCATGTAAAAACATCTTTTGAATTGTGGTTTTGAAATCATCAAAAAGGGGGATATTGTTAAGTTGTAAAATGTTTTGATGATAAAAAGATGTTTTGAATGAGTTAAATTTATGTTTGATATTTGATGCATGATGGGAAAATACATTATTTCCAAAGATGGTTAAGATTGGAACTCAAATGGAGACATCGATCTCTCAGAAAGAGACATCGATCGATCGATGTCACTGACATCGATCGATCGATGTGAGATCTGAAGACATCGATCTCTCCCTCCCTGGACATCGATCGATCGATGTGAGATCTGAGGACATCGATCTCTCCCTCCTTGGACATCGATCGATCGATGTGAGATCTGAGGACATCGATCTCTCCCTCCTTGGACATCGATCGATCGATGTGGGATCTGAGGACATCGATCTCTCCCGCCCAGGACTTCGATCGATCGATGTAGCATCTGAGGACATCGATCTCTCCCTTCCAGAGACTTCGATCGATCGATTTCCTCTAGAATTCATATTTTCTGAACGTTAGAACAAAATCCAAGGCTGATTTTCAAGGTTTTCTCTTTCCAATCTTCTTCAAACTTCTTGTGGACTTTAACTCAAATAATTACATGCTTCTTTGACTATTGTATACATGTCTAAGATTCTCTAGGGTGGCTATCCAAGATCAAATCACTCCATAGGGTGGCTAGAGACTATGTGGGCATCGTCTTGACATTTTTGAAGATGAAGACTTGGTGGAGAGCCTCAAAAACGTGGTGAACTTCATCTATAAATAGAGGAGGCTTGGATGAAGCAAAAACACACTTTCAACATCATCTAGCTTCATTTACCATTGTTTTATATTTCTCTCATACTTGTAAATTTTTTTAACGCTTTTCTAGCCTTCTTTGATCTTCATTGTTGTATATTGAGAGAGAGAGTCAAGCACAAGAGGAACCATAATTATTTGATCTCTTGCTTGTGCTTAGGCTTGTGAGAAAGTGTGAACCATACTATATCTCTTCAACCCACTGTGAGAAGTTCTTGAGAGAACTTTTGTTGAAGTTGTGAGGAAGCAAGAAGTTGTTCTTGCTAAGAGCTGTAGTTGTTGTAGTTGCACAAGTGTGTTTTGTTCAAGAAGTTGCTGTTGATGTTGCTTACACTAAAGTGTTAGTGTAAGTGTTGCTGTGGTTGTTCTTATTGTTCATAATAAGAATAGTTGTTGAAAATCCACTTTGGAAACAAAGTGGTAGTGGAGTAGAATCATTTACAATTCGAACCACTCTATATCCGTTGTACACATTCATTATCTCTCAACTCCAATTCTTGCTCTGATTTTGAATATCCTTTTGAGTTGAGAAAAACAAGAAAATTCTGCAAAAGAGCCAAACACTCTATTCACCCCCCGCCCCCTCTAGAGTGTATTTCGGACCTAACAGGCCTTGTCACAATGATGTCTTACACTCTCTCAAAGACTTAAAAGATAATTTTCAAGAGGGAGTATACACTCAAGGGGGATGGCTGCATCCTTAAAAAGGAAAAGAAGAGAGCAAACAAATACAACAACAAGCATTTGCAATTCAAAGAGATCAAAAAGCCAAGCTCTTCTTCTCCTACATCTTCTTTCTTTCTCTTTTCTTGTAAAGCCTATTAATTTTCATATCTTTCAATCTTAAATAGGCTTGAGATAAACCACCATTCATACATCTTTGTAAAAGATTGATCAAGGTGTGATCAATCTTCATTCTAGCAAGGTGGTGGTGTTCGTGTGAATAGTACTTACAATACAAGGTTTTTAAAGGGTTGGAATTAGGTGTAACTCTATCAAGCATGTTGTTGTACCCCGCTCAAAATTAGCATGGCAACCAGGGTTAGGAGCAGAACACGACAAGATAATGAGACCTCGAAGGAAACACATCACCGAATCACCTATGGTTATGAAGAACCTAAGGTAAGTTGCACACCAAGTATTACGTTGGCAACTATGAGAAGCCAGGTTATAACATACCCACACACGAAGCCATAAGGGCGTACGTCTAGAAATACAAATACACTACAACTAAGCCTAACTAAGCCAAATAATCAGGGATAGGACGTAAGTATGCATGGAAACGCATGCATCCATAAAATCAAGGCATACACCGCAACAGAATAATTATCAAAGGAATATATTATATGTGTGTACAAGCGTACACTTAGTGTTGCCCGACATAATGAATATTTCTTCCAAGGCTTATGGCTTATCCCGAAAAGAGAGCATGGATGTATATATATATATACACACACAACGTACCGGTCACACGTATACAAGTGTAGCATAGTGGATTATGAAAGAACATTTAAATGATTGGAATAAGAGGCAAACACATAAACCCACACTTATAGGCATTACTAAGGGAAGACATATACAAGGAATTATGCCCATATTTCGGCTAGGGGATTAGAGGGAATGAATTAATACATGTACAAGTCTGACAAAAGACCTTGCATGAACCTTATGGATAGGAGGAGTAATGAGTTGGTTAGGAAATTGAGTACCATTTAAATGGAGACCTTCCATCTTCCCCTAGGAGCCTCCGGCAGCCTCACTAAAGGGGGGAATTTAATCCCTCCCTTGATACAAGAAAACCTTTCCCCTATGCACTTGAATGTAGTACATTCAAGAGGGCAGTTTCAAAACAAAGAGTGGCTCCTCTTTCTTCTCTATGAGCCGGCGGGAACAAGGACAAGAAGGAGTCCAAACCTTCTAAATTATCTATGTAAGATTCCTTTATGCTCTTGGCAACCTATGTATTAAAGAAGAGGAAGATTCTATAACCCTCCTTTTGTGACAAAACCGTAGGGTTCCACGGTTTTAGGCCAAGGAATCATTCTAAACATCAACACTAAAGAGAACACCCAAGCAAAAGAAGGTTCTCTCAACCCTCAAGGTGCAAATGGTAAGAAACCTTTCGTTCTTCCTATAAGATGTATTATATAATCTAAGGAATGGCTAACCAAGGCTCTATGACTGTGCGTGATAGGAAAAGGGAAGGGGAAGAGCTCCTTATGTTAACCAAACCGCGCAAAGTGCCCCAAAGGCAAGTACACTATACTTTTTATGTTTTAGATGTGAAAGTGTGTGCATGAATGGCTAGAAAAATCTAACATTTGATCTTAGTTGTGGAAAGGTGAGTTTTAGGCCAAAACTTTCGGCCCTATGCATGTAAATGTGTAGGAGGAGCACTTTACTCCAAAGATGAGTTCTTTGATGGTTATATGCATGCTTATGTTCTAATCTAGGCTTGAATGTGTTAAAGATCTCTTCTTTTATAGTGAAAGGGCCACGATAGAAGGGATAAGGGGAAGTGGGGTGAAATTGCATGTAAAATGTCAATATAGCAAGGAAATGAGGGTAAGATTTGATCTTGTGCATGTTAGGCTTGAAATACTTTTGATTTTGTTATTTTCTCACTTACACCAAATAATGAGGCTGACGTGATGAGTGTGTGTGTTCATCTCATGGTCGACACCAAGTATTAAGTGACGAAAAGGTGAGCCAAGAACATTTAGGAAGAATATATGTTCACTGGAAAATTCTGGAGCTGGATCAAGAATTAGGCTGTTTTGTGAAGCCAGAAAAGGGACCTTAGGGACCTTCAATTTCATTTATTTTTGGTATGCTAATAGTTTTATGTGTGTTTTAGGTGTGAGAGTTGGAATCACCTTAAAAAGAGCCACGGTTTATTTTTAATGAATTTTCCACTAAGATTGATCTTGCTGGAAAGATTGTACTGGACAGAATCTAAGCAATATTTTTAATAGCCTAAAAATTGACCTTAGGTGTGTGCAAATCCATTAATTTTCGGCATGGTACTAGCCTCATGAATAAAGAAGAAATGCCAGTTGGAATTTTATCAAAACAAGTTGTGGTTTATTTTTAATTAATTTTCTAGTAAAACTGGTCAAACCGAATTAGGCTGGATAGACAGAATTTATGTCACACTTTGCGTGGTCTGGAAAAAGGCCTTAAAGAATTGGTCTTGGGCTAAAAATTGGCAGGATGCTAGCCCAATGAGTTTATTAAGTTAGGGAGTTGGAATTTCCAGAAAAAGATTAAAGAATTGGTCATAACAAATTTTATAGTATAATATGGTCGTTTCAGATTTTAAACTGCATTGATTCATGAAAAGGAGTAAATGGGTCTCTTAGTGACATCGTAAGCTCACAATGCATGCATGGCATTCGCTTATGACAGTCACGGATGAGTACATGTGATTAAACGGGTCTAACACGTGCAATTTAGCAAGAAATTCCTTAGAAGTAGTGAACGATACGAAGCTGGAAAATTCCAGCATGTTAACGAGACATGCCCATTCGTTGTGTCATGTGTTATGCCGTAGTTTGCACGTTACCTGTCATACATTGCATCATCGTCACTTGCATGATTTATGGTATGGATTTTACGTGAAAGAAAGATGAAAAAGCGTTTTCAAAGGGTGATTTCATTTCTTTTTCTTAAAACGCTTCCCCACCGGTACCGTGTGTGAGTATGAACTGACCAGTATGAACCTGAGCAGATCCGGGTTAAGTGATCTGAAAGAATGATGACGTTACCGTTCCAAATTCGGGAATAATAAATTCGAAGGAGAGAAGTTACCGCCTCAGATCCGGGAAGATAGATCTGAAAAAAGAATGACGTTACCGATCCGAATCCGAGAATAATAGATTCGAAGGGAAGAAGTTACCGCCTCAGATCCAGAAAGATAGATCTGAACACTCTATGGTTTTGTGACGATGATGTTTTTGAAAGTAAAGTATGAAAAGACATTTTCTCATTTTATCATGACGCATTACATGTGCATATGCATGCATGTCACTTGTGGAGTCGTAACGTAGCGACACATGTTACGTAGAATAAGTTGTCACGATTTTGTGTATCCTAAGTAATGATGATTATTGTGTTATTAATCAATGCATGTTACAGTCTCCTTATGTATGTTTCACTCTATCTATTGATGTTATTAAGTTACGATCTTATTACATTAAGCGATGATCCTTATCAAATGTTGATCGAAGGACAGGTATGTTTCCAAACCAAATATTATTTGGGGTTCGGTTCTTGCTCGCACTTTCCATTTAACTCATGATTATTATAGTATACTTGCTGGTGACGTTTTCACTCACCCTATTTTTCTCTCCAGAAGTGGCAGGAGATAAAGTTGAATGGATTGATGACGAGCCTAGGGTTTCCTACCCGTGATGCATTGGAGGATGGCCAGGATTAGTAGACTGAGCGTACCAGCATTAAGGGATGATGACGTTTTGTAATTGTGATGGGAAAACAATTTACTTCTGTCGTTTTCTGCTACAGTTATGTGGGATGGAAACTTTAACTGCTTGTGATGGTGCTTCAATTTGAAGTTTAAAATTCTGCCACGGTTTCGCTTACTTATCGCGTGTAAGAACGGAAATCCATGTAATTTCATCATGGATCACGACGCGTATGGATGATGCCTAGTACTCTCCTTAGTGAAGTACGGCGGGTGCACCAGCTTCGGCGGGACCGGAGTGCGGGGCGCCACACCTGTGGTAAGGTGTGTTGTGTGTGTGATTAGTGTGAACCAAGGAAGGTGTTCCTTGAAGACTGGAGTAGGTTGTTTATAAACGAACCAGTATAAAAATCTCGGTGCAATTTAATTTCAGCATTTACTTTCCAGTTACTGCACTATTTATTCGTCTTGTTCACATCCGTAAAAATAGTAAACGATTTCCAAAAATTACAAAAATTTCCAGAAACATACTTACACGTTCTAGGGTTAATTTGGCACAAGTTTAAATCCTTTTGGATAAGTATAAGTCAGTCAAACATCAAAAGTTCTGAGACTAGTGCAGTCTGATTTTCAGACTTGCAAAGGTTGAGACTTTGATTGTATTTGACCTACTTCCCAAAAGAATTTTCCAAAACTGTTTCAACCCATTTAAATATAGTATATAAATATTTAGTGGTCAAATTTTCAGACCATTTGGACGTTCACACAAATAGGAATAAATTTTTCAAAACCATCTACTGTTTCTGGCAGATTTGCACAATCTGAGTATCAACGGTTTTTGAAGGGGTTAAAGGTTGGATTTTAATTTGAAATTTTTAGGGGACCCTCATAACATCTGAGGCTAAGTTCTCTCAAAATTTCATAATTTTTGGAGACCTCTAACCTAGTTTTAAAAACGTTTCAAAACTGGTCCTGAAAACAGAATCTGTTTTCAGAACTTGAATTGTTCAAGTTTAAAGAAATTTTAAAAACCACATTTTCGCACCCACTATTCAACCCCCCCTTATAGTGGTGCCTTGCAGATCCTACAGCTGGTATCAGAGCGTAGGAACACTCACTTCAAAGAATCCAACGATTCCGTGAGATGGCAACCACAACCGTACAAGAAGGAATGTCAACTGTAAGGTCTCCTCTTTTCGACGGTGAGTCCTTTATTCAATAGAAACTAAGAATGAAACTTTTTCTTATGGCTATTGATATTGATCTATGGTCCATTATAGAAGACGGTCCATTTGTTCCCACTAAGATGTCAATTATTGATGGTGTCACACTAGAGGTTACAAAAACGAAACAAGAATACACTAGTGATGACAAAAAGAAGTTGAGTATGAATGCTAAAGCCATACAAATACTATTAAACGGTCTAAGTAAAAGTGAGGCTAGTTACGTGTCAAATTGTTCTAGTGCTCAAGAGATGTGGCATATTCTTGAAATGAAACATGAAGGGACTAGCCAAGTAAAGGAGTCCAAAATCAATATGCTTATGTCCACACTTGAGTCATTTAAATTATTGCCAAATGAGTCTATTGTTGAGATGGATTTACGCTTGACTAACATTTACAATTCTCTTGAGTCTCTTGGCAAAGCCTTCACTATGCAGGAAAAGGTACAAAAGGTTTTGCGAAGCCTTCCATCCGAGTGGGACCCTAAATTAACGGCCATAGAAGAAAGCAAAGAGATCAAATCAATTAAAATGGAAGAACTAATCGGATCACTTAAGGTATATGAAAACAAACTTGCTTTAAGACATTCTGAGTCTATTTCTAATAATGATAGAGCTATAGCATTTAAATCAAATGAATATGTCGTAGGTGATAGTGACACAGATTCCGATGATGAGGACTTAATCACAATGGCTAAAAGATTAAGAAAAATATTGAGAAAATCGATTAAACATAAGTCTACCTCATCTAAGGATCATAAAAATAAAAATAAGGAAAGAAAGTGCTATGAATGCGGCAAACTTGGACATCTATCATACGACTGCCCTAATAAAGAAAAACAAACAAACAAATACCCTGACAAGGATTGGAACAAGAATAGACTCGTCTCAGAACCTAAGCAAAGGAGAAGAGCATTCAAAGCCTCCACTTGGAGTGACACATCCGACTCTGAGACTGATGATACGGAAGAACACAAGGCACAAGTATGCTTTACATCTAAAGCATCAAATGAGGTATCTTCCGACTCTGATTCCGATTCTGAATGTTCATATGATGATTTATTTAGTCAATATTTAGAATTGCATAAGTTTTCAAAGACTCTTGCAAAAGAAAAGAAGCGATTAATTGAAGACAAGAAATTGTTAGAATCTTCTAACGAAAATCTTGTCGCTCAATTAAACGATTCTAAAGAAGAGTCATCATGCATCATCAATGCATTAAAATCTGACATCCGAGAACACTGAAGTGAAATCCGAAATTTCGAACTTAAAATCAAGGAATGCGGATGTAGAGAAAAAGGTGAAACAATTTGATACGGGATCGAACATGCTAGATCACATCATTTCTTCTCAAAAGCATGATGGTGACAAAACCGGATTAGGATACGTTGAGAAAAGTAAGCCACAAAATAAACCAACCAAATTCATCTCATCTAAGAAAATAGATGCATCAAAGACATATGTGCATCTAAGAAGACGCATAGGCCTTTTCTTATGACATCTCAATGTGCTTCTTCTTCACATCATGCAAAATATAATCATGTGCCATATAGGTATGAGAAGAAACAAGTGATGCATACGCGACACTTATATCACAAAAATGCATCTAGATCACGTCTCGTACATGCAAAATGAAATGCTTATCAGAAACCATACTACATGCATGATGGGATTCTTGGCCAAAGTCCAAATGCATTTGTCCCTAACATATATTAAGTTGCCTTCTCATCACCTTTCTCACTTTTTGGAAGACCTAGAAAGGTCACCCAAATGTGGGTACCAAAAGGGATATTTTCAAAGGGTTGAATCAATGACCCTTACGAACGCACGTAGATGAAATGCATGATTTTTTTTCTTCTTTTGATTTGCTTTCCAAAATAAAGGGGGAGAGAAAGCATGATTTAAGGGGGAGAGAGACACTGATTGATATTAATTGCACAAATCAAGGGGGAGCCAGATTTGAAATTCGAAATTCAAATTTCAAATTTGCGCATGGTTCAAGGGGGAGAGATAGCATTTAAATCATGTACACAAGTTATTTTGAAAATCATCAAAAGGGGGAGATTGTAGAGATAAGGGGGTTTGAGTGATTTCAAAATAAGTAACTTGAATGCACATATATATATATATATATATATATATATATATATATATATATATATATATATATATATATAAACATATACAAGCATAAACGTGTACATGTATGCATGATATCTTGCCATTACTTGCCTTATTTAGCTTATATATTATGTTGCCGTACTAACGAGCCATGAAGCATTAAAGCTTACATCATATGGCAAACATTTGTTGTGTTTATACTATTTTCAGGTGCCACCATTAATGAACTAAACTAGTTCATTAAGTGAAGTACTTAGTTTAATAAACTAAGTAGTTCATTAAAGGAAGCTACATTTGGAAAAGGCACAAAGGCAACAAGGCTAAGGAAGAAAAGTATTTTCCTCGTCCTTTCATTAATTATACACGCCACACATATATATACTGATATATATTTTCAGATTTTTTTTAAAAAGGCACATACACATGTATTCTAACGTACTACCGACACGTTATATATTTTACGTACGTACGTTAACGTCACACCACTATACTTAACTCATATTTATGAGTATATTCAGGTCTTATATCATATGATATAAGATATGGTGATGACAAATTAAATACGACACGATAAAAGGTTCTAAACCGAAATTTGTCGTATCGGACGAATACCGAAACTTCGCCAACGTGTCACGTACTTGTCATAAATAAATGGCCAGCCCCTATACTTCAAAAATTCACAAAAAGTTCGTGCACATGACCATATGCTCAGCCAAAAATACTTTCCATGTTGGCACACACAAATTACTCCACATTAAGGCCAAAATGTGAAGATTCCAAGTTTAATTTTGTCACATGCTAATGGTACCACTTTAAACCAGCCAAGTGCTGAGATTTAAAGTATATATTATATATATTATGTATAACATAATATATATATAACATGTGCCAAAATTGGAATTTAAATTAGAGAAAAATCGGGTAATCGATAAATATCGAAAATTCGGTTTTCTACGCACATAACATGGAATGTTTTTTTTTGTACATCATGTGACACGTATCTAGACACTTTTTACATATGATATACATCTTAAAGTGTTCTAGAAAATTAAATTAAGGGCTGATTGGAATATTACATGTGTGTATTATTAAATGTGCACTATTTTACAAAGTTAGTAAAAATAAATTTCAGCACATGTATACATATCATCTAACGCCCCCTACAGCTGATTTGGAGCACATGTGGAGCTTTGTTGGCATATCGATTGGTCAAGGATCAATCATACAATGTTGGTAAATTGAATAGAGAAGCTACAAATGGTAAGAATTCAAGGTATATCTCTCTTATGTCACATGCTGAAAATTTCAGCATACTACACACAAGCTGGCCGATTTTTAGGTCTTTAATGTGACATATTTTGTCATCTTTTATTAGGTGATTGATTAGAAAAAGATATGGTAAGGTTTCGAATAATATTTAAATAAATAAATGGTGATATTTCACATATCACACATGCTGAAAATTTTTCAGCATGTGTACATGGTGTGGCCGAATTTCAATGCTTATTTGTGTCCAAGTTCATCTCTTAATTGGTAGCAATACTTACCATATATTGTTAATTCATTTTTATGATGAAAATTTAAAGAAAAATGGTAATGATTTGAATTTTATCCCCATGATGCACATGCTGAATTTTCAGCATGGCAAAAGTGCTATTATGGCCGATTTCTCACTTGACCTACTTCCCAAAAGAATTTTCCAAAACTGTTTCAACCAATTTAAATATATAATATAAAGATTTAGTGGTCAAATTTTCAGACCATTTGGACGTTCACACAAATAGGAATAAATTTTTCAAAACCATCTACCGTTTTTGGCAGATTTGCACAATCTGAGTATCAACGGTTTTTGAAGGGGTTAAAGGTTGAATTTTAATTTGAAATTTTTAGGGGACCCTCATAACATCTGAGGCTAAGTTCTCTCAAAATTTCATAATTTTTGGAGACCTCTAACCTAGTTTTAAAAACGTTTTAAAACTGGTCCTAAAAACAGAATCTGTTTTCAGAACTTGAATTGTTCAAGTTTAAAGAAATTTTAAAAACCACATTTTTCGCAACCACTATTCAACCCTCCCCTTCTAGTGGTGCCTTGCAGATCCTACAAAATTTTCAGGGGTCAGGAAATTAGGGGTTACGGAAGGAATTTCTGGAAATGTGGGGGCTGTAGTGATATGCTCCAGGTTTTCAGGGGGTTACCAGCATTATTAGGAACATCAGGGGGTATGGGTGTAAAATTACCAACTACCGGAGTATAAAAAGAGAAAGAGTTAGGGTTTTCAACCCTAACTCTGGTACCTCCAGCCGCAGCGGCGCCTCTGGCGTTTCCTTCCCCGATGGTGCTGGACTGGTTCAGGGTTTCTGTCACTGGTCCTCCTCCGTCAGCCTCTGTCCCTTGCCTGCTGCCTTCAACTTCTCCGGTGACCAGTGTAGCGGCTGCCTGGGTTTTTTTCTTAAACTTCTCCCACCAGTCTGGGAATCCATGGAGTTTAAAACATGTGTCTTTGCTATGTCTCCGTTTTTTGCAGTGTGAGCACTCGAGATTCGATTTGTCTTCTCCCCGCCGTGATGGCTGCCCTGAGCGGGGAGTCCGATAACCTCCTTTCTTTGGTTGTTCGTTTCCGTCCCTTCCCTGACCCGTTGGTCCCTTCACAGTTAGGCCTTGGCCTAGACCCACCCCCAATGATGGTCTTGAGGGGTTAAGTTTCAGCAGATAGTTTTCAGTGTCAGATCTGCGTAGTTCTCCGTAAGCTGCTTCAGCAGTAGGCCTGGGATCTCATTTGAGTAATTCCTTCTTGGTTGCTGCGAATCTATCATCAACCGCCATTAGTAACTGGTACAATCGTTGTTCCTGGATGTATTGGTTGAACTTTTGAATGTCCGAATGACATTCCATTGGATTTGGACTTCAATTGTCAATTGTTCTCCATAAATTTTGCAGTTTGTCCCAGCATGCATCCAGTGTGCTGTTTCCTTGCCTGATTGTATACGCCTGTTTGTGTAAGTCAAACGTTTGTAATGGGTCAACCCCAGACCGAGACGTTACATCTAATCCATCCCATAGTGACTTGGCGGTAGGATAGCTAGATGCATTGTGGACGAGAGTCTCGTCCATATTGTCTATCAGCCAAGTAAAAACAAGTTGGTCATCTTGCTTCCACTTGGCGTAATTTACGTCAGTAGGCAGGGGGTGGAGGAACCCCTGTGATGTGGGTGCTCCTCACCCTGCCTGTAAGTGCTCTACGCATGAGATTACACCATAATGGGTAGTTGTTGGAATTCAATTTAACTTTGAGTACCAGGTTTTCAGAGACTGCTGGTTGGACTGGGCTCTGGACAGCTGGACTCATCTGGCTTTGTAAAAATTTTGCAAATTCTGCAGAGATATCAAAATTATCAGGGAGTTTTGGGAATTTTTCGGATTTTTCTGGTGCATCTGGTTGATTTTCTGGGATATGTGACATTTCTGGTGTTTTGTTTGACAGGTACCGGGCTGATAAGGGCAGATTGTTATGGTAAGGAAATGTATGCGGGGCAATGAGGAATTTTCTGAGCCTTTCAGACACAGACAGGTAGCAACTGATCAAGAAAGGTATGGGTATTGGCAGTGAAGAACAAATAATCTGAGCCAACCTGTTGCCCAGAATTGTTGGTATGTTTTGGTAATGATGATGACTCCGTCTGAGCCAACAGATTACCAAGCAAAATACATAGGCTTAAAATGCCTGCTCTGATACCATGTGAGAGTAGGAAAAAATGTTTCTTGTATATCTCTTCCAACGATTGTACAGTACAAATAAATAGTAGAATGGTTATGCTATACTAGGTAACCGAATATTCACACTAATGCTAATTGACACTATATACGGGATTTACAATTATGACTCATTATCTTGATTGCTCTATCTAAGGTAAGTGAATCAAAGACAATCAATGGTATATTCAATGGTATATTCTAACATATATATATATATATATATATATATATATATATATGTATATGTATATATGTGTGTGTATGTAAATTCAAAAAGTCAAAGAAAGAATATCATGTCCATTGAATTACCAACACCAAACATTAGAATCAGCCATTGCCCAAAGGTCATCGCTTCTAAAATTAGTTAACTATCACACGTGAGGCAATCTACCTAATTTTGTCCGTCCTTATTTTTTTTTTGAGAATTTTTCACTTTTGACACTTTAAAATTCCAGTTATACAGGCAATACATATTAACATTCACTATTTTTATTACAAAAATCTACAAATTTACAGGCGACAAGGTTATCCTACACTTGCGTGCGCGACAGAGCATTTTGACTTTTAGGAAATGATCTTTTGTGACATGAAGAAACATCCCAAGCTTAGCAATTAAAGTAAGTTAAACCCAAAAGCAAAACATAAAAATAGTTGATGAAAGAAAAACAATAAAAGGAAGAGACGAGGCAACAGGTTAAATAAGCTTCAAATAAGCATAACTCTTACATTTCTTTTGATATTATATGAAATACATGAAGACAAACATATAAGGACAACAAAAACCACATACACTTGAAGATGACAGTAGAATATCAATGGAAAAGATAAGAGCATCTTTTTCCAATGAAGTTCATATTTAAAAAACCATACATAAACCTCCAACTTATTCCACCATGAGATTACCCCCACAACATATTATCAGGCGCAAACTTGGGGGAAAGTTGGGTCGTAAACGCTCAAACACACACAATTTGGGATATGATCGCAACTTCCGTTAATGCACTCTTCTTCTTCATCTTCACATTCATCTGGTAGTCTCAGCATTCTCCTCATAGCTGTTGTGGGCACTTCAGATTTCTTATGTTTAGGCTCTGCAACTGCAAAGAGATTAACCGCAATGAAAATTTTCACCAATGATATTGCTAAGAACATATATGTAATAATAGAGACTCCCGTCTATAGTGAGATAATAGATAGAAACACACAGAGGTTGTAAACCGATGAACAATAATAAAAATTACGTCTAGATGTGTCGACCAACTGATACTTCACAATGTAAGAAGTGTAACCAATTTAGTGAGTCATTTTGCTTTTTTCATATTCCAAAATCAAATAAGAGTATAAATATTCATATATTTAAGTTGCCTCAACTTCTTTGATACTTCTATTTTTAAGCATAATACAACAACAATACATACCAAGTATATTTCAACAACAGTCAAAGTTATCGCTCGGATTGACAGAATAACTAAGAGAAAAGGGAAGATGTGTAATCAGTAAACTTGACTCAATTCTATCGCCTATGCCTTTTTCTAACTCTTTCTCGTGGAGTTGTAAGGTTAAATATGCATGTGCATATTCCCTTTACTTGAAAAAAAAACATGAAAAATAACAACCCAGAGCCAGGAGCAAAATTCTGATTGACACAATACAAATGATGGGCTGAAGGAATTATTAAACATGAATGGAACATATCAAACTCGATAGCTTAATGTTTTTGTTGAGATATAACTTGGTATAGTTGTTGGTAGAATGTAACAGATAAAAAAAAAAGTGTAGGAAATATTTGAAAGTGTATGATCCGAATACTTACATGTCGAGCGGAGAGAATTTGCAGCATCCCCTACTGTGGAAAGTGGAGCTGACACAGTGAGAAAAAGAAAAAAAGCAAGGAAAGGAAAAGCATACTTGGCCATATTTCTATGTCTTTAGATATGTGTGAAATGTGTGAATTTTTGTGTGCGTAATGTTGTTCATTTTATACACTTACTGTTTAATATTAAATGGCTTTTTAGCCATATCTGGCCATCAAACAATTTTTTTTGTCGAGACAATGTCCTTGAACTATCAGTTTGGCTTGTTCTCTATGATGTAAATACACTTTACTACCCTAAAGAAAGATGCATGTGTATTCAAAGCATAGTTTAGTTGGTATTCGAATTGAGACATTATTCTAGAAACCTGCATATTCGAATTAGAACACACGCAGCATGTGACTAATAATGCTATCTGGTCTGAAGGCCAAGTGCCTTAATCCGACTCAATTGGTGATGGATTACATGACTAGTTTGCAGTGAGCTCCTTGCCTGAATTGTCTGATAACATCTTTTCATTCTAAAAGACCGCTGAATTTCTGGCTTACATTCTCTATAGACGTGGAAAGGTCTATTTTATTTGTCGAGCTAACCGAATGGTGTAGATAGTGATACGAAGTCCCTAGGACATAGCCGGATGGAAACAAGTAAAGGGTAATCACATTGAAAAGAGAAGTTGAGAGTTCGAATCCTTCTGAGGACATTTGTACGGAATTCCATTGTTTGGCCTCTATAACGATGTATCTGTGTAGGTAATATGTCATTTGTCTGAATCTGTCACTGATTTACATTCCTATACTTCTTGTGGAATCGGAGATAACAGAGACCCTTACTGGTTGGGTACAACTTTTTTTAGATAGTCATATGCACAATTCACTTTGGTCCATACATGTCTGACTGGTCGCGTACAGTTCCCTCCACAAATGAAAGCTATGCATTTCCAGGAATTTTTTTTGGTAAAAAGAAAATACTGCTATTTTAGGTTTTATTAACTCTACTTTATTAAACCTTTCAATATATTCAGACCTAATACGCATCCAAGTTAAGAGTACATATTCTGTTACACACCGAGTCTCATCAGCTAAAAATATGAACTTTTCATATATATATATATATATATACACACATACATATATGTATGTATCTATATATATTATATGTATGTATGTATATACACACATATATATATACATGTATGTCTATATATATATATATATATATATATATATATATATATATATATATATATATATATATATATATATATATATATATATATATCAACAACACCAACATTATGTATTACTTTAGAGATGTATATATATGTGTGTGTATATATACAAATATATGTGTGTATATATACACACAGCTACATAAAGTCTTGATTGCTTTTTTCTGTTTGGCATGTTGGCGAGATCCGCATCAATTTTTGCAGATACCTTTATTTTTCTTTATCTGTTTGTCCGCGCATGCCTTTTCATTTTTCATTTTAAGAATCATCATATATATAGACACACACACAAACACACACACATATATATATATATATATGTATATATATATATATATATATATATATATATAACTTGGATGTCTTCATTGGTAATTTTCTTTTTTGGCACCTTACCGAGTTTGGCATAAACTTTTTGAAAATAGCTTTATTTTTCTTTAATTGTTTGCTGGCAGAGACGTCTTCCCTTTACATTTAAACAACTATTTGTCGGCGGGAAACAAAAAAAAAAGTCTGTAGCTCTGTTTTATACGTTTGGAAAACTCGCCCTATCTTGTGTTTTGAAATTTTTCCTTTTGTCTTGAAGGGGCAACAAAGATACTACTATAAATTGAAGCAATGTAATATAAGAAATGTGGTATAAAGGAGAAGGTAGAAAGTAAATCATAAAATGTACCCACAGTGTAGATGTTTCTCTGCTGTTAGGCCGAAGGCCTGATATAAACACACCTTGTGTGAGTCACTGCTTAAGTCTTCACGCAACATAGGACGCCGTTAAGTTCCTGATTCGCATCATTCACAATGCTCTTTTGGACTGGAACGGTGAAACCCAGAACGAGCGATGTCTAACTTTTGCTTCGATAAATTATCTATGTGTGTTGTATCAAACTTTTCAAGGTAAAGAAAGCACTATAAATACCTTTGCTTTCACGAAAGTTATACACCTACTCATCAAATCTCTTCTACTCTTATCCTTACTCCCACTCCATTAATATTAATTTCCTCTTTGCTCTCATGGGAAAATCTGTTATGCATGATTGGTTTTGATGATTTGCACAAGTATAACATGTTAAAAGGTTCAAAACTTTGAATAGAAGTGTTGTTCAAACTTCAAGCGTTTAATCTAGTGTTTTAGCTCTCAGAAGATAAAACATAAAGGTTGGCTTTACTATGAGGTGCCTCACCAAGCGCTTCATTCAATAAAAACTTCTGAACAGGAAGTTTTGAAAGAAACATGAAGCACTATATAAAGCGCTTCATCTTCTGACTTCTCTGAACAGAAGCATGGAGCACTATGAGCGTCTCACCAAGCGCTTTGTTCAATAAAAATCTCAGAACAGAAAGTTTTGAAAGAAACATGGAGCATTATATAAAGCGCTTCATCTTCTAACTTTTCTGAACAGAAGGGTTGGATAAAACATAAAGCACTTCACCAAGCGCTTCATCAAATGATACGTCTAAACAGAATGTTTGGCTAAAACATAATGCGATATATAAAGCGCTTTGCTCTTTTGACCTCTCAGAACAGAAAGGTTTGCTAAAACATTAGGCACTTCATCAAGCGCTTCATTGAATAAAACATTTGAACAGAATGTTTGTCAAAACCATAAAGCAATATATAAAGCGCTTTATTGGTTGAATTCCAGAAACAGAGAGTTCTGGATAAATCATGAAGCACTACATAAAGCGCTTTATCCGAACAGCTGAAGCAGGACGAAAATTCTGCAGGTACAATTTTCTCTCTCCTATCTTTTTAGTTGACCAATGTGATTTTTATTTTCCCCATGCTAACTTGACAGCTGCAGATTTTTTCAAAAAGACAAATCCAAATGGATTTGAAATATCTTTCCATTTTGAGCTTAAAAATACAAAGCTTCTCCAAGAAGCTTTGACTTCTTTCAAGGAGTGTCCTTCAAAGTAATGATGTTCAATCAAGTGGGACAAAAAGTGTATCTCTCATCCTTTCTCCATTCCAACGGCTATGAGCATTTTCTATAAGGCTTGAGAAGATTCATTTTTTGAGGACAACTTTCTACCTCAAGCTCTCAAGTCTTCATTTGTATTTTGCTCTCAAAATCATTGTAAAATTACTTTATTGTTGAGAGTGTGTGATTGTAAAGGAGAAGATGTCTTCTTCTAAGTGAGGATTGTGAGGAGCAAGATCTAGATTGTTGGTCAAGAAGCAAGGGAGCTTCTTGTTGGGCAAAAATTCAAGCTTCCAAGAGCTAGTTGATGGTGTTGGAGCAACATCATTCTCCATAGAAGGTTTCTTTGGTAAAGAGAAGATCTTAAGGAGGCTAGGCTTCAAGGAGGTTGAGTGTTCATTGTTGAAACTCAAGCTTCCAAGAGCTAGTTGATGGTGTAGGAGCTACATCATACTCCATAGAAGGTTTCTTTGGTGCAAAGAAGATCTTAAGGAGGCTAGGCTTCAAAGAGGTTGGGTTTTCATTGTTCTTGAGCTAGGTTTGTTAAACCTAGTTTGTTCTTGTATTTTCTTTGATGGTTGTTTCCCCCCAAAAGAGAAATAACAATCCCCTTGTTCAAAATCCTTTTTGTTCAAAGCAAGAAGGTAGAGGAGTAGAGTCTTTGACTTGAACCTCTATAAATTTGGTGTTCTTTCATTTCCACAATTTATTTCCTTCAAAGAACACATCAAGTATTGGTTTAAACACTTCCATTGCAAAAAGATTCTAAAAAGAACCATACTTGTATAAACACACTATTCAACCCCCCCTTCTAGTGTGTTTCACGGACCTAACAATTGGTATCAGAGGCTAACCTTGATTGTTTGGTAGTCAAATAGCAAGGCTTGATCCTATCTAGTATGGAGGAAACACCTTATGATTGGGAATCTTCGGGTGGTGAGTCTTCTAGGATAAGAAGAAGAAGACAAGAAAATTTGATACCTTCGGTATCTAATATTCATACCAAAGTGCCAATGTTTGATCCAAATAATTACTCTCTATGGAAATCCAACATGGAGACCCATCTTAGGGGTTGTGGTTATCGGATTTGGAAATAAGTTACAAAGGGCTCAAAGGCTCCTATTGATTATGATAATCCAACTCAAGAAGAAGAGTTACTATTTGCTATAAATGGAAAAACTCTTGACATCTTAAATAGTTCTCTTACTCCAAATGAGATAGCTAAGATTCAAGGCGTGCAATCGGCTCATGAAGCATGGATAAAGTTGGAAATGATCCATGAGGGTACTTCTCAAGTTAGAAAGGCAAGGAGAAGGATGTTGATGAAACAATTTTATAATTTTTCCGTCCCCAATGGTGAACAAATCGAAGAGACTATTCAAAGGTTCACCAAACTTGTCAATCTACTTAATGTGGTGGGAAAGAAGATCGAACAAGAAGATCTTAACCATCGACTTCTAAATAGCTTGGGAAGAGAATGGAATCCTAAGGTGACAGCCATTGAAAAATCAAAGGATCTTGAAACTCTTACCTTAGATGAGTTATATGGAAATCTTATGACTCATGAAATTTAACTTGAGGAACAAGAGAAAAATGATCCTATCAAACAAGCACCTAAGGCATTGGTATGTGACACGGATGATTCGGATGATGAGTTTGAGCTTCTTGTAAGGAGGTTCAAAAGCTTTGCCAAGAAAAATGAAGATGAGGCTAAACGATTTATCAAAGGAACTCTATCCAAGGACCAAGATGACAAATGCTTCAAATGTGGAAAATATGGTCACTTTATGAAAGATTGTAGAGTGAAGGATCCGCACCCAAAAGACAAGAGGGCTATCTTCCAAAAGAAGAAGGCTCTTCAAGCGGAGGTAGCGCATTGGGATAGTCTTCTATCCGACTCCGAAGGTGACCATGATGATGACAAGGATCTTGCTCTTATAGCCATAAGTGATGATGATCTTGAAAGGGAATACTCTTGTTTTATGGCCATCGAATATGATATGGAGGTATGCACTAGATCTTCTCATTATAGATTGCAAGATGCATTTGATGATATGATTGAGAAGAATGATTTGCTAAGTCTCAAATATAAACGTGTTAAACGAGATTTTAGGGAATGCATAAATGAGTATAATGTCACACTTGAAAACAACATTGCATTGCAACTTGAATATGATATTCTTATGACCATGCATAAAGTAGTTGCTAATGAGAATTGTTGTTTGAGATATGAAAGTGAGATTCATTTGAGCACAATGGAAAAAATGTTTGAGGGCAAGCATGCTTTAAATATGATGCTAATTAGTCAAAGAGCAAGCATTGATAAAACCGGATTAGGCTATAATGCATCTAGTGCGAGCATGAAACCTTCAACTATGCATTTGAAAAAATTTGCCAAATCAAGTAATGCATCCCCTCCCTCCTTCAAAGAATCAACACCATCTTTGAAGAAACAAAGGCATATGCCTCATAGCAAGGCAAAAGCACCCAAGGTATCAAAACCTTTAGTTAAACCCGTTGCCAAAACCTCTTCCTTAGTACCAAGGAAGAATATGCATAAACATGAATCACGGATTATGCCTACACATAAGCATCATGATCATTCTTACTCTCGAATTATGCCTACACATAAGCATCATGATCATCCTTACTCTCACAAACGTATTCCTACATGCTTCTATTGTAACAAGAAAGGGCACGTAGAAAGAGTTTGTAGAGCCAAGAGAAATACACATCTTGTATGGGTGCCAAAGGGTCAAGTGCATGTTACTAATCCTCAAGGACCCAAAACAAAAAGGGTACCAATGTCATATGTTGATTTTGTAGGTCCTAGCGTCAAATGGAGAAATCAAGGACAAAGGCATCTAATGAGTCGTGGACATTGGGTGTTCCAACCATTTGACGGAAAGCAAAGGATTGTTTCATAAGATCACTATACAAGATGGAGGAGTTGTCCACTTCGGAGGTACAAAGTCCAAATCAAATGACATGGTAAAGTGGGTAACAATTCTTTCTCTCTTAGTGATGTACTTTATGTGGATGGGCTTAAGTACAATTCGATAAGTGTGAGCCAATTGTGTGATACAAATTTAAAGTTACATTTGTGAAAGCAAAATGCATTGTGAAAAAGGATGATGCTGTTATGTTTGAGGCCTTGAGGGACAAAAACATTTACAAACTTAGTATAAATGATTTGGTTTCACAAAATGTTTCATGTTTAGTAGCTAAAAATGATTTGGCTCAACTATGGCATAGACGCCTCGGGCTTGTTTGTTTTAAAACTTTTAAATATATTTGTGAAAATGAAAAAGTTCGAGGGCTTCCCAAAATGAATTTTGAAAACCAAGAACTTTGTAGCACTTGTCAAAAATCAAAGCTTGTGAAAGCAAGCTTTAGGCCCAGAACAAATATTTCCACCACCAAACCTCTACAAATGTTACATATGGATTTGTATAGGGATATTGGTACAAAAAGCTTGGGTGGAAAACATTACACATTTGTGGTAGTAGATGATTACACTAGATATACATGGGTAATGTTTCTTGCAAAGAAAAGTGATGCATGTCATGAATTTATTAATCTATGTAGGCAATTGGAAAATTACATGAGTGACACCATTAAGACCATTAGAAGTGATCGTGGTGGTGAGTTTGATGGAGATTTCTAAAAGTTTTGTGTATCCAAAGGATATATACATAAATTTTCGGCTCCAAGAACTCCCCAACAAAATGGTGTGGCCGAACGCAAAAATCGAACCCTACAAGAAATGAGTAGGGCAATGCTTAATGAGTTCGGCTTGCCCAAATATTATTGGGCCAAAGCGGTTAATGCCGCTTGTCATGTAATTAATCGCGTCTATTTGAGACCATACCTAAATATGACTCCTTACGAACTTTGGAATGGCAAAGTTCCCAACATTGGGTATTTCAAAGTGTTTGGTTGTAAGTGTTTCATACTTAACACTAAAGACACTTTGGACAAGCTTGATTTCAAAGCGGATGAGGGCATATTTTTAGGTTATGCCTCAAATAGTAAAGCATTTCGTGTATTCAACAAAAGAAGCCAAAAGGTGGAAGAATCTATTCATGTTAAGTTTAGTGAATCACTTAGTGATGAAACTAAACCCAATGATGAAAATGAAGATGATGAAGGTGATACTTCTCAAGAAGAAATTCTTAACATTGTTCCAAGTGTTGTTTATCAAGAAGAAATTGTTGATAAACCACCTAAAGGAAAAATCTTCATCGATTTAAAAATTGATCCTATTGAAGGAACTCAACCACCTAGTGTCAAAGAACAAAGTGAAACATGTAGAGACATTTCACAAGGTCCTCTTGAGGATACACAAAATGTTCACAATGCATCTCATTTTCCAGAAAATGATTCACACATTGACAATGATAATTTGTCTCTTCCGGAAAGGGAACATGAGGAGGTTGGTGGGGATGTATCCAATATTCCTAGGTCATTTAAGCATAAGAGTTCTCATCCTCATGATCTAGTTATAGGTGATATGAATCGTGGAATTACAACTCGAAGGCAATATAGAGAAAATGCTTTGATATCCCTTATAGAACCCAAAAATGTTAAAGAAGCACTTCTTGATGAGGAATGGATTCTAGCTGTGCAAGAAGAGCTAAATCAATTTGAGAGAAGTGATGTTTGGGAGTTAGTTCCCAAACCTCGTGATCATCCTATTATTGGCACCAAATGGGTATTTCGTAACAAGATGGATGATCAAGGTAATGTCACAAGAAATAAGGCTAGATTAGTCGCTCAAGGATATCGTCAAGAAGAGGGTATTGATTTTGATGAAACATTTGCACCCGTAGCACGGCTTGAAGCTATTAGAATGTTGTTCGCTTATGCTTGCTACAAGGATTTCAAGCTTTACCAAATTGATGTTAAATCCGCTTTCTTAAATGGCATTGTCCAAGAAGAGGTATATGTGGCTCAACCTTCCGGATTTGAATGTCATGATTCTCTAAATCATGTTTATAAACTCAAAAGGGCACTTTATGGCCTTAAACAAGCTCCTAGAGCTTGGTATGATAGGTTGAGTACATTTCTTCTTAATAGTGGTTTTTCAAGAGGTAAAGTGGATACAATCTTGTTTATCAAAGAACAAGGTAAACATCATTTACTTGTTTAAGTGTATGTAGATGACATTATTTTTTGTGCTACTAATGATATTCTTTGTGAGCAATTTGCTAGCTTAATGCAAGGTGAATTTGAAATGAGTATGATAGGAGAACTCACTTATTTCCTTGGACTCCAAATCAAGCAAACTCAAGATGGAGTATACATTTCTCAATCCAAGTATACAAAAGACTTGCTCAAAAAGTACAACTTTGGTGAAGGTAGAAATGTGAACACTCCTATGAGCACAAGTTTGAAGCTTGACAAAGATGAAAAAGGAAAGCAAAATTGAGGTAACCTTTTATTGTGGCATAATTGGTAGTCTACTTTATTTGACCGCAAGTAGACCTGACATTTTGCATGCCGTATGTTTATGTATTAGATTTCAAAGTGATCCTAGAGAAATGAATCTCATTGCGGTAAAACGTATATTTCGTTATCTTCGAGGAACTTTGAAGTTTGGTTTATTTTACCCTATGAATGCATGCTTTGATCTTAGAGGTTATAGTGACTCCGACTATGCCGGAAGTCTTATTGATAGGAAGAGCACATCCGGAACATGTCAATTTCTTGGAGATTGCCTTATCTCTTGGTTTTCCAAGAAACAAAATAGTGTTGCTCTTTCTACGGCGGAATCCGAATATGTTCGGCCGCCTCTTGTTGTGCACAATTATTATGGATGTCACACACATTAAATGATTACAATGTTAACTTTTCTAAGATACCCATCTTGTGTGACAATACTTCGGCTATTAATATTGCACAAAATCCTGTTCATCATAGTCGAACTAAACATATCGAAGTGAGACATCACTTCATTAGGGATTGTGTGCAAAAAGGGTTGGTTTGTGTTGAATTTGTTCCTACTAGTGACCAACTAGCGGATATATTCACAAAACCATTGCCTAGCAAAGTATTTGAGTCAATTAGAAGTCGGTTGGAATTACTTAACATTGATCAAGATCAAATGGTATGAAAATATAAATGTTCTCTTGATTTTAAGCACTTTATGTTACTTAAGCGCTTTAATGGGTTCAAAGCCAATGCAAAGTTGAAACTTTTAAATGTTTTCAACTTAAAGCTCTCCAAATGATCACCTCTATCGCTCAATAGCATCAGGCGCTCGAAAGGGTAAAATTGTGTACAGTTGAAACTGTGATGCATTTTAAGAAAACAAAAGCCTTATTTTTTTCGAATTGCATTCATATATTGCTTTTGCACAGTGGCATTGGGCTTGATTTTATTCTACTCTAATCTTGTGCAGCAGCAGAACATTTATGATGCTCGTCTTGAGTATTTGAAATCAACTTCATGCTAACGTTGTTGCAACTTTTGAGGATGAACCTAACATTTTTTAGTTTTCTAAATTCCAATTCTCCATCCTTGGTTTCTATTCTTTTTGATGATTTAGGGGGAAAAATGTATTGTTTTGTTGGATGTGTTGTATTGTGTGTTGTCTGCATTGTTTTATTGTGTGTTGTTGGATGTGTGGTATTGCTGCTGGTTGGTTGCTGATGTTTTCTGAATTGTTGATTGTCCTGCCGATGTGCAGAAATTCTGTTCTTTTCTGCTGTGTTTGCTTGATAAGTAATATGTATTGTGGTAGTTTCTGTAAGATATTCAGTACTTTAATGTTTAGCAAACTTGTTGTTAGTTGCTCATGTGAAGTAGTATGATATGCTGACCTTTATGCCCTTTATAAATGAATGTTTAGGCTGTGTTATTTTGTGTTGCTAATTGATAGAAACCAACCAATGGTTTGGTTATGTTCAGGCAGGTCACTTGTGTGTTTGGTAGGTCGCTAGATTGTTTGTGTGCTTGCTGTGATGGTGTTGCCTTGGCTTGGGTGTTGCAGGTGCAAGCTTGTTTTTGTTATGTTTTGTTGTTTTTGGTAATATGTGCAGGATGAAGTATTATGCAGGTCTTAGTGTCATGTGTGAGTCTTCTGCATGGGTTATTTTGTCACTATGGTCTTATGTTTGCCATAAGTATGGGACTTAATACTATGATGGTGTTGTTAGAAACTTGGCACTACACAGCTTTCTGAACTATTAATTTAAAAAGATTGAATGAAATCAGTACTCTGTTTCATGTTCAATTAAGTACCTATTCTTGAACATATGAAATGAAATGAATGTTACATGCATTGAGTGAGGGGGAGTATAAGATGCATCTAGTGAGGGGGAGCTAAGTGTGAAATCATCAAAAAGAGGGAGATTGTTATGCATGATTGGTTTTGATGGTTTGCACAAGTATAACATGCTAAAAGGTTCAAAACTTTGAATAGAAGTGTTGTTCAAACTTCAAGCGCTTAATCTAGTGTTTTAGCTCTCAGAAGATAAAACATAAAGGTTGGCTTTACTATGAGGTGCCTCACCAAGCGCTTCATTCAATAAAAACTTCTGAACAGAAAGTTTTGAAAGAAACATGGAGCACTATATAAAGCGCTTCATCTTCTGACTTCTCTGAACAGAAGCATGGAGCACTATGAGCGCCTCACCAAGCGCTTTGTTCAATAAAAATCTCAGAACAGAAAGTTTTGAAAGAAACATGGAGCATTATATAAAGCGCTTCATCTTCTAACTTTTCTGAACAGAAGGGATGGATAAAACATAAAGCACTTCACCAAGCGCTTCATCAAATGATACGTCTGAACAGAATGTTTGGCTAAAACATAAAGCGATATATAAAGCGCTTTGCTCTTTTGACCTCTCAGAACAGAAAGGTTTGCTAAAACATTAGGCACTTCATCAAGCGCTTCATTGAATAAAACATTTGAACAGAATGTTTGTCAAAACCATAAAGCAATATATAAAGCGCTTTGTTGGTTGAATTCCAGAAACAGAGAGTTCTGGATAAATCATGAAGCGCTATATAAACCGCTTTATCCGAACAGCTGAAGCAGGACGAAAATTCTGCAGGTACAATTTTCTCTCTCCTATCTTTTTAGTTGACCAATGTGATTTTTATTTTCCCCATGCTAACTTGACAGCTGCAGATTTTTTCAAAAAGACAAATCCAAATGGATTTGAAATATCTTTCCATTTTGAGCTTAAAAATACAAAGCTTCTCCAAGAAGCTTTGACTTCTTTCAAGGAGTGTCCTTCAAAGTAATGATGTTCAATCAAGTGGGACAAAAAGTGTCTCTCTCATCCTTTCTCCATTCCAACGGCTATGAGCATTTTCTATAAGGCTTGAGAAGATTCATTTTTGAAGACAACTTTCTACCTCAAGCTCTCAAGTCTTCATTTGTATTTTGCTCTCAAAATCATTGTAAAATTACTTTATTGTTGAGAGTGTGTGATTGTAAAGGAGAAGAGGTCTTCTTCTAAGTGAGGATTGTGAGGAGCAAGATCTAGATTGTTGGTGAAGAAGCAAGGGAGCTTCTTGTTGGGCGAAAATTCAAGCTTCCAAGAGCTAGTTGATGGTGTTGGAGCAACATCATTCTACATAGAAGGTTTCTTTGGTAAAGAGAAGATCTTAAGGAGGCTAGGCTTCAAGGAGGTTGAGTGTTCATTGTTGAAACTCAAGCTTCCAAGAGCTAGTTGATGGTGTAGGAGCTACATCATACTCCATAGAAGGTTTCTTTGGTGCAAAGAAGATCTTAAGGAGGCTAGGCTTCAAAGAGGTTGGGTTTTCATTGTTCTTGAGCTAGGTTTGTTAAACCTAGTTTGTTCTTGTATTTTCTTTGATGGTTGTTTCCCCCCAAAAGAGAAATAACAATCCCCTTGTTCAAAATCCTTTTTGTTCAAAGCAAGAAGGTAGAGGAGTAGAGTCTTTGACTTGAACCTCTATAAATTTGGTGTTCTTTCATTTCCACAATTTATTTCCTTCAAAGAACACATCAAGTATTGGTTTAAACACTTCCATTGCAAAAAGATTCTAAAAAGAACCATACTTGTATAAACACACTATTCAACCCCCCCTTCTAGTGTGTTTCACGGACCTAACAAAATCTGCAATCAAAGTGGCGATATGTCTCCTCTTTGTAACTGCTGCCATTTTCAACATCGACTTTCTTGTGGCTGAAACTTCTGCAAATGAAATTGAAGCCCATGGCGACGTCCAAGCTTCAAAGGGAATGCTTAAGAAAACCCAAATTCCTGATTATGCCGAACTTGTTAACTCCATGCTTTTAAACAGTCCGAGACGTAGACTACAGGGCTGTTGTGACAATTTTTTTTTGTGTATCTTCTGTTGCGAAGGCTGCTAAGGATGCATTGCAAAAATTCACCACAGCTTTTCCTATAAGTTTTTACTCTTTCCTATGATAATGGTTCTAAGGTTTTGTGTCTTAAGGGTGTTTCTAATAATTCAGCAAGCTGAATGGACCGGTTTGTATGTTGCTCTCTCTTTTCAGTATGTTTTTCAAGTTTCCTTCTCTGATACCAAACTCGATTTCACATGTTTAGCTGTTTGAACTTCAAGAACATATTAAAATTTGAGGTCTTGTTTGATGTTGTGTGTGTATATATACACACACAGTCGCACACATATATGTATCTATATTCTATATATATGTATATGTTTATATATACATGTATATACACATAACAGGTACATATAGAGTCGTGATTTCACTATAAACAAACTTTAGATCTTTTGAGATAAATGTATTGTTTGTCTGCCGCTCACATTCTCCATGTAGTGACCCGTCCCGAGTCCTAGCACTCGAAATGACTCGCCCGTCGTATTTCACTAAAGAAAATACGAAGCGTCGATACATTCAATTCCACTTAAGCATAATAACATAATCGATGTCAACGTAAGTCATAAAATTAAAACTTTGAATTAAATAATCATTAAGAAAAGTCAAAGTATCGAAATCCAACGAATTACAAAGTCAAAATAGAAAAATGAATTGCGAGTCTAAATCAAATCAATAAAAATAAAGTCTCTGCTAGAATCCCTCGAAATGTAAGCCACAAGTATCAATATCCCCACTCCTGATCGTCATCAACATACACTAACTCGAAATCCTGGGGATCTGGAAAAAATAAAGGGATATAGTAGGAGCGACGCGTACCCAGCAAGTAACCTACTATATTTACCATGAGATCATACACGGAGAAGCAAGTGTAAATAAATAAATAAGTAAATAGTAAGATAGAAAAAGCATGCTTCTCTTTGCAAATAAATTTTACCTTTTTTACCCTTGTTACCACTCAAGCAACTAAAGCACACGCAAATAAATCAGCAACATACAAGTGTTAGTACGATCAAAAGCCCGTGATACAAATTTTCAAATCAATGCAATGCAACGGTACGATCTCAATTTCGATTCACTCTCCAATACCATTTCTGATATCCATTGCAGATATTCATTTCAATGCAATGGTCATGTCTCTTACCTTACAAATGACTTATATTGCAAGACTTACGGACTAGGTCCTCCAATGGTCATATGTGTCTAGGCGACCTATCTCATTATAGTCATATGTGGCTGGACGACCCAAATGGCAGTCTTATGTGACCGACGACCTATCTCAGTTAGTCATATGTACTCGGAGGGCTCGTTTTTTCGGAGCCAGTCCAGCTTCGCAACATATTTCATTTGTAAGAGTGTCTTTCTAAATATGCAATGTACATTTCAAAACCATTTTCAATACCAATATGATTTCTAATAATCAAATCCACTCACAACATGCATGTCAAATACAATCATATATAGGATTCACGATTACAATACTTTATGAAATCATCACTCACGTATATGTATATAAACATACATGCCCATGTCTATACATATGCATATTCATGCATATACTTACACATCATATATGCTCGCGGCTCCGCCTGTGCCCAGCTGCAGCCCTGTCTTGACACATTGAGAAAAAGAAGGAAAGCAAGGAAAGGCAAAGCATACTTAGCCATATTTCTATGTCTTTAGATATGTGTGGAATGTGTGAATCTTTGTGTGCATAATGTTGTTCATTTTATGCACGTACTTTTTAATGTTAAATGGCTTTTTAGCCATATCTGGCCATCAAACAATTTTTTGTCGAGACAATGTCCTTGAACTATTAATTTGGCTTGTTCTCTGTGGTGTAAATATACTCCTTATTACCGTGAAGAAAGATGCATATGTGCTCAAAGCATAGTTTAATTGGTATTCGAATTGAGACATTATTCTAAACATATGTAGATTCGAATTATAACACAGACAGCGTGTGACTAATAATGCTATTTGGGTCTGAAGGCCAAATGCCTTAATCCGACTCAATTGGTGCTGATTACATGACTAGTTTGCAGTGATCTCCTTGTGTGAATTGTCTGATAATATCTTTCCATTCTAAAAGACTGCTGAATTTCTGATTTATATTCTCCAAACAGCTCTATAGACGTGGAAAGGTCTATTTTATTTGTCGAGCTAACCGAATGGTGTAGATAGTGATATGCAGACCCTAGGATATAGCCTAATGGAAACAAGCAAAGGGTAATCACCTTGAAAAGGGGAGGTTGGGAGTTCGAATCTTTTTGGGGGCATTTGTAGGGAATTCCATTGCTTGGGCTCTATAATGATGTACCCGTGTATGTAACATGTTATTTGTCTGAATCTATCCCTGATTTATATCTCTACACTTCTTGTAGAATTGGAGTTGAGAGAGATCTTACTCGTTGTGTACAACTTTTTTTTTTTTTTGTAGATAGTCGTATGCACAAATAACTAGGTCCGTACCTGTTTGACTCGTCGCGTACAGTTCCCTCTACAAATGAAAGCTATGCATTTCCAGGAACTTTTTTGGGTAAAAGAAAATACTGCTATTTTATGTTTTATTAACTCTACTTTATTAAACCTTTCAATATATTCAAACCTAAAGCACATCCAAGTTAAGAGTACATATCCTGTTACACACCGAGTCTCATCAGCTAAAAATATGAAATTTTCATATATAAATATATATATATATATATATATATATATACATATTATATATGTATATATGTATGTATATGCACACACACACACATATATATATATATATACATGTGTATATATTTACGGGTACACAAAAGTCTTGATTGCATTTTTCTTGGGAGAAAAAAGCGAAATCCCTCATCCTGGGGTCTCTACTGCCCCAGCCCCATGAAGCTTGAGGAGTATGTAAATCAGGTGTCCAGCGGCCTCCTAGTTTGGCAGGTTGTTAGAATATGTTAAAGTTTTGATGATTTGCACAAGTTTGGCACTTGGAACGTTAGATTAGGCGCTTCATGTTGCGTGTTGGAAGTTAGTATACTTCGAACACTCACTTTAGGCGCTTAATGTGCCTTGGTGGAATCCAATACACTTCGAACGCCTACATTAGGCGCCACATGTGAAGTGTCTAAATGTGCGCACCACAAAAAGAATTTCGTTTACCGACGAAAAATTCACCGACGCATGTTTCGTCGGTAATTCGCGACGAAATTGCGATACACGCATTTTCATCGTTAATTGCGACGAAACTATGATGAAATGCATTGTCGCTAACAAAAAAGTAGTCAGGTTAATCCTTTCGTTTCAATTTCGTCGGTTTTTTGTCGGTGGTTCATCGCTACTCTGTGTGTTTTGTTCGTCGCTATTTAGTTTGTAGCGTTTCGTCGCTATATCGTCGCTATTGTGTCGCTAAAATTCACGGATAAACAAAGAAATAAATTCGTCGGTTAGTAGGTTCTTGGCGTTGTGTATCGTCGGTTTTTTTGTCGATGAAACCCGCGTGTCGCAAACGTTTTGTTTTACTTTTCGTTCATATTCCGATTTGTCATTATGTCGTCGCAAATTCGTCGAGGATTAAACATGTGTATTAATTAAGGAAAAAGAAAGCGGTGATTCGGAAAAAAATTTATTCATTTAGTAATAAAAATTTACATTATGAAGACGAAAAATTAAAAAAAGAAATGTAAAAGAGAAGCGGAGATGGGTCGTTCACTCTTCGTCATCGGAAGAAAGAGTGGCCGCCACATTCTCCGCGAACTCTTTGAGGAGGCGTTTCAGATTGTAATATTTGACTTTCAACTTACGCAGCCTTCTGTTCACGACGTGCAGTTGCCTCAACTGCTGATGCGTGTTTGCTATAATTGTACTGTAATTGATCTGTTGTTCCGGCATTTCTTGGGGTTGTGGCTGAGGAGGAGGCCGTTGTGGTTGAGGAGGAGTCCGTTGTGGAGGTGCAATGTTTGCCCCTCCATGCCTTGGGGTTGTTTTATAACGACGGGGCATACTTTGTATTTTGTTTATGAAATGTAAAGATGTGGGGTCGTATATAGGTAAACAAAGCGACGACATAGCGACGAATCCGCGACGAAATTTTGTTCCCGTTATTCAACACCGGAAGATGTGCGGGTGTGATACTTCGTTTGAATTAGCGACGACTTTGCGACGACTTTGCGACGTAAATTCATCATACGTTGTAACCATCGGGCACTGTGCGGTCACTGCCGTTGGGGCTGAATAGCGACGCCTTAGCGATGCCTCAGCGACGAAAAGCATCGTATGGTGTGAAGAGACGTCGTGCGTCGGTAGTTCGTCGGTAAAGCGTTGCTAAATTCAAACAGCGATAATAAATTCGCCGGTTAGTAGGTTCTCGTCATTGTATTAAGTTTCGTTGTTATGGTTAGTAGGTTCTTGTCGTTGTTTTAAGTTTCGTCGGTATGGTTAGTAGGTTCTCGTTGTTGTATTAAGTTTCGTCAGTATATAGTTGCTGTTTAGTCGGTGAATTAGTCGTCTCAAATTTTTCTGAACCACATTTCGTTTGTATTTTAGCGTCGTCAAGATTCGTAAGAGATTAAACACGTGTTTAAATTAAGAAAACGAAAGCGATGATTAGAAAAAAAAACTTCATTAATATAGAATTATAAATTACAAAATATATAAGGACAATAATGAAAAAACAATCTAAATGAATAACGAAGAGGAGCCATTCACTGTTCGTCATCCGAACAGAGAGTAGCAACACTCTCCGCGCACGCCTTCAGGAGGCGTCTCAGCTGTGCAGCTTTGGATTTGATCCGTATCTTCCTTGTGTCCAGGTACCGGAGACGCTCATCCTGGTACATAATATGCGCCCTCAGGTCATCTACCATTTTCCACAGCTCTTGTATTTCTATACAGGGATCGCCAATTTGGCGATCCCAACGTGGCCCAAAAAGAGTGGGTTCAGAGGACTCAGCCTGTGGGGGTGATTCTTGTGGTGGAGGAACCGCTGAAGGTACGGGTTGTTGAATAGGTCGTCTTAGGTATGAATGACCGCTACCACGTCGCGCTTGAGCTTTATTACGAACCATATTTGGGTCTTTTTATATGATTATAAAGGAGAAGTTGTTTTCTATGTAGTGGTGGTCACGGTACATCCTGTTTATATAGGGGAATTCAGCGACGACATAGCGACGACTTAGCGACGTAAATGCATTGTAAGTTGTAACAGTCGGGCGCTGTGCGGACACTGCCGCATAGCGATGCCTTAGCGACGCAAACAACGACGAACCCATCGATTGGTGTGTCGTGTGTCGATATGTCATCGGTAAAGCGTCGGTAAGAACACTCGGGCACTGTGCGGACAATACCATTGGGACTGTGTAGCGACGCATTAGCGACGCCCACAGCGATGAAACACATCGTATAGTGTGAAGATACGTCGTGCGTCGCTATTTCGTCGGTAAAGCATCAGTAATCAATGAATACAGACATTAATAAACGCACACCATACGACATGTTTCGTTGCTGAGCGTCGCTATTTCGTTGGTATTTGTGTTTGTTTGTTTCTGGGCTTTGTGTTTCTTGGTCGTCGCTGAGCGTCGCTAAGTCGTCGGTATTTATGTTTGTTTGCTTCCGGGATTTGTGTTTCTTGGTCGTCGCGGTCGTCGCTATAGCGTCGCTAAGACGTCGGTAATATTGCAGGCTGAGAACCATAAAACCATCTTTCTTCTTCCACTCTTCTCCCATTCTTCTCTCATTTCAAACACATATATCATCACTTTTCAACAAAAATATAGAAGGAGGATATCTTATTGTGTGGGATTTTGAGGTTTTCCACACCGAGAAAAGATAGCTGCTGTTATTTTGACGGTATAGCGAGAAAATGGATCCGATGAGGAGCGATAGAAAGTGGATGTACGAGAGAGTAAACAACGGGGAGTGGAGTTTTAGATTTGTTGAAGGTCTCGAAGAATTTGTGGATTTTGCGACGAGTAATGAAAGTAGAACGCAGATTAGATGTTTGTGTAAGAAATGCAAGAACCGTAAATATATGGATCCGGGTGACGTGAGGGTTCACTTATTGAAACAAGGTTTTGTACACAATTACCATACATGGTACTGCCACGGCGAATATGAGGGGGCGTCTACATCTGCAACTGTTCACGTCGAAGGGGGACCCAGTCAGGTTGATGTCAATGAAATAGGCGAGGGATCTCAGAACCCATACGTGCAGATGGTGCAAGACGCAGCTGCCGATGCATTTACGGGAGAGCAGTACTTACATATGCATGTCGGGTACGAACGTGCATAGGATCCGGATGAACAGCTGCGTATATTCGTGGAGGAAGATCCGAACCCTCAGGCGAGACAGTTTTTTGAGATGCTGAACGCCGCCAACACGCCGCTGTATCCCGGTTGCGGTAGTCACACACAAATGTCCATGATCGGTCGGATGACGAGCATGAAGACGAAGCACCGCATGACGGAGAGATTGTACGATGGGATGTGTCAGCTGATGAGAGAATCTCTTCCCGAAGGGAACACAATGGTCGACAGTTTTTATTCGACGAAGAAATAGCTGCAGGCATTGAGACTGCCGGTTCAGAAGATCGATTGTTGTTCATAGGGGTGCATCATATATTGGGGCATCAACAAGGATAAAGACAAGTGCAGGGTCTGTGGGACACGCAGGTGGAGAACGAACAAAAGAAACCAGAACGTGCCAAGAAAGCAATTCTACTATTTACCTCTCGTCCCTAGACTACAGAGGCTCTACGCATCCGGTGCCACAACTAGCCAGATGAGGTGGCACGCGGAGCACTACACGAAAGACGGTGAGATGTGCCATCCATCAGACGGCGAAGCTTGGAGGACGTTCGATGCGACACATCCGGGTTTTTCGTCGGAGACAAGGAACGTTAGGTTGGGGTTATGCACTGACGGGTTCAATCCGTTCGGACAGTCGGGAGAGCAGTATTCGTCGTGGCCTGTAATCGCGACGCCGTACAATCTACCACCTTGGATGTACATGAAGAAGCCGTACATGTTCTTGACTGTGATCGTACCGGGGCCTCAGAATCCGAAACAGAAGATCGACCTATACCTGCAGCCATTGATACTTGAGTTGAAGTGGTTGTGGGAGTTTGGCGTGGAGACGTTCGATGTATCGACCAAACAAAACTTCCAGCTACGCACTGCAATGATGTGGACCATCAGCGACTTCCCGGCTGATTCTATGTTGTCGGGGTGGAGCACAGCGGGGAAATACGCTTGCCCTTACTGCATGAAGCAAGCGAAGACGATGTCCTTGAAACATGGACGTAAGATTTGCTGGTTCGACAGACATAGGAAGTTCCTGTCCAGACGTCATTTGTACAGAAAGAACATGACGGCGTTCATGCCTGGCATCGTCGAGAAGGACACGAAGCCCGAGCTTCTCACGGGTGTGGAGGTGTTGGAGGAGATAGACAGTTATGGATTCGTGGGGGTCGCTGATGATCCGGACGGCAGCCACAATGCATGCCTGGCCCGTGACTGTATCGGGTGGAAGAAGAGAAGCATATTCTGGGAGCTTCTGTATTGAAAGAGCATTATGATCCGACACAACCTGGATGTCATGCACATTGAGAAGAAAGAGTTTGACAACATTTTCAATACGGTGTTGAATGTGCCTGGAAAAACGAAAGACAATTTGAAGGCACGACTTGATATGCGCGACCTCAATATGCGACCGGAGCTGCATCCCATTGGCACATCCTACATGCCGAAGTCCTCTTACACGCTGAATGCGGAGCAGGTCAGTGCGTTGTTAGCATGGCTGGGGACGGCTAGATTTCCTGACGGCCATGTTTTGAACCTGTCAAAGAACATCGACGTGAATAAATGCGGTTTGCACGGGATGAAGAGTCACGACTGTCACGTGTTCATGCAACGGTTGATGCCCATTGCATTCTGCGAGCTGCTTCCAACCAGTGTATGGGAAGCACTTACCGAGATGAGTCTGTTCTTCAGATGTCTTACATCCACGAGACTCAGGGCGGATGATATGTCAAGGCTGGAGGGCGAAATCCCAATGATCATATGCAAGCTGGAAACTGTATTCCCTCCGGACTTCTTTGATTCAATGGAACACCTGCCAGTTCATCTACCATATGAGACACGTGTTGGTGGTCCTGTTTAGTACAGGTGGATGTATCCGTTCGAGAGGTACTCTTATTTATTATGTGACGTTCTTATGTGTCTAAGCGCAAGTATTTGAACAGATATTCACTATATGAACAGATATCTCATGCATTTGAAGCTGAACATCAAGAACAAGGCAAAAGTCGAGGCCTCGATGTGCAATGCCTACCTGACGGAGGAAGCCTCGATCTTCGTGTCTAATTACTTCGAGCCAGATGTCCCGTCGAGGGGCAGAGATGTTCCCTAGAACGACGACGGCATTTCCAGATCCGGTGTCCTCCCGATATTCACACATCCGATCAGATTTCACGGACAGGGAAAGGAAATGATATTGGGGGACAGCGAGCTGAAGATTGCTCATTCTTATATTCTGCGCAACTGCCGTCAAGTCGACCATTTCCAGAGGTATAAACGATATCCAATTTTAATTTGTAAATACCTTGCGCTACTATATCCATTATATTACAAAGACATACAGGGTACTCATTCGTAATTTGCTTCAGCTTGTTCGTTGATTTATTGCAACACCGTTCACCGGGTATATCGAGCGATGCAATAAACAATGAGTTAGATGCCAAGTTTGCTGATTGGTTCAGGTAGCTTGTAAGTTTACATATTTGCTGGTTACGTGTACGTCATGTGATACGTATGTATTGCCCCGCTGATGTATACTTACTTGTCGTTTTACAGGCGAGCAAAGGTCATCTGGCTGACGATGAGTACGGTTACATTCTGACACCAGTAGCCGAGGGTCCATTGAACAGAGTCACGCGCCATGACATGTGTTTTGTCAACGGTTATAGATTCCACACAGTCTCCCATGCCAGCTGAAAATCGTCGGAGAACAGCGGAGTGTGTGTCAAGCGGTATGACAATAGCCTGGACGAGGATGACTTCTACGGCTACCTTACTGACATCATTGAGCTCGAATATCCCACATTGCCTATAAAGCAGGTGGTGCTATTCAAATGCGAATGGTACGATCCAACTCGGGAAGGTTATCGCGCTGGCACAAAGGTTCACGACCGATATAAGTTGGTAGACATACACCAAGGGCGACGGTACAGAAAGTACGATCCATTCGTTTTGGCTAGTCAAGCGTCCTAGGTGTACTATCTATCGTATCCAACAATGAGTATGAATGCAAGCTCAAAAGACTGGCGAGCCGTGTGCAAAGTGAAATCGAGCAACTTTGATGTCAGTATATAGCCAGGTTCAGATTAAGAAAACTCGCCCGTTGTGGATACGACACATGTTGAACTGTACAACCTCCCTCTAAATGACCCCAACGGCGATTTCATCGAAATTCATCTCAACATACAACCGACTGACAATATTGAAGATGTAGGCGAAGACGAATACGAGGATGAAGAGGATGACAAGCATGTAGATGAAGATGAAAATGAAGATGAAAATGAAAATGCGGATGACAATGAAGATTGACGTTAGTCAAAATTTTTTATGTACCTCTTTATGTGAAAGTGTGTATGTGTTGATGTACTTATACACATGTATATACATAATGTGTGTCTGTAAGTACTTTATATTTTGTATTATTTTTTTCAATACTGATAACACCGACGAGTTACCGACGAAAGGTGTCGTCGCAAATTTGAAATAACGACGAAACAGGCAATAGCGACGACACAATAATAGCGGCGAACTTTCGTCGCTATTTCATCGTAAAATTTTGAAGATAAGCTGAAATCCCCCTTCTTCTTCCCCATTTCTATCCCCCGTGAAACCCTTCCCCCCCACCGGTGAAAACTCCCTCTCCTCCCCTGGGGAAATCTCCCTCCCTCCCCTGCGAAATTCTACGCAACTGCCGTCAAGTTCTCCGGTGACCTCCCTTTCCCGGTTAGTTTTTCTTCCTATTTTGTTTTTAATTATTTTAATTAGTTATTTCGTTTAACGTTTTTAATGATTTCTTTCCCAATTCCCTGGTTAGTTATATCGGCTGTGGGCAGAGGTGGTCTATGGCGGGGGTGTTTGTTGGTGGGGGTGGTGGCTGTGGACGGGGGGTGGGCTGTGGTGGAGCGGGGTTGCGGGCTAGGTGGCTGTGGGGTGGGGGCTGAGTGTGGCAGGGGTGCGGGCTGGGTGGTTTGTCGTGTGGGCTGGGTGTGGAGGGGGTGTGGGCTGGGTGGCTATGGGGTGGGGCTGGGTGTGAAGGGGGTGCGGGCTGGGTGGCTGTGGGGTGGGGCTGGGTGCGATGGGGGTGCGGGCTAGGTGGTGCAGGTTGGGGCGGTTGGGGTGGTAAATGGCCGGGGGTGGGCTGTGCGCAGTGTGTGGGCTGTGGGTAGGGGGTTGACGGCGCGGGGGGTGGCTGTTGGCGCGGGTGGGGTTAAGGAAATAGGGGTGGTTTTGGCATGAAAAGGGCATACGGTGGAGAGAGTTAAGGAAATAGGGGTGGTTTTGGCATGAAACGATAAATTATGTGATAAAGTGGAGACAAAGTTATGCTTTAGTGTGTTAAGTCTAACATGTTCCTTGTGGATGCATTATTTTGCCTTGCATTTACCGAAAAAGGGATGTTGGTGACTAGGGTGCGTATGCACCAAAATTGTTGTTAAGGTTGAATTAGTAGAAATGTGGTGTGCTTGGCCAATGAATGATGCATGTACAAACTGTTTTGTAAGAGGTTTGCATATGATTTTCGGTATGATACTAGTTCAAGGTGTTTACTAAGCTCAAGAGTCGGAATTTTGGGAAAAGGAATTACGGTGTGGTCACACTAAAATTTATAGTAAAATCGGTCACTCCAGAAATCTGCATGTAGCGGTTTTAAGGAAAGAATATTTATGATTTAAGTATCAAGTTCAAGTGATGTATACTTTGAAGTGTAATTTGATGATGAAGTTTGATTATGTAGTTTGGTTAATCATGTCATGTTGTTGGATTTGGATTTGTCTTTGGAGAGGTCATTAAGGCCGGGAAACCTCCGATAAACGAATATGTCATGCCGAAATTTTCAAAATTGTTAATCTGTTCCTTGCAGATCTGATGGCTAGTGAAGGTTTACCGACTCGATCCACCTACCCACCAGCTACACAGGCCCTCTCAGAAGAATTTAATCTGTTCCTTTTCTCAGCATGAGCTGCTTGGTTTGGTTTCGACCGCCGCTCTGGCTGCGGACGCAGACCTTTTAGGGTCTGCCGATAGGTCCGCACCCCCCAGATATACGACACCACCCACACCCACCGGTTCAGCACCTCATCCGGCGTCTGATGCAGCATCGGACGAGGGTGTCATACCAGGGCGTCGTGCCCTCCCTTGGTCACATGATACCCATACGTAAGTAATGATTAATTTTTTAACACGTTTTCAAATATATTTCACGCGTTATTTTTTCCTAACAACTTCACCTCTTTCAGGTTTGCACCGGACTCGGGCCAGATTTCCGGTTGCGTCACTCGGTCTTTCCACTTGAGGCAGGACCCAGCTGGATATGTCTGGTCCCGTGTCACCTCGCAGACACGTTGGTTCTACTGGGATGAGTTTCGGGTATTCAAATTTGATGAATTTCACTTTTTGATACGTAATCGATTATTACTTTTCTAACCACATTTTTATTTTTCCTCCGTATAATAATTGCAGAAGGCATACAGCTGGCCAGCCGACATCGCCCACTACGTGGAGCAGGCCTGGCGGCAGAGGGCCGCCAAACGCTACAGGGACTTCGTCAACTCACTCAAGACCAAGTGGGAGCGTGACCCCATTTCTGTCAGGCCTGCCTACGTATCCGAGGCCACCTGGGCGGGGTGGATAGAAGGGTGGAAGAACCCTTCTAACCAAGACCGCAGCACCCGGAACGCGGCGAACCGGTGCAGCGGCAATGTACGGGGCCCAGCACCTGCCACACACTCAGGTGGTTCGGTTTCCCACGCCACCACGATGTGTTCTATGATAAGTATTTTAATATTGGATTATTTAGATTCATTGATTTCATTGGATTATTTAGATTCATTGACTTCAGTGGATTATTTAGATTCATTGACTTAAATGGATTATTTTGATTCATTGATTTCTTATGTTGCGCTGTTGTTTTTTTGGTATTCGTATATGGTTAATGTAAGTAGTATATGTGTTCATTTTCTTTTTACTTTGTATTTTTCATTTGACTTGGGAGAGGCCTTTAAGGCCGGAATACCTCCGATAAACGAATAGGTCATGCCGAAATTTTTAAAATTCTGGATTTCAATAACATATTTTATTTCATTCTTTCAGCACGAGGAGACGGGGGAGTGGCCAGCCTCCTACAATCTCTTCTACAAGATGCATCGGAAGAAAGCCTCCGACGGGACGGAGGACTGGATCACGACGAAGGCCCACAACATCAGTGTAAGTAGACTACGATATTATTTGTTTTTTCCTTAGTTTGTTTTATTTCTAAACCCTAATAATTTTTATTCTCATTTCAGGACGAGTACAACAGATTACTCGCTTATAGGGGAGAAGAGGCCGACAAGAACCGTGCTTATTGGGATGCGGTTCGGACCGTCGTCCCTCAGAATAAGAAGAAGAGGGAGGTGTATGGAGTTGGATCAGCAGCGCCGTGATTCTTTTCCGAAGTTCTGCATCCAGGTGCTTCCTCTGAGGCCAGCACCTCCGCGCCTTCTGCGACCCCAGAGGATATTTCGCACCTGGAATCAGATCATGCGGCGCTGCAGCATGAGATGGAGATCATCAGGGTGCAGCATGAGGAGAGTGTAAAAGCACTGCGGTCGCAGCTGACTCAGACCCAGCATGCGCTGCAGCAGTCGCTTCAGCAGGCGCTTGAGAATGCACAGCAGTCGACGAACCAGCAAATCTCGCAGCTATCGCATCTCATCATCTCTCTCATTTCCAACTCCTCGCAGCCTCAGCCTCGCCCTCTTGATGGTCACTCTTCTCCGCATGATCCCCCTCCATATTCCTCTGCATAGTATTTCATTTTTTTGATTTTTCGTACAAACTATTTCATTTATTGTATTGACATTTTTCTGTACTTTTATATTTTATATGACATTTATACGGATTCCATTTCGTTTGTGTTGTTTAATTATATGAACTTCAATACGCAAATACCGTATTTCTGTATAATATTCGTACAAATGATTTAATATACAAAATAAAATATATTATAAAAATTAAATAATAATAAAAACTTTTTAGTTAATAATATATTGATATTATTAATAAATTAAAAATATTTAATATTTAATATTAAATTAATATTTATTATTAAATTAAAAAATAACGACGAACCCGCGACGAAACTGGTATGTCGCAGACCGGAAATAAAAAAATCAAAAATTTTAAAATAGCGACGACAAAAGATATACTGACGCACATCTGCGACGAAAAAAATGTCGCAGAACGGAAATAAAAAAATATAAAATATAAAATAGCGACGAAATAAAAATACCGACGAAACAACGACGGCAATAAAAGGTCGCAGACCTGACAGATTTTCGTCGCAATTGTGCGACAAAACACCGACGATGTTTTTTCCCTCGCAATATAGCGACGCTTTATCGACGAAAATCACTTTGCGACAAGCCGTATAACGACCTACAGTTTTCGTCGCTATTTCGTCGCTATATTCCTTTAGCGACAAAATTGCGACGATTTTGTCTGTCGCTATATGCTTTTTTTTGTGGTAGCGTACACTTCGAACGCCTACATTAGGCGCTTCATGTGAAGTGTATGGAAATCAGAACACTTCGAACGCCTACATTAGGCGCTTCATGTGCTCTGATGAAAAGTGCGAACACTTCGAACGCCTACATTAGACGCTTCAAGTGGTCAACCAAGTCAAAAGTACTTTTCCCCTGAATGGGCACGTACACCCAAGTACTTTTTCTGAGGAAATGTGAGATTTAGTTCGAACAAGCATGAAGGGTAACATTAGGCGCTTCATGTGACTTCGAACGCCTTCAGCTGCCCACTTAAGGCGCTTAATGTGACTTCGAACGACAGTTCTTTTTTACTTTAAGCGCTCTATGTCACTTCGAATGCCTGTGCTTTAAGCACATTAGGCGCTTCATGTGACCAACGTTACAAAGGTCTAATACTTCACTTTTTAACATCAGTTGACTCTTTGTACCCTCCTCTTTTAGTGTTATTTTTACAGGTCCTTCTTCTTTACTGAAGATTTCAGGTTTTCTTTCTTGACATTCTTTTTGAAATCTCTCCAAGAATGTTGCTACATGCCAAAGGGAGATCTCTAATGATGAGGACACACCAACACAAGAATGTTGGTAGAATGTAACATATAAAAAAGTGAAGGAAATATTTGAAAGTGTTATCATCCCAATACTTACATGTCAAGCCCAGAGAATTTGCAGCATCCCCTACTGTGGAAAGTGGAGCTGACACAGTGAGAAAAAGAAGAAAAGCAAGGAAAGGCAAAGCATACATATTTCTGTCTTTAGATATGTATGGAATGTGTGAATTTTTGTGTGCATAATGTTGGTCATTTTATACACTTACTTTTTAATATTAAATGGCTTTTTAGCCATATCTGGCCATCAAACAATTTTTTGTCGAGACAATGTCCTTGAACTATTAATTTGGCTTGTTCTCTATGGCGTAAATATACTCTTTATTACCGTGAAGAAAGATGCATATGTACTCAAAGCATAGTTTAGTTGGTATTCGAATTGAGAAATTATTCTAAAAAATATGCATATTCGAATTATAACCCACGCAGCGTGTGACTAATAATGCTATCTGGTCTGAAGGCCAAATGGCTTAATCCGACTCAATTGGTGCTGGATTACATGACTAGTTTGCAGTGAGCTCCTTGCGTGAATATTGAGTTCTCCTACAACAACATCTATCATAGTGTCATCGGCATGACGTCATTTGAGGCATTCTACGGGCGTAAGTGCGGATCTCCAGTATACTGGGACGAAGTTGGAGAGCATACTATTACTGGTACAGAGCTGATTGAGCAAACCATGGAAAAGGTAAAGTTGATTCGGGAAAAAACTTAAGGTTGCCCAAGGCATAAGTAAGAGTTGGCCAGATTCGAAGAGACGTCCCCTGGAGTTTACTGACAGAGAAAAGGTTTACTTGAAGGTATCGCCTACGAAGGGAGTTGCACGTATTGGTCTGAAGGGTAAGCTAAGGCCTCGTTACATTGGCCCTACGAAGAACTAGAACGGATCGGTTTGTTAGCTTATCGTTTGGTGTTACCTCCAGCGCTAGCACAGGTGCACAATGTATTTTACGTCTCTTAGTTGAGGAGGTACGTCCCGGATCCTAGTCACGTACTGGACGCATCACCTTTGAGGATCAGATGCGCGAGCTACCCATATCTCTTCGAATAAGATACGACAAGTTTCAAGGACGAAACTTCTTGTAAGGAGGGTAGGATGTTACGCCCCGAAAATTTTGAACTAATTGTTACATGTTAATTTAAAACAAGTATAGTCGTTGGGTGTAATGACCCTTTTGAGCATAAGTAAACGGTAGCGTATCAATTATGTCCAGATGATTTGTTAATTAACTATAGGTATGTATATATATATTGCTATAGAAAATCAAGCAACAATAAAGGAAAAATAAATGAAATAATGATGATGATGACGACGACGACGACGACGACGACGATGATGATGATGATGATGATGATCATAATAATAATAATAATAATAATAATAATAATAATAATAATAATAATAATAATAATAATAATAATAATAATAATAATAATAAAGGATGCCGTGGGATGGGGAAAAAAAGAAAGGAAAAGAAATATTAATAATAAATAGAATAAAGAAGAAGATAAGCATAAACAAATTTTTTAAAAAAAATATGTAGTTAAGATAATATTTGAAAAAATGGTCAACGATAAAGGGGAGTAACTGCCTCCCCAAAATTCTCGCTAAACGCACGATTAAAGGCAGTGGTGGGGGATATTCGGGAAATAAGAAGGAAAAAGAAAAATAATAAAGAAAAGATAAAGAAAAGGAGGAAACGTAGGGACTGGGTGACACCAGGAAGAAAGAGAGGAAGGCGAAAGAGAGAAGAGGAAGGAGAAAAGAAGAAGAAAAAGAAAAAGAAAGAGAAGGCAACCGGGTTTATTTCAATCGCGTAGTTGTCTACAGACAGGTAGGTTCCCTTTCCCCCTCCAATTGGTACAATCTAAGCATGTTTTGAATGATATATTACGTATTCTGTTGTTTTAAATTGTTGGAATTGATAGCAAGTTGTTGAATCTGTGAAATACTCATGCTTGGATGACTGCTAATGCGTATGAATGTTTTGTGTGCCTTGGATTTAATTTTAAGGAAAATTTGATAATCAAAATAGCACAATTTTAACATGTTTAGGATTTTTAGTTGTTGTTTTGGCCTTAGAATAGGCTCTCATAGACTAGAAATCGGCAAAAATATAGATCGGGGTCGAAAAACGGGCACCGGAGACCGCCGGTGTGCCTCACGCACTACCGGAGTGGACGCGCGTGGCCTTCATGCATGCGTGTGAGGTCGCACACGCCTCCTGGTGCTGTTGTACGCTTATATATATACAAAAATTATAAAAGGCAAAATGGCCGAAGCTCGGATTAGTGAGTAGGCCAGACCCTAACAGGCCGGCTACTCCAAGGGCTTGGCCCAAACTGTATCAGAAATAAAAAAAATTAATTAATCAAGGTCAGCCGACAGCGGACCGGGAGCCAACAGACTGGGTCGGGATTGATTTGAAAAAAGGGAATAGCAAGCCGGACCCTGGCGGGCCGGACCATGCGCGATGCGGTCAGGGCTTTGGTAAGGGGCCAGCCCAGATATAATTTAGAGAAATAATATCATTTCTGAATTTCTATTTATATTATTTAATTAATTGTAAATGTAATAATTATAGAAAAATATCCAGAAATTATAAAATGCAAAAAGTAAATTATGTAATTGTGATAATTTATTTTATTCGGATAATTTGGTAATAAATAAAAATAAATAAGAAAAAAATGAGAAAATATAGAAAATACACGATAAATGTATACAAGCCGTGGAAAAGTGGATTTGATGCCGAACAATGTGGAGTTAGCATTCGAGCAATAAATGAACCTAGATTTGAGTGCCGGAGGATGGTGAGGATGGGTCAGGGGCCTCAGGCGATTGTGTTTTGCATTCATGGCACGTGCATTGCATTATGGCAAGTCGTGACATACTGGTCACGGACGCTCAGTATGGTGTATGGTGGCGGGACCACGCACACTCAGTATGGTGTACGGTGGCGGGGCTACGCACACTCAGGATGGTGTACGATGGCGCGGCCACACACACTGAGTATAGTGACTGTGGGTGGGTATGACTCACAGCCACTCAGTAGGACCTGAGTTCATACATTGCACGGTGGAGATATCGGCATTCTATGTGACATGACTTTGTTGCGTGTGACATGCATAGTGGGACATGCATCATGATGTTGCGCATTCTTTATTTGGAGTGAATTACTTTCCGCATTCTTTCGTATGCTTATGTGATATCATGTTCTGTGTGCTATGTGTTATATCATTTTTGTATGCTCGGCTTGTACTAGTTGGAGGCAGGTGCCTACTGGGTGATTTCCCGTCACTCACCCTACTCCCTCCCCCCACCAGGTGAGCACGAAGAAGCGTATGACTATGTCTTTGCCGAGGACGGGGCTGACACGGTAGTATAGGCAGACTGACGGTCGCACCTAGGAGACGAAGAGACCTTGCGGCTGTCTGTCGTTACCTGTTTAGACTGATAGCATTTAGAGGTTGGCACAGTGACTTTATTGCCATTACTGATTTAGTATTTTATTGAGGATTTCTTTATTCATGTAATTTAATGTTATGGTAATTCGTTTCTGTGAGAAAATTTTCTACGTCTTTTTGGACATGTTGGAAATTGATTCGACGCCCTGTATTCTTCTTAACGAGATACGGCGGGCGCACTGCTTCCGATGCTAGGGTTCGGGAGCGGGGCGTTACACGTCGCCCCTTCACCCGAGCAATGCGCAAGGGTTTCTGAGCAGATTAGCCTATCCTCGCTGGTCAGCTCGGCCAAGCTAATCTAGGGGCAAGTGATAAACCCAGAAACTAACAGCCGAATACGACAAAGGATCTCCCCGTTAGTCAGCAACAGTCAATGTTAGTGGGTCTCACCGTTGAAAGTCAAGCTCAGCCAATTCAAACTCTGCTTATTCAGATATGCCCGGAAGATGTATCCTTCCAACAGACCTTGACCAGTCAACCTCGGCCAACCTAGCTTCACATGAAAAGTCCTGAGATAGAATCTCAAGGCCAAATTTCTCCAAAGAGTTGAGCTCAGCACCAGCCTCAACTCAGCTCGGTCGAAGGACAGAGATCGCGTTCAGCACAACTCAGAGATCAGACAATATGCTCAGTCCGTCTAGGTCGGCCTGATCAGCTCAGCTCGGCAGAGCCCTCGTGATCAACTTCGGACATGCTACCCCCATTTTGATTTCCTAGCTGGGCTGCTCAGGCCACACCTCAACTCGACCACAGCATGCTTAAGCATACTCTTGCCACCCAGCAACCTTGGCTACACAGCCCGACGTGTGTCAACACTTGGCCTTCATGCAGCTTAGGACTGCCAGCAGCATAGTTATCTATCTCCGCTTGTCATCCATGTAGAGGAGAGTTGCCAACACCATAGCCACCTGTCGCCGCGTGGCAGCCATGCAAGCCAGAACTATCATCAGGGCAGCCTGGTGTCATCACTGTTTTTCTCTTTGGCATGCAAACTTCAACTTCAACAGCTATAAAGAAGTTATTCTTCAGATGAAGCCAACCAAGTCCAAGTTCCACTCAAGTTGACCTAAGCTCAGCCAGAACATATTCTGAGCTCATTCTCACTAAACAGCCACCCTTTCAGAAGAGAGCCTTTGTCAGGTTGCTTCAACCTCTACTTCCAGTATAAATTTATGCAATTATGCCCGAAACTGACTTGAGCGTCGGAGGGTTTTTCCCGGGCCATTGGCTCTGGGCCTCTAACGTTGTCTTTCCCTCGCAGGTTCCAGAAAATTCCTTAACAAGGCATTAGCGGCATTACCTTCGGGCCATCTCTGATCCATCTGGTGAGAAACCGACCACATCACATATATTGATTATTTTTATTGAAAACGGCTATTTCCGTTCCCAAATCTAATTATCCATACCTTTTTAACAAAAATTAATAATAAATGGACAATTTTATCCTTCTGTTTCCTTCACCATCAGCCGCGCCGCCGCATTTGGTTCCGTCGCTTCAATTACAGAATCTCTTTAGGCTCCTCTCCCTTTCTATCTCCTTCTTCATTTGTCCAATTCCTCTAGTTTTCATCTCTCTACCGCAAAGAAAGAATGTTGGACTTGGGTTCTATCTCTTCCAGTTTTATATTGAGAACAGATCTCCTAACCCCCTTCAAAAGTATTAAATAAACTGCTGACACGTGACACACAGGGGGTGGTGAGGCTAGGTGCGAGTGACTCCCACCCAGCTCACCACCCCCTGCGTGTCACGTGGCGGGCAGTCCAAAGGGAGGTGAGGGGAACGGAGGTAAGAGGATCCCGATCTCAATTGGACACCAGTCTCAACGCTCCCCCCTCCGCAAAGAGAAAATAAAGCTATATGACTTTCTTTCGAGGTCCAATGAACTTTGAGGTACTAAACGTTTCGAATTTCTCCCTAATCTAACCATTTGAGTTTGGTCAAAGGGAAAAAAATTAAATCTGATTTTGACCATTGTGCTGAATGATCACAGTTGAGTGAATGGAATGGGATGGTAAGCTTGGTGGGTTGAAGGGATTGCACTACATTACACTTGATGAGTTGGATTTGGTAAAATATTACTATCGGAAAAATATTGTCTTAGTCTTACTTAAGAATAATTTAAAAAAGTTAAATTTGATTGTTACTATTTTTATTCTATCTATATTAGTTAATTATAGAAATTTTCACTACTAATACTTACTACCTTTACAAAATAGACAATATTTTTAAAATAAATCAAAATAAAAAAGAATTGTTCTAAAAAACCATATTTGTCAGATGAAAAGAGTACTTTTTTATATCCATGTTGCCATTTTATGAGTAATATCTCTTCATCCATATACCTTTTCCTTGTGGATATCCGCTTATTCCATGTCTCCACCAACCAAGAAAAATAAAGCAGCAAAAGGAAAAATAATAATAACAAAGAAATCAAAAGACGCTTGCAACATCCATAAATATTGCTTTAACGGACAAACAAAAAACTATAGTTAAAATTTATTATAGAACAAAACTTTAATATTCATCCTTTAAAAATTGTAAATCATATATATGTGGGTTACTATAGTTATATGGAGACATTGGATATGGATCGATCATTCCTGATTGTGCTTAGTTTATTATGTGTAAGTACGGCTGTAAACGAGCCAAACGAGTCGAACAATGTGTTGTTCAAGTTTGGTTCATTTAACTTAGCGAACAAGCTGAGCTTGCTTGTTTATTTAAACGAACATATTTAATTGTTCAAGCTCGGTTCGTTTAACTCACGAACAACATTAACGAGTCGAACACTTTAAACAAACGGTGTCACTTGTCGAGTTCGAACATGAAAAAGTGGTTCAAACTCGGTTTGTTAACTCTTTAGCCGAACCAAGCTCAGATCGAGTTCGAACCGAACGAGGCGCACATACCGAATTGCTCGATTTATTTACATGCCTAAGTGTAAGTCATAGCAAACCTCTCGTTGAAGGAACATTATACTGAAGTGAGTTTTATTCTATAAGAAGTTTATTCGCCTAAGTGTCATACCTCAACCATTTACCTTTTCAACACTTGGGCCAATTCATTTACTCTGACATCTCTTCATTGTTTTATATTGCCATTTTTAATAGAGTGTAGAACACGTTTTTTTAACTTTTGAAATATGATAGAATAAAACAAAATGACTTGTTAAATTGTTGCACTTAGTATATTGTGAAGTACTAGTTGATCGACACAGCTTGACGCAATTTTCATTATGTATCATCAGAAAATAATCTCTGTGTGCTTCTAATACATGGATATGGTTGCGTATATCTGACTCCTTCATATCCCGTCATAGACAGAAAGCAGTGTGGTAATGTTGTTGTATTAAAACACTTTTGTTTACCTGTATAACACACAAAAATGTCTCAAAGATACAACTTGTGAGCTTGTATATCCTCTAAGTTAGACATTGACCAGTAACGACAGTCTCAAAGAGAGAGTTCTTATTAAACACTTGTAAAACTAACACGAGAAGGTCTTATAGGCGGGGACGAATACAATGGGTGACACAGGAGGCACGTACCCCAACCTCCTATAACTTTACATTGATCACTATAGTATTTTGACTAAATTTTTAAATGTATTAACGCTAAAAATGTTGTTATATACTTTACCATGTTCTATTATTATCGCATTATTTTGTTTTAATTTTTACAGGCTGTATATTTTAAGTAAATTCTAACTTATGTCAAGATGAAAAAAAATATTATGATAGAGAAATGCTTTATCGATTTTTTTAAAAAAACACACTTTAGAAGATATATTCTCAGTTTGTAAACTATACCCACTTAATATAATTGAAAAGATGATCTTATTTTGTGCCGTGATTGATTCACAACCCAGAGAATTGAAATAATCGTTTCAATAAAACGAATCTGGAATTGGTTACTTGAATGAAATTTTTGAATGTGTGTACTTTTTTTGCATCATTTGATTTAAAAAAATTGATTTTTCTTGCAAAGTTTTCAACTATAAACATTATGAAAAATCAGATGCCAAATAAAATGAGAGATAGTTAGATGATTAATTGGTTAATTACTTACATTGAGATGATTTGCTTTGTAAGTCATTGCTAAAAAAGTTATAAATCGTTATCAAAATATGAAAAGTTGTCATCAAAAATTGTAATATGTATGTGTGTGTATGCGTGTGTATGCGTGTGTGTATGCGTATATACATATGATTTAGTTTGCCTTTTGATATATCATTAATCAGATATAAATTTTATATATATATATATATATATATATATATATATATTTGTGATAAATTTGTCTCATATTAATGTGTATAATTTTCTGGATCCGTCCCTGCTTATAGTAGGTTTATCATGCTTTTTATACATTTGCTTCTCATGTATCCTAGTCACCCAATAAAAGTATATGACAATATAACTATTTCGCCTTTTCACTTTCATATGTCCCTTCAATTGTCCCTGACTCTAGTGGCAACTTTTGCTGTCTTTAGAATATACTGGGTACGATTGATGATGATGTCTCTTCAATTGTGATCGCAGCTTCTACGTTTTAACTACACAAGCATACGGTATATTTTGTGACTGTCAATGAGTAACTACTACAAATTTATGAACCAATAAGATAAAAGACAACTGACAGGTGACAGTAATGAATGTTAGTATAGCAAAATAGAACAAAGATAAGCATTCAAACGTCATTTAGAAATCTCGAAGAAAGAATAAGAAAAAGAAATACACCCAAGGCAATGTAATTTGTTCCAATAAAGAAGTATACTGTTCATTAAAGTTTAGTAAAACATTTTTCCTTCTCTGTTACGGTAAAGGTACTTCCCTTCTCTTTTGCACATGAACCATATTAAGTCACTAGATTCTTACTCACATATGCAGCATGCTTACTGCCATCAATATTCCACGTGCAACCAATTAAAACGAGCAAACGCCTCCAGAATATAGCTCAGTTGGTATGACTTGAGATTTGTTCTGAGAGATGAATAGTTCGATTCCACAGACACGCACAGTCTGGGTGTGGGCCAAAGGCCCAGTTTGCATTGGACACCTTGTATGTGTTCCTTGTGCATGACCTCACTAATTTAGAAGACCACACATTCTCCACAATACTCATTGGAACTAGAACGGTGGGGCTCTCACGGACATATCATGGCCTTTTGATCCAATCAAGAGAAGCAAGCGTACAAGAGTCAATTTATCTCCACCATATGCTGATAAAAATTACAATCACAAATAAGTGTGGAAAAGACTTGACAATTCCCAAATCAATAGGTGAATATTACTACCCAACGATAATTTTCTACCTCCTCTGGAGGATGACGGGTCATGAGTCAGAGACTAAAGATGAAGGGGTGAAGAAATGAAGAAGAATGATCGGTGGTTTATGGAAATGTCGGAAGCAGGTATGAAAAAGAATGGTGCACAAAGTAGAAATATCTGCTTTTGAATTGTTTAGGAACAGATACACTAGTCCTTTCTGGGCCTTTAATACTAAATCTCTCTAATACGACCAAGCCGAGGCACCGATGATGAGCTGGACCCAAATGCTTTGAATTTTCATGACCATGCTAGGTGTCACTGTTGGATTTTGGGATGACATGCTCAGCGAGAAAATCAAAATTTTGGGATCGATATCCATGTATTGTCGTATAAAACTATAAAACTATAAAACAAGGACGTCCTGTTCATTTTGTACTAAGTATGTGATCTTTGTCTCTCGATAGGTTTTGCATCTAATGGTTATATGTGATTGATGTATTTTTCTTGAGTTTTGAAGACAATATAATGAAAATGATAATACTTTTATGAGATTAAATCATATGAATACCATCGTTGTTAGAATGATTAAAGGTATGTTTATGATTTATGAAACGAAATCTATGCATGTATTTAAATCTGTAGATATATGGCAGGATTTGGTTTGGTGTCTTAATAAAGATGTTATGCTTAAACCAAGATTATGAGGTTTGTAGTTGGCTTCATTATTTAACTTCGGATTTCGTGCTAAAAAGAAATTTGCCTAAAAGTTCAAATGTGAAACATGTTAATTGTGTACAACGTTGAAAGTTTTGTATGGTAACTGGAAAAAAATCTAATAATTAAAGATTTGATAGTTTGCTTTCCAATTTGAGAATAGAGTTTCTTGTTGAAATTGAAATAACTAGGACTAGTTATTATGTGGTTATAATAATGGTGTTGTTGATGTGTGCATGAAAATCTCTAGACTTTTGATTTCGTTATGTTGAAATGCTAAGAAGTTTGTTGAAAACTTAGAAACCATTTAAGGTGAATTGTTAGGTTTAATGATAGCATTTAAATAAACTTGTAAGACTTGCATTTAGTGTAGTATACTAATGGAACACTAAACTAAATGTAGAATATGATGAATTATGATTTTGTAGAGTCTATGGTGTGTTGAAAGATCAAAGACTATTTTGTTATGAATCTTGGTTCATAAGAAAGTTGTTGGAGTTTCCGAAATGGTATAGAAAGTTAAGTCTATATTTGTTGTTGAAAACCTCTTGAGTAGAATGACCTAATAGCTTGTTGATTATTTTTTGATGACTAATTAAAGTTGTATGGTTAATAGTATTCATGTAGTTAAATGAATGTTGAATTTGGCACAAAAATGAGATTATGGAAAAATATGGGGGCTTAGTCCTTTATACTTATAAAAAGTAAAGTTATTTGCAACATGTCAAACCGAACATGTAATTTGTATATGTTATATAACTTCTAAAGAAGTTGTTGAAGAAGAAGAAATTAGATCAATACTAATATGGTTGTTGTCATATTTGTTCTAATTGGTTGAAGATTTTGTTTGAGTTTATGTATATGATAGGCTTTCGTAATGTATATGAATTTAATTTTATTTTGCTTGTCAATGAAACTAACTATGTGATAGAGTTTTTCTTATGAATGTTGATAACATTGGAGGAGTTGGTTCATGAAAATATTGATTCTGATGGTTTGCTTGATTAAGAATCATCTTGAGTTTGATGGTTTGCTTGACTAAAAATCATCTTGAGTTTGATGGTTTGCTTGATTAAAAATCATCTTGAGTTTGATAATTTGTGTTGAAATAAGGTGTTTAGAGATGAAGTGTTGACCCGAGGAGAACGTACCGAGCAGAGCACAATTAGATACACCGAACAAAGCATACTTGGACATTGTACATAACCAGGTACAGAGCAGACCACAAACACTGTACATAACCACATGTTGTCCAAAAGTTCAAAGCAGAACTCACATACTTAAACATTGTATATAATATAGCCGTTAGCTGTGATGTCACTTTCAATTATGTCAATATCATACCAGTTGTTAACATATCCTACCCGTTTGAGGCTTTGTAGAAACTCTTATATAAGGAGAAACATTTGTACATTCAAAATCATCTTGTTAATTAATAAAATCTTCAAGTCTTTTTATGGTATCATAGCCTTAAAACACCATTTTTTCTACTCCCTCTTTCTTTCTTCTTTCTCTACTACTTTCCTGAAAAACTAAACAATTGCGGAATATACTGAGAGAGAGGCAACTTTCACTTGGAAACTCGTCAAGGGGCAGGGACGAATACCAATACACCATTATTTGATGGAACTTCAATTCTGATTATCAATAATAAATTGACAGGTAGCAATGACCTAGCATGGAGTAGAACTGTGGAAATATTTGTGACTGGTAAGGGTAAGGTACTCTATTTAATAATGCAATAGAGACAGGTAGGATCACTATACTTATTGTGTATGTTGATGATGTAATTCTTACTGAAAATGATTCTATAGGTATAGCACAAATCAAGAATAAGTTACTGCTGAATTTGAGCTGAAGACTTAGAACATCTTAGATACTTTCTAGTTATAAGTATAAAGAAACCAACATGGCACGAGATTGCACAATGAAAATATATCTCGGATTCATTATAAGAAATTGGAATGCTGGGTGTAGGACCTGTATAGCATCACTAGAAGCGGGGGGTTGAATAGTAGTTGCAGAAAATTTGGTTTTTAAAAGTTTTGAACCAAAAACCTAACTTCTGAAAATAGTTTATGTTTTCAGATTCTGATTTGAAACGATTTAAAGACCTAGTTACAGGTCTCCAAAAATTATGAAATTTGGTGACATTTTACTCTCAGATTTTTTGAGTATCTCCTAAAAATTTTAAATTAAAATTCAACTCCTAACCCTTTGAAAATATGTTTTTGGTCAGATTGCGCAAATTTGCCAAAAACAGTACTCTGATTTGAAAATTTTATTCCAATTGATTGGAGACTCCAAATGGTCTGAAAATTTAAATAAAAGACCCTCAATATATATATTTAAATGGGTTGAAACATTTTTGAAAAATTTCTTCGGGAAGTATGTCAAATAAGTTGATGTTCTCAACCTTTGCATGTCTGAAAATCAGATTGCAATAGTCTCAGAACTATTAACGTTTGATTGACTTATATTTGTTCAAATGAGTTGAAACTTACGCCAAATGAAACTTAAGAGGTGTGGCTATGGCTATATTTCTGCAAAATTTACGATTTTTGAAATTTGTTTGCTATTTTTACTCTTGCAATGAAAATGATGCGAAATGCTGGAAATTGAAAGTAGAGTGCTGAAAGTAACAAGACCAAGGATTTTATACTGGTTCGGTTACATCAATCTACTCCAGTCTTTGAGGACACCTTCCTCGGTTATCACTAAACACAAAATAACACCTTACCACAAGGGTTGCTGGAGTTACACACCAACTCCACCCTTTCACAAACAATACAATCAATCACACCGATCACGAACACCATCACCGAACGGATGAAGGTTTGATCACACCTTGATCAACATTTTACAACAAATGGAATGTGTATGGTGGTCTAATCAAAGCCTATTCAATATGTTGAATATAAGAACAATAGGCTTGAGAGAAGAAGAAAGAAATGAAGAATGAGAAAGTAGAAGACACTTTTGCACTTAAGAGAATATGAGAGTTGTCTTGCTTTTGTTTGCTCTCTTCTCTTTTTTTTAATCACCTCATGGCCGCCCCCTTAGGGCTCTTCCATCCTTTATAATTCTCTTTAATGCCCTTGGAAGATTGTCTTGTGTAGATATGACACCATCTTACTCACTTGGCACAACATGATTGGATGAATGACTTGACTTTGCTTACTTGACACTCTATGATTGGTCCAACCTTGTCACCATTAAGAAGCTGTAAAATCTTGTGTGGCATATTCTCCACCAATCAAGATGCCAACTAAGCTCCATATATACTCCATCAAGGCTGTAGTAGGCGTGTACATCATCTTGAATACGTGTTGAATTTTATTTTGGTACACTTTGTAAAATAATGCACAATATTACACATATAAGGTAAATTGTAATCAGCCATTATTTGAATATTCTAGTACACTTTAACATGTCTTGAATGTGTAAAAAATATCTAGATACATGTTACAAGTCATGCCAAAAACATTCTATGTGTTGTGTTCGTTGGAAACCGAATTTTCGACTTTTGGGGATTACGCGAGTTTTCTCCGATAAAATTCAAACATTTTGCACATGTTATATATATTATGTCACACATAATATACATAAAATCTAGTAGACATTCAGCTCTAATGGCTGTACTAAAGTGGCGCCCAATGTAACAAAAAAATTGAATTTGAAATCTCCACAATTTGGCCTTAATTGTGGGTAATTTGTGTGTGCTAACATGGAATGATTTCATGGATGATTTTAACATGTGAGCCACAAAATTTTTGGCTATTTTTAAATTATATGGGCTGGCCATCTATATATGGCAAGTACGTGACATATTGGCGAAGTTTCGGTAGTCACCCGATACGACAATTTTTGGTTTATAACTTGTAACATGTCGTAATAATTTTGTCATCACCATGACTTATATCATAATATAAGACATGAATGTAATTGTAAATATGAGGTAAGTATAGTGATGTGACGTTGACATACGTTTATAATATATGTAACATGTCAGTAGTACGTCTGAATGTATGTGTATTATGCCTTTTTATAAAATATCTGAATGTATATAATATGTATATATGAAAACGTGTGTATCAAATGGAGAGGAAACTTTCCATGTTTCAATTTGTTGTCATCATGCCTTCTCCAAATATATCTCCTTTTAACGAATTAGTTAGTTCATTAACTTGAGTACTTCACTTAATGAACTAGTTTAGTTCATTAATGGTGGCACCTAAAAATAGTTTAAACACAACAAATATTTGCCATTTGATATAAGCTTTAATGCTTCATGGCTTGTTAGTACAACAATAATATATATAAAGCATATAAGGCATGTGTATCTCAAAAACGTGTCAAGAAATAAATTTTTCATGCATTTTATAAACTTGTACTATTTAAATCATGTGCTTGTAAATCACTCAAACTCTTTTTCTCAACAATGGGTTGTACATCGACCTCTATATCATTTGAACCTGGACATAAACCAAAGGAACAAAAGGAATAAAAAGCCCACATATAAAGTGGGTTATCAGAAATTAGTTGAAAACTGATTTATTTATCTCACACTCGCCCTGATATTTACTATGTTGTTGGCTTTGTTAGCCAGTTTATGTATGATCCCACTAATAAACATCTCAAAGCTATAGTAAGAATCCTTATGTATCTGAAGGCTTTACTAGGTCAGGGGTTACATTTCAAGAAAACTAAGGATAGAATGCAAATGTACACTGATGCATACTAAGCAGGATCTAGGATGGATATGAGACCTACTGCAGACTATGGAACCAATCTGTGGGGAAGTCTTGTGACACAAAGAAGTAAAAAAACAAACGGTTCTCTCCAGAAGCAGTGCAGAGACTGAGTTGGGAGTGCTGGTAATGGGACTATACAAATGACTATGGATAAGAAGAGGACACAACATGAAAACTCTAATCATTTGGAGATAGATAGACATTTCATAAGAGAGAAAATTGAAGACAACATTATTCAGCTCAATCATGTAACATCAAAGGATCATGTTGCTGGCGTCTTCACTAAACCCGTTTCTGTAAAATATTCGACAATCTTGTAGTCAAGCTTAGTTGTATAAACATATACACCAAGCTTGAGGAGGAGTGTTGAAATAAGGTGTTAAGATATGAAGTGCAAAGTCGAGGAGAACATGCCGAGCAGAACACAATTAGACACGCCAAGCAGAGCACACTTAGACAATGTACATAGTCAGGCAGAGAGTAGAAGTATAGAGCAGAACACAAACATAGTACATAACTAAATTCTGAGCAAAAGTGCAGAACAGAACTCACAGACTTAAATGCTATATAAAAAATAGCTGTTAATTGTTGTGTCACTATCCATTTTGTCAACATGATACTAGTCATTGACATATTCTAGCCGCTTGAAGCCTTGTAAAAAACTCTTACATAAGGAAAACATTCGTATATTTAAAATAATAAAATCTTCAAGTTTATTTAGTTTGTTTGATTCACAAAAAACCATCTTGAGTTTTTGGCTGCTCTTTATGGACTAACAAGATATATTGTTGAGTGATTCATTGATAGGAGTCATCAAAGGAAACGACTTAAGAATGTGCTAGAACTTGATGAATGATACAACACTGTGAATACTCATGAGTTTTCTTGGGTAAAACATAGACAATGTGATGTCTATGAGAGACACCCTTAGAACATCGAGGGAGATAGGGCTTATTCCATTTGATGTGAACTTTCTACGGAAGCACTCAACCCATTATTAGTAGAGATCATATAAATAAGATTCAATATGGTAACAACAAGTCATATAAGAGTTCTACTCTGCATCATCGAACTTGTCTCTCCTTATGGTGTCGTTGAAGATTATGCTTGCTGTAAGTTTTTGAAGGTGAGATTTTAAGAATTTCTTAATGAAATTCACAGTCATATTGTATGGTGGTGTGAATAGTATGCACTTGATGAATTTTACTTATATACGTGTGGAGGTGGTGTCGCTTTCTATGAGAGTTTGAAATAACTGAGTAGAGCGCTTATGAAATGCTGGGAATAGGCGCATGGCCGATTTTGCACCACATTGCGAGCTCGTATGAAGTATATAATATATGTCTTTTGGTTGTCCATATAAACAAAAGTGATGTAAGATTCAAGACGTCAATGTGCTCTTATTTACGTTTATATCCTTCCATTTGCACTATGTGGTGATTCAAGACGCAACTCATCGTCCAAAATGTGTCATAGTCTTTGTTTAATATCAAATAGGTTGGTTTATAATTGTTGATGAATATTCTTATATAAATGTTGGATCATGTGGAAGATTGCTGGAAAAAACACAAAAGTGTTTTAGAATGTGCTCTAAATTTATATAAATACATGCAAGAAGATTGATGGGAGAATTGAGTGATACATGAATTGAATAGAATTGACCGAACCTTTAAAACTGAAGTCACCGAGTGTTCAATGACGGCGAACATTCGATAGTGTGTTTTGATGTTCGGTAGTAGAATATGAGGCTTAACAAAGCTATGTCTCTTCTTTGTTACATATTCTTTCTGTTTGATCATCATACCTTTGTAAAAAGAAACTTCTATCTCTTGTGAACTACTTTCTTTGGTGTTCACGTACATTTTCAATGTTATACAACTTAGTTACATTGTTATTTACCGTTAAAGGAGGAGAAAAAAAATATGCATCAGCTTCGGCAACTTGGAGGAAAATATGTGTGGGTTTGGAACTTGTTTGGAGAGGGTCTGGAAGGAGAAATGGAGATCAATCCAAATGGGGATACAAGAGGTTTCAGGCGGAGACCAGCCACCAGCGACAAGTTCTCCATTCACACAGTATACCATCTCCAACAAGCAGCTGGAGGAATTCTCAAACAGCCAAACCAACATGAGAGGGCCGCGGCGTTTGAACCTACTGTGGCGGCAAGTTAGACATGAAATATTGCATGCAAATGAATTCTTATTCAACACCACTAATTAATTTTTTCGTTTATATAGATAAGTTATTTCTCTTTCGTTTTATTTGAAGAAAATGTTAAAATTTTTAAGAAGAACGAAATGTGACAGTCCATGACAATTACTCAAGCCGTAGACGTCAAAAGGGATGATTTTGTCTATTTTGCACGTACCCAAAACTTTCAAGGATGCATTGACAACATATTTGCTAAGCTAGCAGATAGTGTTAGGCCTATGTTTGTAAATATGGACAACTTGGCTAGCATTTTTTATTTTAGGGATAATTATCTTTACCTCTCATGTGGTTTGGCTAATTCGCCAAAAAATTTTCCTGTGTTTTGAAAATAGACATTTACATCCCTCTAGTTTGAGTTAAAGTGGTTTCCGGCCAACTCCGTCCAAACCATAGGGGGATGTGTTGGCCGGAAACAACTTTAACCTAAACTAGAGGGGAAGTAAAAGTCTATTTAGCCAAACAACAGGAAAATTTTTGGCGAATTAGCCAAACCACAGGGGAGCTAAAGGTAATTATCCATAATTATTAACTTTTAAAACCACTGCTCACTAGCTCCTCCACTTTAGATGGTACTTTTCATCGACTTTTGTTTTGTTATCAACCTAGCTATCCTCCATTGGTCAAACCTGCGTTTGTGACATTGAAGTCACGGATTCGAGCTGCAGAAATAGCCTTTTGCATAAAGTATAGAGTAAGACTATATATATCAGATCGCGAAGCGATCGTGGCCTTCTCTAGACCTTGTGCAAACGCGGAAAAATAGTGCAGCGAGAACGACATTTTATAGACCAATTATCAGCCGCTTTTTAGGAGAATGCTCAGTCAATGTCCCATTATCCTTGTTCACTTTCATGTCTGATAAACTATTGACAGTGTATCTATTATTCTGCTCACTTTAACTTTTTTTTTGTATATGTAATTTCTACATGTTAAATTATTAACATATATTTCTGAAATTCATGGAGTATGTAGTAAGATTTGTACTCAACTCAACACGAAGAAATTAAACAAAGCTAATGTGATGGCCACGTGAAAAGAATAGCAACATTGTTGTATATGTATCATCGTACATCTTCTTGTTCATAATATTTGCTTCCTTCCAATGAGTGCATGCCACCACATCATGAGTTGGGAACCCATTTATGAGCTTTTTGCATGGGTCGTGGACCTATAGATTTTTGTTACATAATGTTTTACAATGTGCATTCTGAATTTGACTATATTCTTAGCTTTTTTTTCATCTAGGAGCCATCAAATCGTGGTAGTAAAATTTGTCGTAGTACACATTGATATTGACGGAAAGAAAATAAGAGAGTCGCATGTAAGCATATATGAACATTTGTATATTGAAATTATAATGCATGTATTATTATTTTTATTTTATTTTATAAAATAACATAATACGATATATTGAAAAATCAACTGTGGCAATATTTTTAAGGGATAATTACCTTTACCTCCCCTGTGGTTTGGCTAAATAGACTTTTACCTCCCCTCTAGTTTGTGTTAAAGTGGTTTCCGGCCAACACAGCCCCCTATGTTTTGGACAGAGTTGGCCGAAAACCACTTTAACCCAAACTAGAGGGGAGGTGAAGGTCTATTTTCAAAACACAGGGAAATTTTTGACGAATTAGCCAAACTATAGGAGAGGTAAAGGTAATTATCCCTTTATTTTATTGATATCTGACTACAAGTCTGCGTTCGGCTCATGCAAAGAATCTCGTTCTTCTTTTTTTCCTTTACAAAAAAAGGGAGGAGGGGGGAGCGGGATGAGGTTGTGGATGTTTACAAATAGAGACGACAATCTCAGACAGAACATAAAAACACGATCCGAACCTGACAAGCTCATCGCGGGTATAGGTATAACTTCGACAGGTTTCATGTACAAATCGGATAAGACCTGAAACTTACCTACTAAGAACTGGTTGTGTCTAGATACACCGCAGATTATCCATTTAAATCCGACATACCTAGATTTTCAAAATATATTTTAAATATTAATTATTAAAGTTAAAATTGTAAAATTAAAAATCCTAAAACATAAGCCCTTATCCTTTGTCCGCCCGCGCCCCTACCTGGCTACCCAAACGCAATCCCCACATCATTATCTCTTCTCTTCTTTGAATTCTCAACTCTCTGTCTCCCGTCCGACCACCTTTCCCTCTCATCGGCCCCCGTCTTTCTCCGTTTCCTCTCCCGTCTTTAACAGCTCCGCATCCCTCCACATCTGCTTCCACCTTTTACAGTCGATGCCCTCTGTCTCCCTCTGCCTCCTCCCCCATCTTTAACAGCCGCCGTTGTCTCCCTCTGTCTCCCTCCTCGGTTTAAATACACGAAGCATGAAAAATTACATGAAACCTAAAAAATATACGAAATGACCCAAACACGACCTGATACACAATACAAAACCTGACATGTATATGTTTGGATATCTATTTCCGTACACGCAAAGAAAATGGATCGGATGTGGATTTGGTACTTTGATACTCGAAACCCAAAAAACACGAAACACGACCTGTTTACCGTCCATATTTGAGGATTGTTGAATGATTTCTTAAACATTGGAGGTGGCAATTAAGCCAAGTATAAATACGCATTTTCATTTAAAAACCATATATACAGATTGAGATTTTAAATATAAGTTTTATTAAAGCAAATAAATAAAGTAAAAAAAAGGTGAATAAATTAGTTACCAGAAATTTTTTATATTTTTTTGAACTAATTTACCAGATTGGTTAACGAAATATTTACCCGACGAGTAGCAGCTTAGTTTGGACATGGCGTTTTGGTTTGCGAAGCAAAACTTGTTTGTCTCTATATGAATCAAAAGAAAAGGAAAAAAGAAATCGTAGTCTCTATGCTCTCTTCTTCCTTGAGCACAGGTACTAGTATTTATTTACTTAGATTATCAATGGAAGTCCTCAGTCAATCTAGCTTGCTAAACTGCTTACCACTTTTCTGAGTAGGTGCAATGAGTTGTTTCAGTGGCATTTGCATTGTAGAGATCACTAGAATCCAGTAGTAAATTTTTGCGACAGCGATCGAGGATACTGTCTTGTGGAATTGTTGTTAGATTATGAGGAATATAGCATCCGAATTGGTGATTCTTTTTTGGATTTTTTGCTTTGGTCCTGGGGCCGGATCGAAAGCGTTGCCGGCGACGGAATTACGAGGAGTTTCACCCTCAGGTAATCAATTGTTCCTTTAGTCATTTTGAAAATGGGAATATTCACCGCCCAATGCCTGTTAAGTGTTTGAGTGATGGATAATGAATTTTTGGGGTAGCAGATGAGAATTACTATAAGGGATTGCTATCTTTATCCTCTTCGGCTACCATCAAATGCAAAGACGGATCAAAGAAAATCACGAGGTCTCAGCTGAATGACGACTTCTGTGATTGCCCCGATGCCTCTGACGAACCTGGTCCATCTCCTTCTTATTTCCATGTGCTAAAGCTGTACTTTTTATAAGCTGAACTGTTTTCGCGTGTAACGAAGGGCCATGATTTTGCAGGGACATCTGCCTGTCCACATGGAAAATTTTATTGTCGGAATACCGGGGATGTTCCCCTTATTTTGTATTCCTCCCGTGTCAATGATGGTATATGCGGTAAGAAAATCTATGTTATACTTTGCCTTTTCCTGTAACTCTGATTTGCTCTACATTAAATTGCTATGACCATATCCTCAGACCTTTTTCTTATTAAAATAAAATCTTACCCTACACTTGCTATGTATTCTGTTTGTTCTATGTTTTGAGCAGATTGCTGCGATGGAAGTGATGAGCATGATGGTAAAATTAAGTGCCCAAATTCTTGTTGGGAGGCTGGTAAAGTTGCTAGAGAGAAATTACAGAAAAAGATTGGGATATATCAGGAAGGCGTCACCATACGCAAACAGGAAGTTGAAAAAGCCATGTTGTCAATAGCAAAAGACGAAGCTGCATTACAAAAGTTGAAAAGTGAGGAAAAAATACTCAAGGGGCTGGTTCAGCAACTGAAGGGTATTAATTTTTCAAATCTCTGTACTTTAATGCTTAGAAAGAAATAAGTGCTTAGGTATTCAAATTAGATTGTGTCACTCTCTTTTACAGAAAGCTTTATTATTCAAATTCCATGTGTTAGTACACCCGTATTCCTGAAGCAATGTTTCGGTATTGTTTGATAATGAAGAAGTTTGGACTTTTTGAGTTGTTGCGCCTGAGTTATATTATTTATGTTCCTCTGCTGTTATTTTCGCTCCAACTTCTGCCTTTGTTATAATTGCAAAAGGCTTATTCTTGATGGTGTTGACCTTTTCGGCTCATTTGTACTACACATTTTACCTTGTCTGCAAGTTGAGTGCTACTGGTACTTTTTTGGGGAAAAAGGGTTAAAAGTTTTATGTATGTAACAAGATTTACACAGTAGACCAAGCAAGCAGTGCTGGAAGAAAAGCACACCCCTGAGGCTTACAAGTTAAAACTTGCTTCAAAAAACAAAAGTAGAAATCCAGGAGCCTTTTTTGTTTCCCCAAGTCCATTATTTGTAGTTGTGGCTTTAAGTTGCCCTGTATATGAGCTTCGTCTGTTGTTTCTGTCCCTAAGTGAACTCTTTGGAATTGGACTTGTTTGTACAAGGTTAAGACTTATCTGCAGTAGTGATAGGTGCATAATAGGAAGCTTTTGTTTGGAGGCTCCTATAGTTTTGTTGTTGTTGTTGTTGTTGTTGTTGTTGTTGTTGTTGTTGTTATTATTATTATTTTTGGTAAAGCTTTTAAGCTTTGAAACCTTTCCTGGTTGTACTATGATCGTGGGCTCGGGTGTTAAAGGTCTGGCTATTTCTGTTTTTTTTTTTTTTGTTTAATTTCCCTTCCTTTGTTTTGTAAAGCTTTCAAGCCGTGAAATCTTTCCTGATTGTACTATGATTGAGAGCTTGGGTGTTAAAGGTCTGGGCTACAAGCATGTGTAGATGTTAGATCAAGAAGCTTTTAAGCCATGAAATCTTTTCCTTGTTGAAATTTTTATGTCTTGGTTTTGATGTTTTCTAAAGAAATTATTTTATTTTTACAGAAGCAGGTCACAACAATAGTCTGATTCAACAACAGACTTGTGTCTGCCTACACCATCTCCTTTTTAACAAAAAAATATTTAGATCTCTACACATACTGATAGCTATTTCTGAATAAGCTCTATCTTCCTCATCCCTCTCCAGCAGCTGAAGAAAGTTCTGAACTGTTTAGAATTTCCCAACTTTGATTGTGGGTCCTTTCCTGATGTGTTGTAAAGCCTCTGATTCCTTTCAAAGCACACACTAGTGACCCACGCAGCTAATCTGATCATCACCTCCATCCTTCTGAAATTCGGATTTCCAGAAGTCCCTTGCTATTCAATCAAAATATGTTACCACTGAGTTACTATTTGGTCGCACTTCCCTGCCTTTAGGATTTCAGGCCATTTGTCTTGGAGTAGGAAGAGTAGAAAAAAGGTGAATTTGGTCCGCTTGGCGTTGTTCACACAGGGCACATCTCTTATGAAATATTCCTCACTCCAGGAACATGTCCTGAGTTGTTAGCATGACATCTAGAGGGTCTGAGCAAATAAGAGGCACATATTTCTAGGCAGCACCATTCTTGCACAAGGAACCACTTCAACTTTTTTTTAGTGTCACTTGCAAAAAAAAACAAAAAACAAAAAAAAAAACCTTTTTTAGTGTCTTAAGGCAACAGTATTTTCGTTTATGTTTTGTGACTAACTATTAGATCCTCACTGTAGACAAAGACAATGTATTATTGTTGTTGTTGTTGTTGTTGTTGTTGTTGTTTTACTTTAAAGTGTTGCGTAATAGAAAAGAAAAAGGAATTGTGTCTGTTCACTGTGGGAGACAGTATATCTCCTTGTATATATTATGGTAGTGATGAGTTCAGAAAATTTTCCAAATTAGTTCCATTTCGTTGATTGTTATGGTTTTAGCATTTAATGGGAGGAACTTTTACTTTTTTAAAAAAAAAAAAATCTGCTTTTTTGCTTTTACTGCCATATAGACCAGAAGATGCAGATAGAAAAGGCAGAGGAAAAAGAAAGGCTGCAAAGAGAAAAGGAAGAGAAGGAAAGAAAGGAAGCCGAAGAAGCAAGTCAGAAGGAAAAAGCATCTAATGATAGCACTGAAACCTTAACAGGAAAAGATACAAAGGATGATTTGAATGACAGAGGTTGTACTTGAAGACTCTCCTTCAGCACAGGTAATGCTGATGACGTTGATTTATGAAAAGACAAATATTTAGGGCATACATATATAAAAATGGCCGTGTGAAATGTTGAATGTTACAACAGTAGCTTTTTAGAGACCATTGATATCCTCTATTCACTCTTCCTTTGTTGGTGGAGAAAACACTTCATGATCTTAACTATTTGAAGAAGTATCTTGAAGATTGGGATTTGCCAGTACATTTCTTTTTGAATCCTCATGAAGGTTCCCTGCATTTTTGGATCCTGAACTGTTTGCCATTTGATCAGTGCAATCTGTTTTTGTTGTAAAATGAGAACTGATCCTATGATTATGACTTTGAGGGAAACCCACACTTATATCACCTTTTCTCTTTCTTTTAAGTTTGGCAATCTGGAGAAACAGTAGAAGGCCGTGAATGACAGTGGGTGCTGGTCGAGAATCTTCTGAACCTCCAAGTTAGAAGCCTATTATAAATATGTTTAATAGGTGATACTCCTCAATTTAATCTGCACTAGAAGTTATTTCGTGTTTACATTTTAGCACTTTTTATGCCCCCTTAAGTGATTGTATGCCCATCCTCCCATAATTTTTGGTTGTTTACAAATTTGTTTATGTACTCTCTGCCTATACAACATCCCACCTTGATTCCCTTAATGGGTTTAACTACTTAGGTTGATTACTTTGAGCTTGTTAAGAAAAAAGGTTTTTGGGGTTATTGGCAGATTAAGGGGGAAAAAAGGGACTTGTTAGAGTAACAATGCTACCAAGTTGTGTTGGTTCTGGACCACGTTATCAATAATGATGTGAGAGACACAGCTGGAACATCTATGCTTCACCTGTAGAGGCTTAAATAGCGTGCTACTGTCAGCCTCTTCAAACTGTAGAGTTTCTTCCGGAGTTTAGTATTGCCTGCTTGAATTGTGCTTTTTTTGACCAAAATGTCAGGTTCTTCATTCTCCGTTGGTGTAAGGAGGAGAGGGCATCCCGCGTTGATGGGATAAGTAGACATTTCCAATACAATAAACTACTCTATGAAAACAGTATTCTTACTGTACCTTTTTCTTGTTCGTTTCCCCTCTTTCCTGGGTATTCACAATTTTGTTTATGTACTTTCGTATGACATCCCATATTATGGAAAAGTATGTTTGGCCAAAGGCTTAATGGCTTTAACAACTTAGGTTGATTATTTGGAGTTAGCCAGGACAAAAGTTTAATGGTTATTGGCTTTAGTTGTTTGAGTAATGATTTTTCCCTTTCAATTTCCTTGGTTTGAGAGACGTGTAGAACATCTATACTTCACCTCTAAAGGGTTAAATAGGCTACTATAGTCAGCCTCTTCAAAACTGTTGACATTCTTGCCGAGTGTTAGTATCACCTGCTTGAATTGTGCTTCTTATGGCTTTGGTGGGTGAGTGGACAGTTCCAGTTGGCTTACTAAGGTATACCAGTCTGGGAAATTGAGGAGGGGAGCCCATATTCAATACATTCTTTTTTCTTTGCTCTTTAGGCTGGGTCATTTTAGCCTACTCTTTACTAGTGTTAGATACTCTATGTATGCATCTAAGGCTGCTGTAGCTTTTATGCATGAGCTGTTCCATCTTCTGTTGGCAAAGCTAGTATCATCTGATGTTTTCGGTTTGTGTTTTTCTTCTTCTTCTTCTTCTTTTTTTGAGACGTTGTCTGTGTGCCTAGGTGGTGTCTATCTCGTCTCGTGATGTTCATGACATTGCTATTTCTTTGTATGGATTTGGATTGTTTATCATGTGTTGACACTTGGAGCCTTCTAACAGGACACCATTGAAAAGCATGACGACCATGTTGACCACGGGAGTGAAGCTAAGCATCCTGATAGTAACTCATCCGATGGAGACTCAAACAGTGTCGAAAAATCTGCAGAAGATGATTCTTTAGAGGTAGGACTTGCTTTTCTCCTCTGATTCCTTGACCCAAGGGCTTTACTAAGCGTTATTGATTTCATCATGTCTTTGCTTCTTTTAGCATGTTTCTAAGCAAGAAGAACCGGCAGTTAGAGATAAAGATATTGCTACCAAACGTCAGGTGTGTTTGGGTTAATCCATTTTGTTTTATTGGTTAAATGTTTTATCTTGTTGACATTAAAGGAAAGTCTGTCTTATGAGTTTCTTCTCTTATTTTAATTATTTTATGTAGATCTTACTTTTTCACTAACCACAAAGATGTATTTCAACATAAATAATCAATCCATATTAAAGACCATGACTTCGTAATTGACAGGAGTATCATATTGCATTTTTCTTTTCTTTCTTTTAGTATCAATATTGTGAGTATTTTGTTAAAATAGATTAGCTTAAATAGAGAAATCTTCACAGCCAAAAATTGATTTAAATGATGGATCAGGTTAGATTTTGTTTTACTAAAAGAAAAACTAATAATAATTACAAAAGCGATTGTTAATCATCTTCCAAATGGAGCCTTACAGATGTGTCCTCCTAGGAATGAAAAGAACATTTGCCAACATATGTCATGTATTCTGTATTGCAGAAGTTCCACTACTAATATTTGCACGGTAAACAACCTCCAAGTTCTCGGCAAGAGATTGTCAGTACCCATGTCTTCCTGTATACATCTGTAATTTACTGGCATCTAACTTGATCATCGCTAGTAGGGTCTATTGATTTTCAGTCCCCCGCTCATGCTTCAACCTCTCCCCACACCCAAAACTTCAGGATGTCGTTGCAGCAGAAAATACCGATTCATTATCTAGAGAGGAGTTAGGTCGTCTTGTTGCATCTCGTTGGACTGGGGAGAAGAGTGAGCAGGAAATCGAGGATGTGAAGACTCCTGAAGGGACCGAGCCTGAAAAGCATGAGCACACTTTTAAAGATGAACATGAGGAAGAATACGAAGGATATGATTCAGAGGATATTGAGAACAAATATGAAGATGATGATGTTGACGGTGATGCTAATACCGAAGACCCGATTGAAGGCTACGATGATCAAGATCATGGTGATTTGAGTTCTGATGATGGATCTGAATCTTACGATGAGCCAGACTTGTCAGGTATCTAGTGTTTCTTTCAAATTTTGGTCGTCTCAGTTGAAGCCAACATATGTCATGTATTCTGTATTGGGCCAATACTTATATTGCCCGGTGTAGGTTAATAATGTAAAATCTGACTTTTCAGATGTATCAGGTAGTAAACTATCTTGGTTAGAGAAGATACAAGCAGCCGCTCGAAGCATTTTCCAAGCCATTAATCTATTCCAATCTCCCATAGGTAAATCTGGTATACTTTTGAGTTTGCTCTTTACCAGGAAAAAAATAGAAGGAGATTTTTATTTCTGACTTTCGGTTGAACAGAAGCTGCATGTATTCGCAAAGAGTATGATGAGTCGAGCTCAAAGTTGTCCAAATTACAATCAAGGATATCGAGTTTGACACAAAAGTTGAAACATGATTTTGGTATGTTGACAAGGAAGTCCATCAGCTTTTTAATTTTCTTCTTCATTATCAATTTTTTGAACGAAAATTGTTCCTTGCACAGACTTATAATTTATGGTTTTGAACCTTACCATCATTTTTGTTTTATGGAAAATGCTTTGAAAGCAAGCAGAACAAGTTAAATTATCTTATACTTGTCAGTTTTGGTTGTTACACTCGGTGTTTATCATTTATCCTTCTTATCTTTGTAATTGAAACGACTGTACTTTAGGTATGTTTACAAAATCTGTCCTTACAAACAAGCAACCCAGGAGGAGGGCCATAGCACAACAAGTTTGGGGTAGGCAATTCTGCTGTGTTTTTTCGGGCTCTCTCTTTCTTTTGCCTGTGAACAAGCACATGTGTGTGTGTCCCTTGTGGGTTTCTTTTGTATCATGAATATGGCAAAATTTTCTGCTAATCTCATAGTCAGCTTCTAGAATACAAGTCGATCATTTTGCAAATGTTACAAGTCAAGCATTTTGTATGAGGTTGTTTGCCATTTATATCTCTGCATTCTTTGTTCTTCAAATTCTACAGCTTGCTATTGTTATACTAGTGGAATCGGACTACGTATTGAACTAATTCAAGTTCAATTTCGCACATATAATGATGTTTGGGTTTGTCCCTTCGGGGACATCTGATAAAAAAGGTTTGGGCGGCGTTGTATTTCCATTTTTTTAGTGTAGCAAAAGTATGCGATGATGTAAAAAGGGAGGGGTATACAAGCAAAATCCTTAAAAACCTAGCTTACAAGCACTAGAGAGAACAGCTTCTCAAGTGAAAATAGCATACTCTAGCCAACAGTTAACTGCAATTCCACTGCTATGGATCTCCCCAACTTCTCTCCAAGTCTTGTATTGAAGAAATTGAAGTAGAAAAATGATTTCATTGATGTCTTGAAAAGAATACAACCGGGTGGCTTTTATAGCCTTGAGGAGAGGGTAGGTTTAGTTGCCACAATCTCCTATCTATGGTAACTATCTCAGTTAGGAACCAATTAATTCCTCTATCCAAGGAGTAATATTAGGCCTCATAAAAACCGGCCTATAAGGTATGATTTGTTTCCTTTTATCTTAGTCAAATACGATATACTAATTACATCTCAATCATAATACTAATTATATATCAACCATATATTTACGTATATTTACTTTCCTATACCACCCTCCATCAAGCTTGACTGTAGATATTGATACAGCCAAGCTTGGATACCAAAGACTGAAATGTTTGATGGAGACTGGTTTGGTTAAGATATCTGCCAGTTGATTAGTTGTAGAGATATACTCGAGGCCGATTGTCATGTCTTCTAACTTTTTTTGCATGAAGTGTCTATCAATTTCCACGTGTTTTGACTTATCATATTAAACTGGGTTTTCCGCCATATGGATTGCTGATATGTTGTCACAAAATACTCGCATAGGTTCTTCCAATGGTTGTCCCAATTCACTTAGTACCTTTTTTTAACCACATTCCTTCGCATACTCCTAAGGCCAGTGATCGTAGTTCTACTTGCTGCCTACTTCTTTTCACAGCTACTGGTTCTACCCTTTCAACTTCTTGAGCTGCTCCTTGAAACTACTGCTTGTTTCTTGCTTCTCCAGGTGATCAAGTTTCCCCATACATATGAACAACAGCATGTGGTTGACCTTCTATCTGTCCTTGAACCTGTCCAATCAACATCAGTGAATATATTAATATCCTTTTGTTTTGTCTTCTTGAAGTGCAATACTTGTTCAGGTGACCCCTTCAAGTATCTGAGAATTCTCATAGCAGCTCTCAAATGTTCATTAGTAGGTGCATGCATGAACTGACTTATAAAACTTACTGCATATGCAATATCTGGTCTAGTATGAGATAAGTATATCAGTTTTCCTACTAATTTTTGAAATCTTAACTTGTCTGTAGATGTTTCATCCATAAATTTTCCAATCTTATATCCTGGTTCAATAGGAGTAGGGGCATGTTTACTTCCGAACATCTCTGTTTCCGTTAGTAAATAGATTACATATTTTCTTTGTGATACACTCATTCCTTCCTTATTTCTAGCAACTTCCATTCCCAGGAAGTATTTTAATTGCCCAAGATCTTTTATTTCGAATTTCTGTGACAACATTTCTTTGGTATTTTCTATACCTTGTGTATCATTCCCTGTCAGTATTATGTCATCTACATACACAATTAAGACTGTAATTTTTCCTTCCTTGCTCACACGTGTGAACAATGTGTGGTCACTATGACATTGATTGAAACCTTGCCCTTTTACTACACTTGTGAATTTCTGAAATCACATCCTTGGTGATTGTTTTAGACCATAAAGTGATCTATTGAGTTTACATACTATTCCACTCTTTGTTTTTCCTTCAAATCCCGGTGGTATTTGCATATATACTTCAACCTGAAGTTCTCCATTCAAAAATGCATTCTTAACATCAAGTTGGTATAGTTCCCAATCAAGATTGATAGCTACTGAGAATATTACTTTTAATGTGTTTAACTTTGTCACAGGAACAAATGTGTCTAAGTAGTCTATTCCATAAGTCTGTGTAAAACCTCTGGCTACTAATCTAGCCTTATACCTGTTTATGGACCCATCAGCATTGTATTTAATCGTAAATATCCACTTACACCCGATTGGTTTTACTTCTTCGGGAAGTGGTGTAAGTTTCCATGTATTAGCCTTTAAAAGAGCATCCATTTCTTAATTAATGGCTTCTTTCCAGTGTGGGACCTCTAACGCTGCTTATACATGTTTTGGTATTGAGGTAGCGTCCAATTGAATAGTAAACGCCTTTAAACGTGGTTGTAACTTATAATATGTCATAAAGTTATAAAGTGGATGCTTGGTACATTCCCTTACTCCTTTCCTCAAGGCTATAGGTCTATTGTCTATTTGAAGTGAGTCAGGTTGTGCAGTACCTTGATTATCCATGGGTTCTGGTTCTAATTGTTTATTGGTATACTTCCTTGTATACACTTTCGTGATGGAGGATTGAGTAGGATAGCCTGTAGGCTGAGTGAATCCTTCCTCTGATAATGTATTATTTTGAGATGAGTTAGGATGGTTTCTTTGAGGCTCATTTGTAGGTGATTGACTGTTAGTTGGCGGTTGAGTTTCAATGTTATCAAGATCCAGTATGTTCCACCGGTTTTCTGGTATTTTGTGGTTTTGGTAATTAGTGTAGAATGGTTGAGTTTTATTGAAGTGTATGTCTAGTGTAGTATAAATTTTCTTAGTAGGGCTTGTAACATCTGTACCCCTTTTGTGTGCCTGAGTAGCCAATAAACGTACACTTGATTGACTTAGGATCTAGTTTGCTCCTGTTGGTTGATTGTATGTATACATAAGCTGTACATCCAAACACCTTTGGTGGCAGTTCAGATAGTAGTTTTGTATGTGGGTATTTTTTGAGTAGTTTCTGTCTTGGTGTTTAGTATTGTAATATTTTTGAGGGCATCCGATTTATGAGGTATGCTGCTGTGAGTACGCTTCTCCCCAATAATGTTTTGGTACTCGCATTGTGAATATTAGTGCCCTTGTGACCTCAAATAGGTGCTTTTTTTCTTTCAACAATTCCATTTTGCTGAGGTGTGTTTACACATGAAGTTTGATGGTAAATCCCTTCTTCAACCATGAATTGTTTTAAGTTCTGTTCTAAGTATTCAGTAGCATTATCAGACCTTATCATCTTAATTTTTTCACTAAACTGAGTCTTTATCATGTTATGGAATGTTTTTATTACTGTCCAACTTCTGATTTATTCTTGAGAAGGTATACTCAGGTTAAGCGGATGTGGTCATCTATGAATGTAATGAACCACCTTGCTCTATTTATATTTGCTACCCGTGAGGGTCCCCATACATCGGTGTGTATTAAATTGAATGGTTAGCTTTCCTTATATGATTTTACAGGGTGCGCATGCCTTGTAAGTTTTGCAAGTTGACAGATTTCACACACAAGTGTATTTGGATTAATATCACTGAACAAAGTAGGCATAATTTTATTCAAATACTGGAAATTGGGATGCCCTAGCCTTTCGTGCCATAATAGTATTTGGTCATGGGCTGCATCTTTATTACAAACGAAAGATTCTAAATACTCAATATTATGATAACTAGATAATGCACTAGGCTGCATGCATTCCATATGTAGAACAAATAGTCTTCTGGTCCTTTTAGCAAAGCTAATCCTCCATTTCGAATTTCTCTCATGAAACAAAAATGAAGTAGGTGAGAATAATACTTGACAGTTATTGTCAGTCATTATTTTCCCTACAGAGAGTAAATTGAATTTTAAGTGAGATACATGTAATACATTGTACAAAGTAAGATTAGGATTGACTTTCAGAATTCTTGGTCTCAAGACTTAAACCTGTTTACCATTTGCTATTGTTATATGCTTAGTAATAGGAAATTTTGTATAATTAGAAAGGAGCTTACCATCGCCTGTCATATGGTCAGATGCTCCTGAATCAACTATCCACGGCTGTCCTTTGTCTCCGGGATTATCACTGAGATTTGCCATTGAAGTTTGAATAGGCTCGGGGCTCTCATTTTGTTTTTGATTTAGCAGTGTGAGTAAGGTTTGTAACTGACCCTTAGTGGGTAAATTGTTGGTGTTCTGCGGTTCAGTCATGGTCCTACTTGCGTAGGCCGAGTTTGATTGTTTAGGGGTCCTCCAATTGTTGTTTGCTCGTGACTCAGATCCGGTTGCTGGTTTACCATGCAACTTCCAACATTCCTTTGCAGTATGTCCAGATTTCTTGCAATAGTTGCAGAAAGGTTTATTTGCTGCTGGCCGCTTGACATTAGAACTTGGGCCTTCAGTAGAGTTGAATGATCGTTTCATTATTAGGGCCGATCCCTCAGTGGTCATTAGTGCTGGTCCAATCATCAGCTTTCTTCTGCTTTCCTCGTGCCTTACTTCAGAGAGTACAGTTTTGAGGCTGGGAATGGGCTTCATACCCAAGATCCGGCCTTTAACACCATCCAATCCAGAGTTCAATCCAATCAAACACCTGAATACCCTCTTGGTTTCTGTCAGTTCCTTATATAATAACGCATCTGCAGTGCATGTCCAATTAATAGATTCAAATGCATCTATTTGTTGCCGTGCGCGCGTAAGCTGAGTGAAGTATTTGGTGACATTCATATCTCCTTGCTTGATCTCTTGTAATTGGGATTCAACCTCATATAGTTCAGAGGTATTGTCCTTTTTTGAGTACATCTCTTGGACTGCTACCCAAATTTCATTTGCTGTTGAATACAGCAGGAAATCTTCACTGATGTCCGGGTCCATGGACCCAATGAGCCAGAACATCATGCTATTTTTGCCCTTCCAATTTTTTAACCGTGGGTCAGTAGTGGCCGGGACAATGATATTTCCACTGATGTAATCTTCTTTGCCCTTTCCTGTTATAAACATTTCTATGGCTTTTGACCAAGAGAGATAGTTATAGCCGGTTAACTTATGTCCGGTTATTATCATTGGGATCCCATCATTGTGGGAGTTGGACCCTGCCCCGGCTTTGTTGCATGGAGTGGAGATGTGCTCAATGGCACTAGTAGTTGATGACTCAGTGGCCGTTGTTGTATGAGATTATGATAGAGATGGGAAGAGTGTTTGTTTTTTTTCTCAGTTTGGGACTGCCGGGTGGGTTCGGCCGGCAAAGGGTTGCTCGGCTAGTTATGGAGGTGGATGCCTTGTAGGCTCTGATACCATGAAGAAATTGAAGTAGAAAAATAATTTCATTGATGTCTTGAAATGAATACAACCGGGTGGCTTTTATAGCCTTGAGGAGAGGTTAGGTTTAATTGTCACAATCTCCTATCTATGGTAACTATCTCAATTAGGAATCAATTAATTCCTCTATCCAGGGAGTAATATTAGGCCTCATAAAAACCAGCCTATAAGGTATGATTTGTTTCCTTTTATCTTAGTCAAATACCATATACTAATTACATCTCAATCATAATAATTACATATCAATCATATATTTACGTATATTTACTTTCCTACATGTATTATTATTAATCGACCTGATCTTCGCATTCAATCCTTTTTTCGTGTCATTAGAACCTTTTGACTCCACGCCTACCATCCACCATAGGCTACTTTGCCAAGCAAGCCATCCAAATCTCTCTGAGTTTGGTCTTCCAATGCCGTGGACCAATCTAGATCATCCTTCATGTATGTAAAAATTCACTACTCTCTATTTCTTTTGGGATACAAGTCTATATTCTTTTAGAAACATGTCAATCAGAAACCATTCTTGCATTCTCACATCTGACTAAAAAGCAGGCAGTTTTGAGTAGCAAGTCTAATTCCTCGATCTAACCAAAGAATCATGCAGTATGTGAGGCTTACATATTGTAGTCCAATCAAGTATGTGGATGGAATTCGTCTTATTGCTCTTGCAGAGCACTCCTTGTGCTGAAATTACCTGAACTTGGAGAGTCTGATGCGGTTTATCTTGGTCACCAATCTGTTGAGACACTTAAGCACTTGTTTCTGAATCTCTTCATGTCTTCATTCCATCATCTTCTACGTGGCTAAATCTAATTTCTCCGTCTAGTCACTACTGCTGCTTTGCTTGTTTGGAATCTTCTAAATTTCCTCTTCATAGTTCCATCATGATCTTTTGTCTACCTAAAGCAATGGGTACAGAAGCTTGTTCGCTTCACTTCACATGTGTTTGCTCTTAACATCCTTTACTATGCTATGAACCATTTCACTTTTTCGCGTGTAAGGCACTGCTAAAATAATGGGAAGAATATATCTTTTGGTATGGACTTGGCCTCTTTTGGGAAGCTGCAGTGGTAAGTGTATCAAGGAAACTTAGACTTGGAAATCAAGCAAAAGTATATAGCAGAATTGAGGATGGCATGCAAACATGGGCAGAATAGGAGAGGGGATAATGAAACTCAAAATCTGATCAAGTAAACATCAGAGGCCTAATGAACAGAGTATCTTCTGATGATAATTGACATGGCTACCTAGTAATGAGATATTTTTAAATATCTTCTTTTGTAATTTATTTTATCTTTCTTTTTGGGTGACATGTAATTTAATTTTATTGATATCTGCAAAATAGATATAAATGTGAAATTTCCATCCAGCCTCTCTGCACCAAGAAAAACCAGCTATACCTCCATTTTTGACTATACAAATATGAACAAAATTTTGTTTCTTGTAATTACTACCTACTAGTTACAGTTCATGCAGAAATTGAGTACTGTAGAGCTGTTAAAAAAAGAAAAACAACTGGCTTCTATGTTTAAACTGTTGAGTTGACCAAATGGTTTATTATAGTGTAATAGGTAGTCAAGGGGTATTATTGCTGTTACATATACTGTTTCTAGAACTCGTGGTTCACCAGAAGTGTGCATTGTACTTTTGTGATAAGATGTGTGCTCCTAGACAACTCCGATAAATTCACCAAAGGTTAAGCGTTGTAGCTCTTCATTATAATTTCTGAAAGAAAAACTGCTTTGTAACCTGTGGCAACAGTTGCTATTGTTACTTTGTTACTTCCATTTTAATTTACGGTCGTAATTTTGCCTTGTTTTTGTAAAATTTAATTATTTGACGTTTGTAGCTGGTCTTGTGAGTCTGTTTCTGCTACAAGCGCCTGGTTATTTATGCTTTCTTGAATGATGTTTTGAATATCTGCCCCAGGAACTGGGATAAGTTTGAAGATTCCTATTTGGCCATGAAATTCTCAAGTGGTGATAAATGCTGGAATGGACCAGATAGAAGTTTAAAGGTAAATGCCTTTGTTACTTGTTCTAATACCCAAGGTTTGTGGAAAGATCAAAAGAATGTATATCAGTTTTCATTGGTGGAAATTGCAAAGCGGTCTCTAATAATATTTGGTTATTTAATGGTCCTAGGCAAGAATAAGTGCAAAATTGGAAAAGAATTATATTCCTCATTCGTGCATAATTGTCTTGGTTCTGTAGTGGGGAACTTTACTTCACATTGATGACCAAGAATTAGTGATCCTTTCTTTTTCTCGTTCATCTCAGCCATGTCATAATGATTTATCTCATCTTCCACTGCGCAGGTGAAGTTAAGATGTGGCTTGAATGATCAGGTGACCGATGTGGATGAACCAAGTCGATGCGAGTAAGCTGTGCTTTAGCTTCTAACTTTAGCTCTCATCTCGTCTCTAGCCTGACCACTGTCTATCATCAGATATGTAGCATTATTATCTACACCAGCTCTTTGTGTGGAAGAAAAGCTTAAGGTGCTCTTGCTTTCCTTCTATTCCTCTGTTTCTCTTTCTTTGAATAGGCTTATCAATGCACATATTGTCAAATCTGAAATTTTATGCACAATCTATATTGTCAGGAACTACAAGAAAAACTAGACATACTGAACAAGCAACAGCCATCGGGTCATGATGAGCTTTGAATCTCTCAGGGAGCACTTCCGATGCTTAAGAAAGTGCTGCCTATCTGGATTTAAGTTGGTCTTTCGCCTAAAGAAGAATTCTATTGGCCTGGAAAGTATCCACTCTGCTGTTTTAGGTTGTCTGCAAAATACTGCCTTGGTGGTTTCATCACCTAAATTATTGAGCTGTCTTCCTGATAGAGAGTAGAAACTGAAGCTTCAGTTCAGAACAAAGAAGGTAGTTCTTTGAATTTCGGAACAGGATGCATACGCAGACTGAATTTTGTCTTCTCGATCTTAGCACAGAAGAGAAGTATTAGTCAAATGGATTTCCTTTTAATAGTTCTTATATTAAGGTATTGCCTGTAGCTCAAATATATTACACTCTACAGTTGGGCCTTCAAAAAGGGGAAAGGTGATTGATGAGACTTGCTTAAGAGTAGACTATACAACAACAATCATACCCAGTATATTCTAACGACAGTAAGAGCTATCGCTAGGGTCTGGGGAGGGTGAGAGTCAAGCAAACAATACCTCCATATCAAGGGGTAGAGAATTTGATTCCAATGAGACCTCCGGCTTTATATGTACCTGTATAGATAGCACAATAATAGGAATATGTACTATTGAAAGGATTTTATTAAATATAAATAGAATGCTTCCCATATAAAAATAGTCATATCATTGCATATGTACAAATAATTGAAAGACAAAGACCAAACAAAAAAATTCAAAGTCAACCTAAAGTATAGAAAGTATGTAATCCTCGTGCCTCTAAATCCTTTCTACACTTCTTTATTCTTAACCATTTGTCTCTATGAACTCTTATACTGGACCATGTCTTCAGAGAGGTGTAACTCTATTAAGTCATGTCTAATCTGCTCATCTCAAGTCAGTTTGAGCATGTCTTTACTCATCTTTCTCTCTATAATGAAGCTTTCAACTGCTCTGACAGATGTTGTCTGTCTCTTCTTGATATGCCAAGTCATCTCAATCTCTCCTCTCTTTTCTTATACTATCTTCTTAGATTGATATGGTTATTTTGATTTCTTAATGTGGGAGTATGTATAGGGAGTCTGGGACTTGAGAATTCCGCAGATGATCAGTGGGAGGAGTTGAAAAGTCCAATATGAAAATATGAGGCCATGAAGGATATCTTTGAGAGATGAAGGCAAATACCGCTCTTGCACTAAATGTTTCTTTCAGTAGAATTCTAGAAAGCAAAATGAGGAGTAAATGGGAATTATATGCATAAGTTCTGCAGTTTTTCTTTCAGAAATATATGAAGAATCTAGCAGATAAAACGAGTATATCCTTGATCCCCCAAAAAGTGAAAAAATGCACCAAAAACTGACGAGGGGTGGCCATGATGCAATAATGTCGTTCTGGGTGTACTAGGCTTCTGTATTTACTGGAGAGAATAATGGTGTTCTCGATACATTAGGTATCTGCATCTACACTGGGGGGAGTCGGCTCGTTTTTCGATGTCATAGTATGTTGTAATGTGATTTACAAATACATCGCAAAGATGACGGCGAGTATGCTAAAAGAAAGGATCCATGTAGTCTTGTTGGTGAAGGCGTTGCCGCGTTTACTTAGTGTATGCCATAATTTTTGTTTGACGAATGGATTAGTGAGCGTCATTTTAATTAACACTCATATGTTTTTTAGTTTAATTTCAATTAATTAATTAGAAGTATAATAGAAATAATGACCAGAATACTTGACTTTTTTAAATTATCTTCAATTCTAAGTGTCATTTTTCGGTTAGAGGAAGTATGCTTGAGTGACTTGGGATCCGATTCCATGTAGAGTATATAATTATTACTTCTATTCGCAAGTTGTATGGACAGCTAATATATACGTCGCCTACAAATGCGTGCAATACTTATTGATGAAAATAAATTTGAATTATAAAAGAATATCTCGGTAGACCAGAAACGTTTATGTAAAACTGGAAAAGTAAAAAAAAAAAAAAAAAAAACTAGTCAAGCAATTAAATTTCATAGGAAAAAAAGTGTTTTTTTTTTAAGTGACAAGAAAAGGTTAAATGTCTTAATTTATATGATTTGTTCCATAACTTTCAAAGACTCTTAGCTATAACGAGGAAGAGTAATTGATCCAGTGCGGCAGATACGGGCAACAGACTTTACAAAGTAGTAGGTGGTATGTTTTTTCATTTTTTCTTTTCGGGATTAGTTTGTTTAACATTTTGTGGCTTTTTAACTAACTAACACACTAGTACATCATTTCTTTATTATTCTGTCGTTAAGGCAGGTACATATAGAGCCGGAGTCTCACTGAAAACAAACTTTTTATCTCTTTGGATATAGATATTGTTTGTATGTCACTTACCCTCCCCAGACCCTAACGATAGCTTTTGCTGTTGTTGGGAGATACTAAATACGATTGATTGATTGGCTTCTTCTTCGGTTGGGGGGAGGGGCGAAGGAGTGGTAATGTTACTATAAAGTGTGGTGGCCCTTTCATTTGTTTGATAACATTATCATTATCATCATCCGGACTCATTATATCCCAACAACATCAAAAACTATCGTTAGGGTCTGGGGATGGTAAGTGGTAGGCAGACAATAGCTCTATCCCCTGGGATAGAGAGTCTGCTTCCAGTGAGACCCCTGGCTCTATATGTATAAGTATAAATGATATGATAATAGAGATATGTTGTGCTAGTGTGTTAGTGAGGAAATTCAAAAAATACAAAGAAAGGACATTCAATATTAAAATACATATCACGCGTATATGTACATGTAATGTAAAACAACGGTATAACATACGCAACCAAATGTAAAGTCAACCTAAAGCGTAGATAGTGTCTACGCCTATCTATGTCCCTAAATATACTTTAAAGTGTCCATATATATGACATATACCTCGTTAACCTTAATCTTATATTTTTTTTTATTTTTCCGACGTCATCATCATTGATTTTTTTTTTTTTTTTGTATTTGACTTTGTTTCGAAATCGATTAACCAAAGTTGATATTATTAGTGACATTGTTAGTCACATAGCTTTTCAAAATAAATGTCGCCTTTTGTTATGCGTTTAACATCCACAAATTGACAAATTTACAGAGAGACACATATAGAGGCCTACAAATTCACAAATTTAGACAGACACACATATAGATACATGGAGAATCACTTTTTTCTCTTCAAATTTCAAGCAGAAAACATTGAAAACTTTTAAAATCATAGTTTTTATCTAACTCTTAAAATTGTTGTATTAAACATCCATTTTTATAATTAGTACCGATTTGATAGTCGAACTTACTAGCGTAAGTTTCTAAGGTATCTAAGAATTTGAATCTCACTCATTCTTCTTTCCAATAGCTTGGCTGACACAACCCAAATGAATATTTAATGCTAATCAACAGAATTTTGATAAAACTGTTATTTCAGAAGTTTCAAATATTTTGTACAACTTAAATGGATATTTAATGAACATATACACATACACACACAAATATATATGTGCGCGCGCGTGCGTGTACATATATTTCTAATTTGATACAATACTACTCTTGGCTTCCTTAATCCTTATTATGATAACTCCATTAGTGCCACTATGTTAATTTCGTTTAAGATATTTTCCATTGTAAACCTATTTAATGACATATTATTTTAACATTATCTTTTGTTACCAAGTGATGCATGAATACATAAAATTAGTAACTAATAATAGTAGTACTTTAATGCTACAACAATACATTAAAGAAGAACAATAACAACATTACTTCATTGTATTAGAGGCTTCCGTCTATGACAGGGTATGGAGATCGGATGTATGCAACCATACCCATTTATTAGAAGCACACAGAGGTTATTTTCCGATGACCCGTAATGAGCGTCAAGCTGTCTCGATCCTACTATTTCACAATATAAGAAGCGTAACCGATTTAGTGAGTCATTTTACTTTATTCCATCATATTTCAAAAAATTTTTGTGCCATTTACTTAATTAGAAATAAAAACTGGCTTACTAAGAACAACACAATGCAAAACATCAAATGTTCTCTTTAAAAAGAGGTTCTACATTATAGAGAGAGAGAACAAAATTAAACAAAATAAGGTATACCCAGAGCATTTAAGACTTGATGTACAAGACTTGGGATCATCATCATCAGTATTCAGTATATCCCAACGACAGTAAACGCTATCGTTAGAGTCTGAAGAAGGTAATTGATAGGCAGACAATACCTCTGTTCCAAAGGATAGAGAGTCTGATTCCAGTGAAACACTCGGTTCTATATGTATCTGATAAATGACATAATAATAGATATATGATGTCGAATAATTAGGATCTTATCTTCAAATTTTAAAATGCTCGGTTTTTGGATTCAATACATCTTTTTCTAAAGAAAAAAAAAAAAAACTTCTTCCTCCAATCATCGGCCCACCCCCCAGCTAGAAACGCCGCCCACTTCTATCTTCCCTCGCCACCCCCAGCCTTGCATCTTGCTTACATATTGGATCCAACCTCGTCGCCATCATTGTTGTCAACACCAAGAGGTTGCGGTGGTGGCCGTCAACAGCAACTACATCCACTGCCAGATCCTCCCCTTGACAAGAATCTGTAACACCACCTTCGCCTATCTCCTCCGCCTTCACCCTCGCCTAAGCTACCTCCAGCTCCAAATCCTACCCCAGAACCTCCACAAATGTCAATTTCCACCCATTGTCTTCACCTGAAACACCACCATGGCCTGAACCGCCAACCACACCCACACCGCCACCAAAACCACCGGCTCACCCCACGCCACCTCTATGACTTCAATTTTCAGTAAATCGAGCCCTAGGAATCAAATAAATGAAAAACAATGTAACCTATATCCTCGAAGCTCTGATTGACGGAGGAGATGGAAAGGGGTGGAGGTGGACCGTGCAGCGGCCCGCTCCCGAGCCCTAGTTTTGGGAACAGTGCATCCGCTGTAGCCAACTAAGAGGATTACAAAGTGTCGATCAAACTTCTTTACACGTCAGAAAGGACGTATAAATTTTTTCGCGGAAACGATAATGAAATGAAATAAATGTTTCATTTAAATTAAATCCACTGAAGGCAACATAAGTGCGACGACTAATGAAATCCACTACATCCACTATGAACAACTGAAATAATCTGAAGATAGGTAAAATGTCTAAGTGGAAACAACAATCTAACTATCCCACTGAAAACATCTGGAACACACGATCTCAATACTAGCCCTGAGCCCGGCTTACTCTCCCCAGCTCGCACGATCGGTCTCATCCTCTATAAAGATATAATCGAAGTCCTGCTCACCTATGGAGGAGAGGTGGGGGTGAGTGATGGGAGTCACTCGTAGGTTACCCGTCTCTCCGAAAAGGGATTGTCACATACAGAGTCGGGTAAACACATACAGAGTCGGATAAACACATACAGAGTCGGGTAAACATTTAAGCACATAAAGCACGAAGCAGATAAATAAAGCAAATAAGCATAAACAGATAAATAATGAAGTAAATAAAGCATAGATAGAGAAATAGCACATGCTCGCCCGATCCGTATCCCAAAACGTAGCGCCGAAACAACTTAATAAAAACAATTAATCACCACAATAATAAATGCAATGCCATGTTCATGATGCATGCACTTCTATCTCTGTGTCACACGCAGTCATTTGATATCACACGTTATGATCATTCTTTTCCATGTTATGTTATGCATGCCCCGGGTCCTATTATGTGAAGGTAACCATTATTACCAACACCCATCGAACGCCTCGTCAGGCCACACGGCTCATAGGCCAAATGCAATGCTCGTGCCATAAATGCGTCACGCTTGCACACTTCCGTTTGACCTATATTGCATGCTCCGTTCTATGTTGCGTATTACCTATATTACGTAGTTACCCTATGTTGCGTGGGGTTACTGTATTTTATCTTCTACCGTTATTTTATCTTTCTAGAATTTATTTTAGGTTTTTACATTTTATTTTATTTTTCATAGGCTTTCAAGCACTTAAATACTTTATTTAATTATTTTTATCTTCCCCTACTATTTTTTTTTATTTTAGTTTATTTAATGGGTTCCTAAATTTTCTTATTTACAAAACATATTTAATATTAAATTAACCAATTATATACATATCCATATTTTATTATTGTTAGTTTTGTTTTCATCTTTTTTATTTTTCTTCTTTTTGTGCGATGCATCTTTCATTTTATTTTCCTTTTTTTATATACATTTGTATTATCGTGATTATTCTTATTATTATTAATATTATTTAAATTTACTAAATCTTAAATTATTTAACCCCCTTCTTTTTTTAAAGCAAAATAGGCATTCTCCAATTCTGGCCCTCTCCCTACCTATCCTGTAATTTCGGCCCTCTAGACAGCAGGCCCGCATTAACAGTGGCCCCGCCTAAATAAGTCACTCTTTTTTTATATATTCACACAAATCTGGGTCTTCTAAATTTCTAGCAGACTCGGCCTGCGGCCCGCCTTTATGCCTGCACCAATTTTTTTTCTTTTATATTACGCGAATCTGGGCCGGTCCGCTAAGGCTGCTGCCGGCCCGCTGTGGCTGGCAAGTTAGCCTGCGGTGCCAGGCCCCCCGATCCTCTTTTTTTTTTAATTTTTAATTTCTTTAAATTCTGTTTTTCTTTAAAAATCCATAACTTCTTTGTTTTAACCCCGATTAACCCCAAACCAGCGGCATTTAACTCATTATAATGCGACAAACACAATGGCGATGGATACGTCAGCGCATGTCCGACACGCGCCGTCAGGGCCGCACGTGGGCTCCACGCACCACACCTGAAACGTGCGTTTTCTGATGTTATGAACCCGTCCCGGCCTATTTCCATGCTATGTGATCTATATCTAAGGCCAATTACGCAATTTCCATACTAAAACATAAAGAATTCATAATAAACATATAAAGATAGACATGCAGTGATAATCAAATAATTTCCAAAACAGAATGCGAGGTAATATAAAGCAATCCGATAAATGGGAGGGTAACCTACCTCTTATTCGAAGAATTCTCTATACGCAGTGTTGGATTTGATGTGAGTTGCTAATTCTCCTTCCTTCTCCTCTCTTTTTCTCTCTCTTTTTCCCCTTTTCTTCCCTCTACTCCCAGCGCTACTCATCCTTCTTCTCTATCTCTTCAAATTTTTTTTGTTCTTTCTCCCTACTGCTACAGCCGATGGAATTTTGTGGGAGGGGAAAAGAAATAACGGCTTGTTTAAGGAGGGGATATGGGAGAAAATTAAGGAGAAAGTGGGGGAGTGAATTGTGAGGGAGAGGGTTATGGGTAAATTAGGATAAGATTTGGTTTAGGTTTTAATTTTAATTATTTAATTAACTTTTTTCCCTTTAATATACGGTTACAACATTCTACCTCCTTACAAAAAGTTTCGTCCTCGAAACTTGCGTACCATGTAATCAGTAACTTACTATAGTTTTACTAAATCCGTTCACCTAGATTGATCAAACTATACATCCATTGCGTATGTTGATATGTTCTCCTTACACTTTCTCGACGTAGGACTAAACCCTCAGAGTCGTTCCTTGTATACATATATGTAATTCCTAATCCATTTATCCTTGCTTATTCAAGATCATAACCTAGTCTACCTATGATTATTGAACCAACTTAAGGGTATTTTCATCATTCCGGGATTCGTAACCTAATCGTCGGTGTATAACGTACTCTTATCTGCGGCCATCAGCAGCTCTCTAAAATCAGTTCTTAAATATACGATAATCTTTAACTTAATTCCCTACAATGACAATTTATAAACTTCAATTTATACCATTTGACGTGTATCATTCAACTTATTGTAGTCTACAATTCCTAATTCTTTACTCTTCATATATGATTCATCCCCTAGTTACATGTCCAAAATATCCATCAAGTCCTCTGATTTATTACTCATTACATTTTATGGATATAGAATCAAGTCTCAAGATCAATTCTTATGTACTTACGAGCTAGTTCTATGATCATGTCCTTACTTTTCCCATATATATAATCAACAACCTATTATACAAAATATGTGTACGACAATACCTTTCTTTAACTAAATGTGGCCTACGTGGCTATAATTTGAAATATAACTTCAGTCGTTTTAAAATAATACCATTCCTATGTATTTGTTTGTTTATTTATTTTAAACAAGATGTGAAATGATTTACTCGTTTTCGCAAATGGTGTTTCAAATGACATTTTATTAAAACGATGATATAACTTGTTCGCGAAGTATTTTAGTGAAATGACATTAATACAGTTGAAAACGTGGTAATGTAAAGTTTTATAAATCGATTTGAAGATAGTACTTTTCGTTTTCTAAAGAAAATATATATTTTGAAAGCTATTATTATTATTATTATTATTATTTTTGGCTTCACAAAAGTTAGGTAAATTTATCGAAGCGGGTAAATAACTTCAAAAATACTTTAATGGATAAAATGCTTGCGATATCGATAGTAGTCAGGTAACATTAATTTGACTAAAGTGGATGCGATGAAACGGAAATTTGAAATCTTGAGTAAGGAATATATATAAACATATCGTTTTTTTAAGAACATCAGTAGTATAAAAGTTTTTTTTTTAAAGTTGTCAAAAGAATTGAAAATTTCCATTATATCTGAATACAGATACATAAAAGAATTTAGTTTTGTAAAGGTTAGTAGACTACAGAGAAAATGAGATTTCAGTAGACAGATTTTTTTAAGTACTTATTAAAATTTAGTTATACATTGGTATACGTACTTATATAAAATATTTATCTGTTTGAAAAATATATCAGTCTAATATTTCGTATAATTCTATAGGTCATCTCTCTTTTTTTTCGGATAAGTTCTCCTATTTAAAGTTTCTTATAAGTCTAACGTTTGCCTACTCACGATAAAATCTTTAACTTAAATTGGTCCAGTCCTAGCATGACACGCTAATTATTGATCGACTTATTCACCATGCTTCCGTGCGCCACATTATTCCACTGTACCTCGTTACTTGGTTATTTGAACTACCAATCTTATTCTGCTTCATATGAAAAGTAGCCACTACTTTCTCATGCCCGCCATATTTTAATTCAAGCCTATTAACTTCAAGTCCAAGGTCTCGATGTCAACACTTGACTATAAAGTTGTAACGACTCAGTATTCTCATACACTTGTTATAGCCGATTCACACCTTTTGCTACCGGTCAATATCTCTAGTGAGACTAATATCGTCGTCCTACTAATAACTCTAAATTTCAACATCTTAACCTTAGACTATAATTTCCTTTGTATGATTCTCTTACTAAACGCTACTGATTATAATGCTTATGAATCATTACTTAGTTTCTATCATCTCTCTATAAATCATCTCTTAGTATCTATCATACTATAATAATTCATTTCTTAGTAGCTATTATTTCAACTTAAACCCAAGCCTGCTCTAATGCAACCGTCCAAGTAGGGATATGAACCTACTTTACTTTACTCTAATGGCACTGTATCTCATGCTGCTGTTATGACAAAGCAGCTTAAGATCGTCTGACCTATTCATATAAATGTGTCAATCAACACTTGCGGTAGAGCATCCTGATCGGTATTACTATTTATGTACTTCAATTATATACTCATTCGCTTATGGTTATTATAGTCATGGCTAATGGAATGTGCAAAGGGTCATGGTCAAACTTAGATAATATAAGTAGGTAAAGTTGTATAGTATACCCTAGGTATACTTGTTCCTTAACTGGCCGTCATTTTTTTTAAGTTAAGATCATAACTTATACCTAGGATTTTTTAGTATAATCGTTTCTTAAGCCTAGGATCATGTCTTATTTCTAAAGTCATGCTTAGCGTATAATCAATGCTTATGACTTTGTTCAATACTTATGTCTAAGGTTAACTCTTAATTGGAATCGTTACTTACGTTTAAGATTGTAACTTATGTTCAAGATTGTCACCTATAGCTGAGATCCATACCTATGTTCATGATCATCGCTTATGTTCAAATCATGACTTATGTCTAAGATTGTGACTTATAGGCAAAATGGTAACTTATTTTTCTAATATCACGGCCTAAATCTATATTTCCGCCGTTGATCTAGAGCCATTCTTTGAAGATCGTACCCTCGACGTGTAATACCTCTTGAACTCATTCCGAAATTAGCTCCAAGTGATCGGCGATGATAGTTGTGTTGCGTCACCACTCCTCCGCAACCTTTTGCAGAAGAATCTCAAGTCTGAGTGTGGTGGTGGTGGAGCCGGTGCCTGCTGGTTCAACAGCTTGTGCTATTGTGCTAAGGTTTTGGTCATGGTGGCCATGACATCCTCAAGTGCTTGGGGATGATCCCCTGATTATGGTGGTTCTCACCACCATTTCCTCTATTACCGGTTTTTTCATGTCTTGTTGACATTTTTTTTCGAACTTCAAAACGTTCAAAATATTTTTATTTAACTATAGGTTAAGTTAAGGGGTATTTTGGGAATTCCTAACATCTTAGAGGTTGTGTGTAGGGGTTTAGGGGTAAAACGGTAAATAACTAAAGAAAACGAAAGAACACTCAAGCTCCCCTTAAACCGATCACAACTTAAGTCTAAGATCTGCACTTAACCCTATTTGGTTGCTTAAGGGTAAAATCGTCATTTTAAGAATAGATCGTAGCTTATGTCTAGATGATCTAGTTAATCCTACGTTTCCGAGGCGAATCTGAAGCCTCGGCTCTGATACCACCTGTAGCGCCCCGCTCCCGAGCCCTAGCTTTGGAATGGTGCACCCGCCGTAGCCTACTAAGAGGACTACAAAGTGTCGATCAAACTTCGTTACATGTCAGAAAGGACGTATAAATTTTTTCACGGAAACGATAATGAAAGGAAATAAACGTTTCATTTAAATTAAATCCATTGAAGGCAACATAAGTGCAACGACTAATGAAATCCACTACATCCAGTATGAACAACTGAAATACTCTGAAGATAGGTAAAATGTCTAAGTGGAAACAACAATCTAACTATCCCACTGAAAACATTTGGAACACACGACTCAATACTAGCCCTGAGCCCGGCTTACTCTCCCCAGCTCGCACGATCGGTCTCATCCTCTATAAAGATATAATCGAAGTCCTGCTCACCTGTGGAGGAGAGGTGGGGGTGAGTGATGGGAGTCACTCGTAGGTTACCCGTCTCTCCCGAAAAGGGATTGTCACATACAGAGTCGGGTAAACATTTAAGCACATAAAGCACGAAGCAGATAAATAAAGCAATAAGCATAAATAGATAAATAATGAAGTAAATAAAGCATAGATAGGGAAATAGCACATACCCGCCCGATCCGTATCCCAAAACGTAGCGCCGAAACAACTTAATAAAAGACAATTAATCACCACAATAATAAATGCAATGCCAAGTTCATGATGCATGCACTTCTATCTCTGTGTCACACGCAGTCATTTGACATCACACGTTATGATCATTCTTTTCCATGTTATGTTATGCATGCCCCGGGTCCTATTATGTGAAGGTAACCATTATTACCAACACCCATCGCACGCCTCGTCAGGCCACACGGCTCATAGGCCAAATGCAATGCTCGTGCCATGAATGTGTCACGCTTGCACACTTCCGTTTGACCTATGTTGCATGCTCCGTTCTATGTTGCGTATTACCTATATTACGTAGTTACCCTATGTTGCGTGGGGTTCATTACTGTATTTTATCTTCTACCGTTATTTTATCTTTCTAGAATTTATTTTAGGTTTCTACATTTTATTTTATTTTTCCTAGGCTTTCAAGCACTTAAATACTTTATTTAATTATTTTTATCTTCCCCTACTATTTTTTTTATCTTAGTTTATTTAATGGGTTCCTAAATTTTCTTATTTACAAAACATATTTAATATTAAATTAACCAATTATATACATATCCATATTTTATTATTGTTAGTTTTATTTTCATCTTTCTTTTATTTTTCTTCTTTTTGTGCGACACACTGCATCTTTCATTTTATTTTCCTTTTTTTATATACATTTGTATTATCGTTATTATTCTTATTATTAATATTATTTACATTTACTAAATCTTAAATTATTTAACCCCCTTCTTTTTTTTAAAGCAAAATAGGCCTTCTCCAATTCTGGCCCTCTCCCTACCTATCCTGTAATTTCGGCCCTCTACACAGCAGGCCCGCATTAACAGTGGCCCGCCTAAATAAGTCACTCTTTTTTTATATATTCACACAAATCTGGGCCTTCTAAATTTCCAGCAGACTCGGCCTGCGGCCCGCCTTTGTGCCTGCACCAATTTTTTTTCTTTTGTATTACGCGAATCTGGGCCGGTCTGCTAAGGCTGCTGCAGGCTCGCTGTGGCTGGCAAGCTGGCCTGCGGTGCCAGGCCCCCTGATCCTCTTTTTTTTTTTTAATTTCTTTAAATTCTTTTTTCTTTACAAATCCATAACTTCTTCATTTTAACTCCGATTAACCCCAAACCAGTGGCATTTAACTCATTATAACACGACGGACACAATGGCGATGGACACGTCAGCGCGTGTCCGACACGCGCTGTCAGGGCTGTGCGTGGACCCCATGCGCCACCCCTGAAACGTGCGTTTTCTGATGTTCTGAACCCGTCCCAACCTATTTCTGTGCTATGTGATCTATATCTAAGGCCAATTACGCAATTTCCATACTAAAACATAAAAAATTCATAATAAACATATAAAGATATACATACAGTGATAATCAAATAATTCCCAAAAAGAATGCGAGGGAATCCAAAGCAATCCAACAGAGGGGAGGGTAACCTACCTCTTATTCGAAGAATTCTCTATATGCAGCATTGGATTTGATGTGGGTTGCTAATTCTCCTTCCTTCTCCTCTGTTTTTCTCTCTCTTTTTCCCTTTTCTTCCCTCTGTTCCCTGCGCTACTCCTCCTTCTTCTTTATCTCCCTAAATTTTTTTGGTTCTTTCTCCCTACTGCTACAGCCGATGGAATTTTGTGGGAGGGGAAAAGAAATAACGGCTTGTTTAAGGAGGAGATGGGGGAGAAAATTAAGGAGAAAGTGGGGGAGTGATTTGTGAGGGAGAGGGTTATGGGTAGATTATGATAAGATTTGGTTTAGGTTTTAATTTTAATTATTTAATTAACTTTTTTATCCTTTAATATACGGTTACAACAGGACCGGGCGTAGGGAAGTGACAGAGATGGAATAGGGGTGAGACTTGGGAAGAGGACGGGGGGCAGTTTGGACCAATCAGAGGAAGAGGGCAATTGGACGAGATTAGGGATTGTCAATTTGGGGAAGGAGACGCGACGACATTGGAAGAAAGGAGTTATGGCAATTTTTTATGAAATTGAGCCAGCATTTTATGGAGAAGAACCCAAACTGACATTTTAAAGATTGAACCCAACCAGTAAGGGTCTCTACCACATCCAGTCCCAAATGTAGTGTATGAATGTAAATCAGGTACCTAACGGTTCGTTAACAGGAGCTTGGTCATATGCAAAGTAGTCTGCATAAGGAGCCCCCAGCATTGCAGGCAAGCCTACAGGCCAAGGAAGCTTCCACACTATGCACTTGCTGGAAACGGCCTCTCTTTCCTTTGGCAAAAATTGAACCCCTGAACCTTCCTTTCGAGAATTTCTGTCCGGAACCAGTTGGGCTATGACATTTTAGTGATTATAGTGAGACTTGCGTGATGCCACATAGTACGCGATTCCAGTGTACCAGACTGCGGCGTTTACGTAAGATTTGTAGATAAGTCGTATCGTTTCGCGATCTGATATACACAGCATTAATCTACACTTTTTGTGTAAGACTGTTTTTATGGCCCGAACATATCATCTCAGAATCTTAAAACAATATCAACTTTATCAGTTGTTTCAACGCATGTACTCATGACACATAGTACAAAGACATAACCAAAATAGGATTCACGCATGTACTCATGACACATAGTACAAAGACATAACCAAAATAGGATTCGGGAATGAGTAGTGTCTCACACAGACCTTGGAACCTTCCTTTTGCTTTTTTGTTTTTATATTGTTTAGTCAAGTATGGTAGAAGGTCCTATCTTGATTTGGTAGGTGCCTATCGTTTTAGTTTGAAAAATATTCATAGAAGATATAAACTAGAAACCCAACAATTATTTAGATTGATAATGCTTTTTTAGCATACAATCCACATAACTTTAATAACTTATTTTATCAAATTTTCTTAGTTTGATGATTTAGACAAATAAAAACCAAATATGTTTTCAGTTTTTTTAATTAAATAGAATTCATGTGTTCTTCAAGTATAGGGGACTTGGTGTCTGTTTAAACTTATACATAAAACATACTAACGAGATTAACATGCTATTTAAAAACCAAAAAAAGGAAGGGAGAGATGATATTGTGTAAATTAGGAACAGAAGATAATTTAGAAAAAATTGTTTGTATTTCTCAATGAATATCATCTCAGTGTACATTTACATTTTATAGCACATTTTTGTATCTATACAAGGTAATGAATCAATCAACAATCAATTACAACAATTATAATTTCCTATTCTATGGTAATTATTGCACAATCTTCATCCTTGATTTCTTATCCCCGATTTCTTGGGATTGTGGGACTGACTCTGGTTTTGTTCACACTCCCCTCAAGTTGAGCGGTGGGGTCGGTGACGTTCAACTTGCCCAAGATAACTTCAAATGATCTCTCATTCACTGCTTTAGTTAAAATATCTGCCAGCTGGTCTTCTGATCTGACAAATGGTAATTCGATGATTCCTCCTTCTAAGTTTTCTTTAATAAAGTGTCGATCGATTTTTATATGTTTGGTTTGGTCATGTTGTACCAGATTTTCAGATATGCTGATCGACGCTTTGTTGTCACACAATAATGGTGTGTGAAGATTAACCTGTACGCCAATGTCTCTGAGTAGTTTTTGTACCCATAAAACCGCAGTTACTCCTTTTGCTATCCTCCGGAACTCAGCTTCAGCACTAAAGAGAGCGACAACCTTCTGTTTCTTGCTCTTCCAGGTTACAAGGTTACCATCCACAAGCGTGAAGTATCCTGACGTAGACTTTTGATCTACCAGATTTCCGGTCCAGTCGGCATCTGTGTACGCTTGTATGTCCAAATGTCCATTGTTTCGAAACATAATTCCTTTTTTTGGAGTGATCTTTAAAAAATGTAGAATCCTTCTTATCGCATTCATATGATGTTCATGGGGATTGCGCATAAACTGGCTAACCATACTTACCGCAAACGTGATGTCTGGTCTTGTATGAGACAAATAGATTAGCTTTCCAACCAGGCGCTGGTACTGTCCTTTATCCGTACGTGCTGCTTCCTCGATCATCTGTAACTTATGGCTTACCACCATAGGTGTATCACAGGGCTTGCAGTCTAGCATCCCCACTTCTGTTAAAAGATCAAGAATGTACTTCCACTGGAAATATATATATCGTCCCTTGATCACAATACTTCGATGCCTAGAAAATATTTAAGTCCTCTAAGATCTTTCATCTCGAATTTAGTGAACAAATGCTTTCGGAGACGACCAATCCCTTCAGTGTCACTTCCTGTAATTATCATGTCATCAGCATAAATAATTAAACAAGTTACTAACCTGCCATTATGCTTGGTGAACAAAGTGTGGTCTGCGTTACTTTGCTTGTATCCATCCTGTTTCATAACTTCTGTAAACCTACCAAACCAAGATCGATGGGGCTATTTTAACCCATACAAGGCCCTTTTTGGTCTGCATACTTCACCTGCCTTAAAGTCAGACAAAAAACCCGGAGGCGGCTCTATGTACACTTCTTCTTTCAGATCTCCGTGTAGAAACACGTTCTTGACGTCAAACTGATGAAGAGGCCAATTTTTATTGGCTGCGACCGAGAAAAGTACCCTGATGGTATCGATACGGACCACTAGTGAGAAAGTTTCTGAATAATCCACACCGTACGTATGGGTATATCCTTTTGCAACTAACCGGGCTTTGTACCTTTCAACACTTCCATCAGCCTTGTATTTGATAGTAAACACCCACTGGCACCCGACTGGCATTTCCTCAGGAGGAAGAGAACACTTTTCCCATGTCTAGTTTTTCTCCAGGGCCTTTATTTCTGTTACCATAGCTTCTTTCCACGCAGGTTGAGCTTGGGCTTCATCAGCAATCCAGGGTAGTTGTTCTATGCATAAAGACATAAAGAACCATCGGGCTAAGTCAGATACTCCTGTTACAGATAAATTTACTGGATACCTGGATGTTAATGGTATTCGTTCTGGTGAGTACCGGCTGGGGGTTACACCTCTCTTCATCTTGGGGGGTAAGACCCATACTTGATGCAGTTCAATGAAAATGTTAGCATCAGTCTGTATTTCTGGTGTGGGTGAGTGTGAGGTTCTGGTGAGTTTTGTATGTCTGTAGTAGGGGTACAGGGATGCGGGTCCGAATTGGTTACCGTTTCAGTCTCATCATTATGGCATGGCTGTGAGGTGCAAGTATCTAAATTTGTTACCTCTGTCATTTCAATCATATGTAGAGAACCATGAGGTGGTATTGGCGCCTGGGATGGTTCTTCGCTGGAAGCCATTGCACAGTCGGCGCCATCTACTTGTCGTGTTGGATCAGCTATCGAGTATCTGCTGTTGGACCGTGCACCTGCAATAAACACCACTAGAGGGGGTGAATAGTGGTTAGCGGAAATTACACTACAACCCTTTGTTAAAATCCCCTTTGAAAACAGAATCTGAGACCACCTCAGATTCAGAACCTATTTTTGAAAAATCACAAATCATTGTACACAACTCCAAAAATTATGAAACTTTCCAGAATTGAACTTCAATGATTAACAAGACTCTGCCCAAAATTCAAACAAAAATAAGATCGTTTGACCCTTCAAACAAATAAAAGATTCAGATGGTCAATCTGGACAGAATTGGACAGCATGTTGCTGATTTTGCAAAACATGTTTCTCTTTGAATACTCAACCAAAAAGTTTGATCTTTATATCAAAACACTCCTTAGGATGTTTGGATGAAGTTTCCAAAAGGTCCTGACCTTAAACAACTCTTGAAAAATACATAATTTAAGTTTTCTCAAAACTGGTCAGATTGCAGCCAGATTGGAGCAATTATCTTGCAAAGACTGAAAGACTAACTTTCTCTTGCTCAAATCAAGTGATTCTTGTTGCAAATGAAATCTACCAGTCTGAAGTATAACTCCACCAAAAATCACGAATTTTGAAAATGTTTAGCTATTTTTTCAAATTGTGGGAAGTTGTGTGAAAACTGCAGTCAAAAATGGGCAGAAAACAGAAATAAAGAAACAAGAGAAGAACACCGAGGATTTATCCTGGTTCGGTCAATGTGACCTACTCCAGTCCCAAGGAACACCTTTCCGTGGATTTTACTATGAAATGAACATCTTACAACAAGATCCAAGCTTGATCCTTGGGTTATACACCAACCCTACTCAAGACTTGGATAATCACCTTCTAGGCAACACTTAGTTGTAACACCTCTAACATCTATTGATGTAGCCTTATAAGATGGCTAATCAATTTTACAAATGAAACTCAAGAGGCTTGTAGCTCACCATAATACAACAAGAACACCTTTGCTACAATGAATAAAACAATAACAACAAGAAGATGAAGATGAAAGCTAGACAATTCAACAAATGCTTGTGAGCTTCAAGTGTGCTTTATCTTCTTCGCCATTGCCTCTATTTATAGTGCGATTTGAGCCTTGAAGATAAGAATGCACATGTGTCACCATTTTCATCATCAATTCCAAATGTCTTCTCATCATTGGTTGGCCTTGTACACTTGACAAAATAAAACACAATGATTGGTTGGCCTTGTACACTTTGACACCTTTAATATCTCTGAATAATGATGATAAATATTTTCTTATAACATATATAAGAGGGTCTTCAAGAAAAAATAGAATGTGACATCTCAAATCGTTGCATATCCAGCTATAGTCAATAATATCATCGGTTGAGAGAATAAGATAAGAAATCACCCAATAATCTTAAAGATAATAATAATCCAACTCCAGAATGAAGAATATAATATGCTCAAGAGATTCCTTGAGTAAAAATACCATAAATACCCTCGGGGGTGAAATGACCAAAATACCCCTGGTGTGAGAAAACTCCAGAAATGACCTCGATGGTCAAAAATAATCATGATACCAACTTTGTCATGATAAATAGTATAAGAATACACCCTTGAAATATTTTCACCATGTGATGTTCCTACAAAACTCAAAATACCAATTTTGCCCTTTTTGGTAAGTTGTAGAAACTTCCAAGGCACGTTAGTCACAAGACAATAATAATCACCAAAAACACATAATAATCACATAATGAACATGTATAATTCATATACAAATGAAAACAATCAACTTAACACATTTTAGAAAATTATTTCTAAAAACCCTAGACATCGATCGATCGAAGTGTCTCAGCTTCAGAGATCGATGTCTCACAGAAAGTTTCAGAGTTTGCCTCTGACCTACATCGATTGATCAAAGTGAGGGTTCGATGTGTCTCAGGTTTAGAGATCGATGTCTCATAGAAAGGTCTTAAACTTTTCTGCCTTACATAGATCGATCGATGTGAGAGATCTATGTACATAGATCGATCGATGTGCAACAATCTGATAGATTGATGTCAACTTTTTCAACTTTTAATCACATATAACACCATGTGTGACATTTTTAAGTATTCACCACTTAAAATCATGACTTTGAAAATTATCCAAACATATTTCTTAACATTCTCCCCTTTTGGATGATTTTCAAAATAACCTAACATGATTTTAATGTCACAACTTATAACCAAAAAATTTAACCAAATGTTTTCAACTTTTAAATAGTATGTTGCTCCCCCTCAACCCATACTCTCCCCTTTAACCCATGCTCCAAATTTATACCAACTAAAACTTAGCATATGATTCATCATGACTTACCAGCTAAAATCATGTTCTTATTCTATCTCCCCCTTTATTTTGTAAATCATGCAAAAGATAGAACTATGCAATGGTATCGTAAGTCATCATTCCTAATTTGGCTCGTATGTTTTCAAAAGTGGCTTGATTAAGGGGTTTGGTGAAGATGTCAGTGATTTGGTGATCAGTTCTTATATGCTTTATCACTATATCCTCATTTTGAACATGATCGCGAAGAAAGTGGTATCGCACCTCAATGTGTTTGGCCTTAGAATGAAGCACCGGATTCCGTGAAAGATTGATTGCACTTGTGCTATCGCAGAAAATTGGAATCTTATTCATTTTAATGCCAAAATCACTAAGTTGCTGTTTAAGCCAAAGTATTTGGGTAGTACATAAACTCAAAGCGATATACTCGGCTTCAGTGGTAGAAAGAGCTACACTAGATTTCTTTTTAGAAAACCAAGAAATCAAGTTGGTTCCTATGAATTGACATGTACCACTAGTGGATTTTCTATCTAACTTGCAACCACCATAATCAGCATCACTATATGCATGTAATTCCAACTTAGCGTTTCTATCATACCACAGTCCTAAGTGAGGTGTATGCTTAAGATATCTAAAGATCTTTTTCACTGCATTGTAATGTGATACCTTAGGACAAGATTGAAACCTAGAACACATGCACACACTAAACATAATATCAGGTCTTGATGTAGTTAAGTATAACAGTGATCCAATCATAGACCTATAGAGTGTGTCATCAAAAGGTTTACCATTTTCATCCTTATCAAGTTTGGTACTAACACTCATGCGGGTAGTTGTAGGTTTCAACTCCTCAAAGCCAAACTTCTTAATCATATCATTGACATACTTAAGTTGGTTAATATGAATTCCTTGAGGGGTTTGTTTGATTTGAAGGCCTAAGATGTAGTTCAATTCTCCTACCATTGACGTTTCAAATTCTGACTTCATACACTCTTTGAAGTCTTTTACTAAGGTAGGGTTGGTTGAACCAAAGATTATATCATCTACATATATTTGAACTATTAACAAATCATTATCTTTTCTTCTTAGGAATAATGTGTTGTCTATGGTTCCCCTTTGATAATTATTTGTAATAAGAAAGTTTGCAAATCTATCATACCAAGCTCTTGGAGCTTGTTTCAAACCATATAGAGCTTTCTTAAGCTTGTAAACATGGTTAGGATTCTTTGGATCTTCGAATCTAGGAGGTTGTTTGACAAACACTTCTTCTTGGATGTATCCATTCAAGAACGCACTCTTGACATCCATTTGGAAGAGCTTAATATTGCTTAGACTTGCAATCGCAAGTAACAATCTATTGCTTCTAGTTGTGCAACGGGTGCAAAGGTTTCTTCATAATCTATTCCTTGTTGATTATAACCTTGTGCGACTAGTTTAGCATTATTTCTTGTAATGTTTCTTTGTTCATCCATCTTATTCCTAAACACCCATTTCGTTCCTATTATTGACTTGTTTTCGGGTTTAGGTACTAAGTCCCACACATTGTTCCTTGTGAACTGATTTAATTCCTCATGCATATCATCTATCCAAGATATCTCACCTAAGGCTTCCTTTACGTTCTTAGGTTCTAATTGTGAGATTAAGCTATGTCCTTCAAGTTGACTTATATTTCTACGTGTTCTAATCCCAACACTAAAAAACCAATGATTAATTCTCTAGGGTGCCACCAATTCCTAGATTGACTAGGTTCACCCTCATCTTGTTCAAATATTTCATTAGTGTGAACATTATCATATGTAATTGGATCATTAGTTACATTATCTTCCAATTGCAAAGTTTCTTCATTTATATCATCTAAGGATTCATGCATGTCTTGTTCAGGTGGAGTTGGTTCTAGATGATCAAGTACAGGCTCAAGTAATACATCATCATCAAACATATTTTCAACATTTGTTTCTTGTTTATGTTGATGTTTATCACTAACTTCAAAGCATGCATTTTCATTGAATTTCACATGTATGGATTCAATTATTTTTCTAAATGCAGGATTATAACACATATATTCTCTTGAGTTAGTAGAATAACCAACAAATATGTATTCAATAGACTTTTGTTCAAACTTATCTAGATTATCCTTAGTATTCAGCACAAAACACTTACATCCAAATACTTTAAGATAATCTATCTTAGGTTGTCTATTGTTTAGCAATTCATAAGGTGTTTTATTTAATTTCTTTCTTATAGTAAGCCTATTTATAACATAGCATGCACAACTAACAGCTTCAGCCCATAAATATTTAGGTAATTTATTTTCACAAAGCATTTTCTTAGAAACTTCTTGAATCGTTCTATTTTTATGTTCAACAACTCCATTGAGTTGTGGTGTTCTAGGTGGTGAGAATTCATGTTTTATTCTATGTAGTTCACAAAATTTTATTACGTCTTTATTTTTAAATTCTCCACCTCTATCACTTCTAATTCTTTTGACATTTTTTTCGTAAATGTTTTCAAGTTGCTTGATAAGGGTTTCGATTGCTAATGGAGCATCGTCTTTGTGTGTTAAGAACAATGTCCATGTGTAGCGTGAGTAATCGTCTACTATGACACACACATAGTAGTGTCCACCTAGACTTCTTGTCCTACTTGGACCAAATAAGTCTAAGTGAAGCAATTCTAGTACATGACTAGTACTCACTTCATGTTTTGGTTTTAAGGTTTCTTTGATGTGTTTTCCCTTAATACATGTTTCACATATTTGAAAATTATCTAAGTCTAACTTAGGCATTCCTCTAATTAAATTCTTCTTAGATAATTTCTTAATGGTTGAAATTCCTATATGGCCTAATCTTATATGCCATAAATTCACATCTAAGTCATGTGATATCAAACACTTAACCTTAGCATCTAACATATTATCTAAGGTAAGAGTATAAATATTACCATCTCTATTTCCTTTTAAAACTATTTCTCCTTTTTCATTTATTATATCACAAGAATTGGGAAGAAAAGAGACATTATAACCACAATCTATAAGTTGAGAAATACTAAGTAAATTGTAAGAGAGATTTCTTACTAACAACACATTTCGTATTTGAAATGTGTTAGGGTCCCCGATTGTTCTTTTTCTAACAACTTGTCCTTTGTTGTTGTCACAGAATGTTACTTTTCCTCCATTCTTGATATGTTCCAATTCGATGAATAGTTTGGGGTTCTCCGTCATATGCCTCGAACATCCACTATCTAAAAACCATTTGGTTTTTAGATTCTTTGACTTTGCCTCTTTCTTGTATTCCTTGCGTTGTTCCTACAATGGAGACAAAGTTTTAGGTACCCTTTATTTGAGTCCTTGAATGTTAGGGGCATTATTCTTGTTTAGATAACCCTTAGGTATCCAAACTTGAACATACCTTTTAGGCACATTTTTATCATGGTTGAAATAAGAAGGATAAACATATAGATGATTATTCCACATAAGTGAAGATGCATTGTTATACATGTTGCGCCATGATTGATCACTATTATGTCTTGGCCGATTTTGGTAGTGTGTATAAGACATGTAATTTTGTTTCTTGAATTGAGCTATGTATGTATGTTCATATGCATTTCTATAAGATTTATATGAGTGTTGTCTATACTTAGGTTCATAATAAGTTGTATGCATTTTATTCGGTCTAGTTGCATTTGTATACATGTAAGCATAATTTCTAGGTTGTCTAGATGCAAAGTTTGGCCTAGATGTATGTTTATGCGTGTGTATATTGGTGGGTGTATGTTGTATTTTTTGCTTTGATATAAGCAGAAGAAGGTGTAGAAGAAGATGTAGCAGGCAAAGTTGATTTTATTGTATTATATGGCAACTTTGTACTAGATGAAACAAACTTAGTCTTTTTATTCACTTTTTTATTTTCTTCTTTATAGCCTAAGCCGGTTTTATCATTACCATACTTTTGTGATGAGATGAGTGTGTCTAACATGTTTGTACCGGATTTAAATTGTTCTAACATTTTTTCTAAGTTAAGTTTAGACGGCTTAAGTTGTATTATTTCATGTTCACAACTTTGTAACTTAGCTTTAACATATTATTTTCCATTTTTGTCTTTTGTTCGTCTTTCCTATATGATTCAATTTTATTCTCTAATGAATCAAGAGTATTAGTAGACTCTTGTTTAAGAGATTCTAGTTGATCGGAAAATTCCAATTTGGACGTCTTCAACTTGTCATTTTCTTCAACTACTTTCTTCTTTTCTTTAGAGAGCCTCTTAGAGTGAACATGCATTCTTAAGAATTCTTCATACATTTCATCAAATGTCATGTCACTATCAGAATCACTATCAGAAGAAGAACATACCTCGTTTGATACGAAGCAAACTTGAGCTTCCTCAGTTTCGGATTCTGAGTCGGATGTATCGCTCCATGTGCTCACCTTCATTACTCGTTTCCCTTTCCGTGCCTTAGACTCCTTTGTCTTTGTCGTTTGTGCCTCCTTATCCTTAGCTTGTTTATTATTGTTGTTATTATTTTTTTTTGTTGGACAATCGTATGAAATATGTCCTTTTTGACCGTATTCATAACACTTTAATTCTTTATTATACCATTTGTTTGTGTTGTTTTTCTTAGATTGAGAAAAAGAAGAAGAAGAATTACGTTGTCTATTCCTATTTGGATGTTTGACAAACTTTCTAAGTTTTCTAGCTATCAATATCAAGTCATCTTCTAATTCAGTATCACTGTTACTATCATCGTTAGTAGCATGTGTTTCGGTTGTTTTGAAAGCTATTGACTTACCGGATGACTTAGACGATTCAGACTTTCGTTGGTTTAATTTAATCTCATAAACTTTAAGAGACCCGATCAATTCATCCATCTTAGTGATTGACTTTGTCTCCTCGATTGCAGTCACCTTTGGATCCCATTCAGCAGGAAGGCTTCGTAGCACCTTTTGAACCTTTTCACTGTTCGAAAATGACTTCCCTAAAGCTTCAAGGGCATTGAAAATATTAGTAATCCTCAAATCCATAGATGTGATGGATTCATTTGGCAACATTTTGAAAGTTTCTAATTCAGTCATAAGCATGTTTATTTTTGACTCTTTAACACCACTAGTACCTTCATGCTTTCATACAAGTGATTTCCACATGTCGTGTGCGCTTGTGCAATTTGACACATATCCTGTTTCAGAAGTTGTAAGTCCATTCAAAAGTAATTGCATAGCTTTAGCATTCATGGACATTTTCTTTTTATCTTCTGATGACCATTCACTTTTATACTTTTCAACCTCCTGTGTGACTCCACTAACTTGTACAACTTTCATTGGAATGCACGGCCCATCTTCAACTATAGACCATAAATCGATGTCTATAGCCATTAAGAATAGCCTCATTCTTAGTTTCCAATGAACAAAATTATTCCCATCAAAAAGAGGAGGGCATTGTGTAGACATACCTTCCAACTCACCTTTGTGAGAAACAATTGTAGGATCTTCAAGGAACCACTAGAAGGGGGGTTGAATAGTTAATGCGGAAAGTGTGGTTTTTAAAATTTGTTTAAAACCAACCAACCAACTTCTGAAAACAGATTCTGTTTTCAGGACCAGTTTTAAAACGTTTTTAAAACCAGGTTGTAGGTCTCCAAAAATTTTGAAATTTGGAGAGAACTTAGCCTCAGAGGTTATGAGGGTCTCCTAAAAATTTCAGATTTAAATTCAACCTTTAACACCTTCAAAAATTGTTGGTGGTCAGATTGCGCGAATCTGCCAGAAACGGTAGACTGTTTTGAAAAATTTATTCCTATTTGTTCTTAACTCCAATTGCTCTGAAATTTTAAACACTAACCCCTTATATGTTTTATTTGAATGGGTTGAAACATTTTTGAAAAATTCTTTCGGGAAGTTAGTCAAATACACTCAAAGTCTCAACCTTTGCAAGCCTGAAAATCAGACTGCACTAGTCTCAGAACTTTGGATGTTTGAATGACTTATACTTATCCAAAAGGGTTGAAACTTGTGTCAAATTAACCCTAAGACGTGTGGCTTTGTTTATGGAAATTTTCGTAATTTTTGGAAGTCGTTTACTATTTTTTACGAACGCAAACAAAAAGAGTAAACTGTGCAGAAACAGAATATAAATACTGAAAGTAAATGACACCGAGAATTTTATACTGGTTCGGTTATAAACAACCTACTCCAGTCTTCGAGGAACACCTTCCTTGGTTCACACTAGTCACACACACGCAATACACCTTACCACATGGTTGATGGAGTCACACACCAACTCCAACCCTTTACAAACCTTGTACGATAAATACAATTCGCACAAACACCACCACCTAGCAAGAATGAAGATTGATCACACCTTGATCAATCTTTTACAAAGATAAAAAGTATGTGGTGGTTTAATACAAGGCTATTCAAGAATAAGAATATAAGTACAATAGGCTTTCAAGAAGAAGAAAGAAAGAGAGTGTAGAAGAAGAGAGGCTAGGTGTTTTTGATATCAAGATTGTAATGCTTGTTCTTGTCTTTTGTTTTTGCTCATCTTCTTTCCTTTTAAGCTTGAATGCCGTCCCCCTATAGGTGCCTTCCCATCTTGAAAATTATCTTCTTAAGTCCTTGGGAGAATGTTGTTAGGTCCGAAATACACTCTAGAGGGGGGGTGAATAGAGTGTTTGGCTCTTTTGTGGAATTTTCTTGTTTTTCTCAACTCAAAAAGGATATTCAAAATCAGAGCAAGAATTGGAGATGAGAGGTAATGAATGAATACACCAGATATAGAGTGGTTCGAATCGTAAATGATTCTACTCCACTACCACTTTGTTTCCAAAGTGGATTTTCAACAACTACTCTTCTTATTATGAACAATAAGAACAACCACAGCAACACTTACACTAACACTTTAGTGTAAGCAACAACAACAACAACTTCTTGCACAAACAACTACAGCTCTTAGCAAGAACAACTTCTTGCTTCCTTACAACTTCAACAAAAGTTCTCTCAAGAACTTCTCACAGTGGGTTGAAGAGATATAGTAAGGTTCACACTTTCTCACAAGTCTAAGCACAAGCAAGAGATCAAATAATTATGGTTCCTCTTGTGCTTGACTCTCTTTCTCTCAATATACAACAATGAAGATCAATGAAAGCTAGACAAGCTTTAAACAAGTTTACAAGTATGAGAGAAATATACAACAATGGTAAATGTAGCTAGATGATGTTGAAAGTGTGTTTTTGCTTCATCCAAGCCTCCTCTATTTATAGATGAAGTTCACCACGTTTTTGAGGCTCTCCACCAAGTCTTCATCTTCAAAAATGTCAAGACAATGCCCAAATAGTCTCTAGCCACCCTATGGAGTGATTTGATCTTGGATAGCCACCCTAGAGAATCTTAGACATGTATACAATAGTCAAGGAAGCATGTAATTAGTTGAGTTAAAGTCCACAAGAAGTTTGAAGAAGATTGGAAAGAGAAAACCTTGAAAATCAGCCTTGGATTTTGTTCTAACGTTCAGAAAATTTGAATTCTGGAGGACATCGATCGATCGAAGTCCCTGGAAGGGAGAGATCAATGTCCTCAGATGCTACATCGATCGATCGAAGTCCTGGGTGGGAGAGAACGATGTCCTCAGATCCCACATCGATCGATCGATGTCCAGAGAGGGAGAGATCGATGTACTCAGATCTTACATCGATCGATCGATGTCCAGGGAGGGAGAGATCGATGTATTCAGATCTTACATCGATCGATCGATGTCAGTGACATCGATCGATCGATGTCTCCTCCTTGAGAGATCGATGTCTTCTTTTGAGTTCCAATCTTAACCGTCTTTGGATATAACGTATTTTCCCATCATGCATCAAATATCAAACATAATTTTAACTCATTCAAAACATCTTTTCATCATCAAAACACTTTTACAACTTAACAATCTCCCCTTTTTTGATGATTTCAAAACAACAATTCAAAAGATGTTTTTACATGATCCTTTTTCAACTAAACTTGATATTTTACAGCTCCCCCTTAGTTCATGCTCCCCCTCAACTTATGCATCATGTTTCATATGTAAAGATATCAAAGAACTTCATGTCATGCCATACCAAATTCATCTTATCAAGCTAAGCTATGTGATGAAAAATAACCAATATAAGTCTAGTCATTTGGATACCCATGCTTAACCAAACCATACCAAAATTTTGCCAAAGCATGCCATACATGTGTTAATGACCAATTTTGCTTGCCAACAATCCATCATGCTGACGATATCAAACCATCAAAAGTTTTCAACTAGCATGCCCAATATATCATTAACTAATATACCAAGATCTTGCCAAAACCATATCACGCCAAAATCATACCAGCTATTATCAACTAGCATACCAAATATCATTAACTAATATGCCAAAATCTTGCCAAAACCATATCATGCCAAAATCATACCAAGCTAGCATTCTTCTCCCCTTTTTTGAAAGCATCAAAAAGATGAGATATATCAAAACGAGAATATAAATACCATCAAGAAATATCAAGTTTTGAGATACAAATGTAAACTCAAACTTGCAAAACTAACATAAGTACGGGGAAATGGGAAATCATAAGATACTACTCCTCATCGGAGGAGAAACATAGTCCGGAGAGAGCGTCTTTGAGCTTTGTTTTTAGCTTTTGATATTTCGTCTTCTGTGCGGCTAACTCTGTTTTTAGTTCTGCAACCTCAGTGGTGACCTTTGTTTCGATGGAGTTTATACGTGCCTGAAAGTTTTTATACTCCTTTTGTAGGTCATCAATTCGGCTTGCTTCTGTAGCCAAGTCTTCTCCCCATTGACCAAGAGTATGACGAACGTCGGCAATTTCGGCTTCTGCGTCAAACTCGTCACCAGAATCACTTTCTGCCGCCATTGGGGCTTTTCCTTTGGACTTTTGGGATGTGGATGTTTGTTGTGGGGGTGGTTGTGGTGATGGATGAGAAGAGGTTTCCATGGGAGGTTCGGTAGGGGATGGTGGAGGAATAGGCTCTTCACGTTCTTCTTCTTCTTTGTCTTCTTCTTGTTGTCCACCCCGTTTTTGAGCCTCTTTCCGTGATTTGTGGATTTGTTGAACGTTAGCCTTTGTATAGTAGTCTTTGTTGGTAATTTGATCCGTGAAATCATCATTCAACTCCACGTTTGCCTTTTTAAGCAATCTATATATGAGATTGCTATAGGGAAGCGCTTTTGATTTCTTGGTGGCAGCTTCCAACATATTGGCAAACACAATCTCCCCAAAATTTAAGGGCTCCTTCATAGCAATACGATACGCAATGTAAAAATCTAAATTGCTCGGGAGTTTTGCCGATTTTCCATTGATACAGAAAGTGACAATGGCAAGTAAAACTCTGTATACTAGAGGCATGTCGTTAGTATTCTTGGTGGGGTGAAAGCCAAGAAAATGTTTAACCTCATTTTCAGAAACTTGATACTTGAAGGAATCCCACTTCCATGGATCAAAGTCGTTCAACCCCTCATCCGGAACCTCAAGCAATTCGTCGAATGTTTTAGATGTAAACATCAACAAGTTGCCTTCTACTATTGTATTCAATGCATAAGGCTCCCCATGTTTATAATCTACCCACATATTTGCATAAAACATTCTAGTATACCGGGTAGACATATTTGTCATCTGTGAGACCTCCCAGACAGGTCTCCATTTTTGAACATCAAACCAATCAATAATTGGTTTTAATTCTTCTTTGCTCAAAATATCTTCAATTTTGAGCAATTTTAATGGAATGGTTGCCCTCTTTTTGCGCTCCCATTCAATGAAAACCATTTGAGCTCTAAGATTGATATAGGCAAATTTACCTGTACCAGTTGGCTCTTTCATAGCATCTTTGTAGTCTAAGGATTTTAGCCAGGGAAAATTGTTGACTGTTAACTTGCTCCTTGTTTCAATCAGCATTGCGTTGTGAGAGGGAGTGGCCTTCTTCCTCAGTCCTTGTGTCCTAGACCCCGTTGGCACTTGAGGATTTGATTGGGGTGGCGTAACATCTTCTTCCTCAGAGGTTCGTTGCCTTTTTGCAGTTTGTTTCGTTCTTGGTGCCATTTTTGAGTTAGGGTTCAGATGTGGAAGGAAAATATATGGAATGATGAGATTCACCAGTGAAAATGAGAGATTATGAAAAGAAATTGATATTTAGAGATGGATTTTGGATGTTGGTGAAGAGGATTTTTCGTTTCTGCAGAGAGGGGGTTAGGATTCGTGTTTGGGAAATATGAAAGTGAAAGAGGAGAAAAAGGATTGCAGGTTTAATACCCCTGTCCACGCAGACATCGATCGATCGATGTCTGGGACTTCGATCGATCGATGTCCTAGACATAGATCGATCGATGTCCTTTTTATAGCAGTCTCTGAGACTGCCACATAGATCGATCAATGTATGCAGGAATCTATGTTTTTAACCTTCTATCCTTGGTTTATCATCCCTAATCTTGTTCTAAGTGATTCGAATGTCTCGGTGGGAAGAGATTTGGTAAAGATATCCGCCAGTTGGTCATTTTTTGGAACGAACTCAACGCATACCAATCCTTTTTGAATGCAATCTCTTATGAAGTGATGCCTCACTTCAATGTGTTTTGTTCTACTATGATGAACCGGGTTTTGTGCTATATTTATGTCTGATGTGTTGTCACATAGGATGGAAACTTTATCAAACTTAACATTGTAATCGTTCAAGGTGTTGATCATCCAAAGTAGTTGTGGACAACACGAAGCGGCCGATACATATTCGGATTCCGCCGTGGAAAGTGACACACTATTTTGTTTCTTGGAAAACCAAGAAACTAAGCAATCTCCAAGGAATTGACATGTCCTGGATGTGCTTTTCCTATCAACAAGATTTCCGGCACAGTCGGAGTCACTATACCCTCTTAGATCAAAACAACCATTCTTGGGATAAAACAACCCAAAGTTCAAAGTTCCTTTTAAATACCTAAAGATACGTTTAATAGCAACTAAATGCGATTCCTTAGCATGCTTTGAAATCTAGCACATAAGCACACAGTATGCAAAATATCTGGTCTACTAGCGGTTAAGTAAAGTAAACTACCAATCATACCCCTATATTTGGTTACCTCAACCGGCTTTCCTTTTTCGTCTTTGTCAAGCTTTGTACTTGTGCTCATTGGAGTGCTCACACTTCTTCCATCCTCGAATTTGTACTTCTTGAGCAAATCTTTCGTATACTTTGTTTGAGATATGTACACTCCATCTTGAGTTTGCTTGATTTGTAGACCAAGAAAGTAGTTGAGTTCACCCATCATGCTCATTTCAAATTCTCCTTCCATCAATTTTGCAAAATGCTCACAAAGAGAATCATTAGTAGCACCAAATATGATATCATCCACATAAATTTGAACAAGCAATTGATGGTTTCCTTGTTCTTTAATAAAAAGAGTAGTATCGACTTTTCCTCTTGAAAACTCGTTTTCAAGTAGGAAGTTACTTAATCTATCATACCAAGCCCTCGGAGCTTGTTTAAGTCCATAAAGGGCCTTTTTGAGTCTAAAACATGATTTGGATAATCATGATTTTCAAACCCCGGAGGTTGAGCTACATAGACCTCTTTTTGAATTATTTCATTCAAGAATGCGGATTTCACATCCATTTGATATATTTTGAAATCCTTGTAGCAAGCATATGCTAATAACATCCTAATAGCTTCTAGCCTAGCCACGGGGGCAAAAGTCTCATCATAGTCTATGCCTTCCTCTTGCCTATAACCTTGGGCTACTAACCTAGCTTTGTTTCTAGTGATGTTTCCTTTATCATCCATTTTGTTTCTAAATACCCATTTAGTGCCAATTACGGGATGATCACTAGGTTTAGCAACTAATTCCCAAACATCACTTCTTTCAAATTGATTTAATTCTTCTTGCATAGCTAATACCCAATCTTCATCGTTTATTGCTTCCATTATATTTTTAGGCTCAACTTGTGAAATGAAAGCATTTTCATTGAATTTTCTCCTAGTCATTATGCCTTGGCTAGTTTCACCTAGTATCAACTCTTTAGGATGATCTTTCCTATACTTATATGAATCCGGTAAATTTGAGGTATCCCCTCCTACTTCTTCATTTTCCACCTTAGGTTTAAGAGGATCAATCCTAAGGTCAATAACGATATTGCCTTTTGGATTCTCAAATTTCTCTATGTGACTTACTTCAATTATTTCTTCATCATCATCATCTTCATTAATGTTTGATTTATCCTCAGTGAGTTCATTAAACTTGACATGAATTGATTCTTCAACTTTCATACTTCTTTTATTATATACTCTAAATGCCTTGCTATTTTGAGCATAACTCATAAAGATTCCTTCATCCGCTTTGAAGTCGAGTTTATCCAAGTTGTCTTTGGTGTTAAGTATAAAACACTTACAACCAAAAACCATGAAATAACCAATATTTGGTACTCTACCTTTCCAAAGCTCATAAGAAGTCTTTTTGAGAAATGGTCTCAAATAAACTCTATTGATCACATGACAAGCGGTATTTACCGCTTCGGCCCAAAAATATTTGGGTAGCTCAAATTCGTTTAGCATGGCTCTACTCATTTCTTGAAGTGTTCTATTTTTCCTTTCCGCAACACCATTTTGTTGAGGAGTTCTTGGAGCTGAAAAGTTGTGTCCATACCCTTTGGATACACAAAATTCTTGAAATTCTCCATCAAACTCACCACCTCTTTCACTTCTAATTTCCTTAATTGTGTCTTCTCTTTGATTTTCTAATCTCTTACAAAGCTTTACAAATTCTTGACATGCATCATTCTTTTTAGCTAAGAACATTACCCAAGTGTACCTAGAGTAGTCATCTACCACCACAAAGGTGTAATGTTTTCCACTTAGACTTACTGTACCAATATCCCCATACAAATCCATATGAAGCAATTGTAGAGGTTTGGTGGTGGAGATTTCACTTTTGGGCTTAAAACTTGTTTTAACAAGTTTTGCCTTTTGACAAGTGTCGCATAAGCCATGGTTTTCGAAATTCAATTTTGGAAGACCTTGGACTTTTTCATTTTTGCAAATCTCTTTGAAATTCTTAAAACTAATGTGTCCAAGTCGTCTATGCCATAGTTGAGTCAAATCATTTTTGGCAACTAGGCAAGAAACATTTTGTGATATCAAATCATATGTGCTAAATTTGTAAACATCATTTTTACGAATAGCTTCGAAAACAATCTTATCGTTCTTTTTCACAACACATTTTCTTTTCACAAACTCAATTTGAAAATTAGCATCACATAGTTGGCTAACACTTATCAAGTTATACTTAAGCCCTTCTACATATAGTACATTATTAATAGTAAAGGAAGAATTACCAATTTCTCCATGTCCAAGGATTTTGGCTCTCCCATTGCCAAAATGCACCGTTCCACCATCTTGGAGCTTGAGCTTGGTGAACAACGTCTTGTCTCCGGTCATGTGGGTTGAACATCCGCTGTCCATAAGCCATTTGGTTCCTTCTTCTTTGGCTACTCCATTTATCTTGAGAGCCTCAAGGTCATCTTCAATTGCCATAAGACAAGTATGTTGACCCTTTGGATTTTCAACCATTGCTACAAGTCCAACACCTTGATCTTCACTCTCTTCTTCTTCCGATTCCGAAAGGAGATCATCCCACGTGGTTACCTCCGCATTGAGGGCTTTCTTCTTTTGAGGAAAGACCTTATTTTCTTGCTTTTGTGGCTCCTTTACGTGGCAATCGGCAATGAAGTGACCAGGTCGACCACATCTATAGCAATTTTCACTTGCTTCCTTTTTTTTAGATGGTTTCTTGAAAAACTTTCTTGCTTGAGCTTTGTTTCTAGTTGCCATTCTTCTAAATTTTCTTACTAGAAGGGCAACTTCCTCATCCGAATCATCGGACTCTACCACCAATCCCTTGTGTGATGTTTATGTCGGCTTGATGGGATTCATCCTATTTTGTTCATCAATAAGAATTTCATGAGTAAGAAGATTACCGGATAGCTCATCAAGAGTGAGAGTCTTGAGATTCTTTGATTCAGTGATGGCGGTGACTTTGGGTGTCCATTCTCTTGGCAAAGAGTTGAGGAGTTTTGAGACAAGGTCTTCATTTGAGATTTTCTTGTCAACCATGGAGAGTTGATTCACTATTCGTGTGAATCGATCGATTGTCTCCTCAATCTTCTCACCGCTTTTCATTCCGAACATCTCATACTCCTTCATGAGCATGAGTCTTTTGGCCATTCTTACTTGCTCAGTTCCTTCATGTATCATTTCAAGCCTTTTCCATGCCTCGTGGGTTGTTTCAAGACCTTGAAGTCTAATGAGCTCAGTGGTGGTTTAAGCACTTGAGAGAATGTCAAAAGCTTTGCCATTGATGGCGAACTTTATCTTCTCTTCGTCGGTGTAGTCATCCTCATCTTTAAACATTGATTCTCCTTTTGAGTTGGTAATCATAGGAACTTCAATTCCTTTGACAACAGCTCTCCATATATCAAATCCACAGCCTTTCAAATGATTGATCATTCGAAATTTCCATAAAGAATAGTTTTGGGCATCAAACATAGGAGCTTTAGTGTTTGATCCGGAAAATAGAGCAGTAGGCTTTGGAGATGAAGAGGTTGAAGTTGAGGTTGAGGTTGTCATTGTCATGATCTTTAACCTTGCTACTTGCAAAGATTGGCCAAGCAATCAAGGTTAGGCTCTGATACCAATTGTTAGGTCCGAAATACACTCTAGAGGGGCGGTGAATAGAGTGTTTGGCTCTTTTGCGGAATTTTCTTTTTTTCTCAACTCAAAAAGGATATTCAAAATCAGAGCAAGAATTGGAGATGAGAGGTAATGAATGAGTACACCGGATATAGAGTGGTTCGAATCGTAAATGATTCTGCTCCACTACCACTTTGTTTCCAAAGTGGATTTTCAACAACTACTCTTCTTATTATGAACAATAAGAACAACCACAGCAACACTTACACTAACACTTTAGTGTAAGCAACAACAACAGCAACTTCTTGCACAAACAACTACAGCTCTTAGCAAGAACAACTTCTTGCTTCCTTACAACTTCAACAAAAGTTCTCTCAAGAACTTCTCACAGTGGGTTGAAGAGATATAGTAAGGTTCACACTTTCTCACAAGTCTAAGCACAAGCAAGAGATCAAATAATTATGGTTCCTCTTGTGCTTGACTCTCTTTCTCTCAATATACAACAATGAAGATCAATGAAAGCTAGACAAGCTTTAAACAAGTTTACAAGTATGAGAGAAATATACAACAATGGTAAATGTAGCTAGATGATGTTGAAAGTGTGTTTTTGCTTCATCCAAGCCTCCTCTATTTATAGATGAAGTTCACCACGTTTTTGAGGCTCTCCACCAAGTCTTCATCTTCAAAAATGTCAAGACAATGCCCAAATAGTCTCTAGCCACCCTATGGAGTGATTTGATCTTGGATAGCCACCCTAGAGAATCTTAGACATGTATACAATAGTCAAGGAAGCATGTAATTAGTTGAGTTAAAGTCCACAAGAAGTTTGAAGAAGATTGGAAAGAGAAAACCTTGAAAATCAGCCTTGGATTTTGTTCTAACGTTCAGAAAATTTGAATTCTGGAGGACATCGATCGATCGAAGTCCCTGGAAGGGAGAGATCGTCCTCAGATGCTACATCGATCGATCGAAGTCCTGGGTGGGAGAGATCGATGTCAGGGAGGGAGAGATCGATGTACTCAGATCTTACATCGATCGATCGATGTCCAGGGAGGGAGAGATCGATGTATTCAGATCTTACATCGATCGATCGATGTCAGTGACATCGATCGATCGATGTCTCCTCCTTGAGAGATCGATGTCTTCTTTTGAGTTCCAATCTTAACCGTCTTTGGATATAACGTATTTTCCCATCATGCATCAAATATCAAACATAATTTTAACTCATTCAAAACATCTTTTCATCATCAAAACACTTTTACAACTTAACAAATGTATGACATCAATGTGACATGATCTTGCTTACTTGGCACCTTCTCATTGGATGATCATTTAACCTTTGCTTACTTGGCACTTCATGATTGGTTGAATGTTGTCATCATTTGATGACTTGGAAAATCTGAATATTTAACTCAATACATGTGCCAAAATCAACATAGAATAATTTCCATAATCCACAAGATTGTCACATAAAGTTAGCAAGATAATTTTCTCACAAAAAGGGAAAAAATTCGGCCATTAAGAGTGATTAACATGCTGAAATTTCAGCATGTGATACATGGCTCTTTAATTCAAATTATTTCCATTTTTCTTTGATTTTTCTTTTTAAAATGAATCGTCAATTAGTAGCAAATATTCTTATCAAATTGGAAATAGAATTTGGCATCAATATGGCCTAGAAAATGTTCAAGATACATCCACACATGCTGAAAAATTTCAGCATGTGTGATATTCAAGATAGAACACTTTATGGCTTTGAAACTTATTCAAATTGCTTCCATTTCTTCTTCCAATTAACCACATAATTCAAGACATAAAATATGTCTATTTTTGGAGATGAAAATCGGCCACCATATAGTGCACATGCTGAAATTTTCAGCATGTGTTACAAATGAGACAAAATTTGAAATATTACCTTTTGTAGCTTCTTTCTTTAAATCACCAACTTTGTATGATTGATTCTTGACCAATCAACATGCCAACAATACACCACGTAGCATCCATCTCAGCTGTATTAGGCGTGTGCAAGTGTATATGCATGTGCTAAAATTTATTTTTGCTAACTTTGTAAAATAGTGCACATTTAATAATACACACATGTTATATTCCAATCAACCCTTAATTTAATTTTCTAGAACACTTTAAGATGTATGTCATATGTAAAAAGTGTCTAGATACGTGTCGTATGATATGCCAAAAATATTCCATGTGTTGTGTACGTAGAAAACCGAATTTTTGATATTTATCGATTACCCGATTTTTCTCTAATTACATTCCAACTTTTGCACATGTTATATATATTATGTTACACATAATATATATAATATAAACTTTAATTCTCAGCACTTGGCTGGTCTAAAGTGGCGCCATTAACATGTGACAAAATTAAAACTGGAATCTCCACAATTTGGTCTTAATGTGGGGTGATTTGTGTGTGCCAACATGGAATGATTTTATGGCTGGAATTTATATCATAGCCACGAAATTTTTGAGCAATTTTGAAGTGTAGGGGCTGGCCATCTATTTATGGCAAGTATGTGACACGTTGGCGAAGTTTCGGTATTCGTCCGATACGACAATTTTTGGTTTAGAACCTTTTAACGTGTCGTATTTAATTTGTCATCACCATGACTTATATCATATGATATAAGACCTGAATATACTCATAAATATGAGTTAAGTATGATGGTGTGACGTTAACGTACGTACGTAAGATATATAACGTGTCAGTAGTACGTTGGAATACATGTGTATGTGCCTTTTAAAAAAATAAAAATATATTTATATATATATGTGTATGGCGTGTAAATTAAATGAGAAGAGGAGGAGGAGACTTTCCTTCCTTAGCCTTGTTGCCTTTTTTGCCTTTTCCAAATGTAGATTCCTTTAATGAACTACTTAGTTTGATTAACTAAGTACTTCACTTAATGAACTAGTTTAGTTCATTAATGATGGCACCTAAAAATAGTATAAACACAATAAATGTTTGCCATATGATGTAATCTCTAACACTTCATGGCTCGTTAGTACGGCAACATTATATATGAGCTAAATAAAGCAAGTAATAAGCAATATATCATGCATACGTTTACATCACGCACATGTTTTTGTCATGCTCATTTAAATCACATATTTTGAAATTACTCAAACCCTTTTTTCTCTACAACAATAGCCATTTTATAAACCTTGGATTTGAGACAAGCAGTATATAATGAATTGTTGTTTCTTGGCCCTGTATTGTTTGTATGGTGATGAATCTTGTTTCTTTTGAGTGGTGCAGGTCTGGCTCTCATACCAAATGTTAGACCGTGCACCTGCAATTAACACCACTAGAGGGGGATGAATAGTGGTTACCGGAATACAACCCTTTGTTAAAATCCCCTTTGAAAACAGAATCTAAGACCACCTCATATTCAGAACCCGTTTTTGAAAAATTCACAAATAATTTTACACAACTCTAAAAATTATGAAACTTTCCAGAATTGCACTTCAATGAGTTAACAAGACTTTTTCCAAAATACAGACAAAAATAAGATCGTTTGGCCCTTCAAACAAATAAAACGATTCAGATGGTCAATCTGGACATGATTAGACAGAATGTTGTTGATTTTGCAAAACGTGTTTCTCTTTGAATACTCAACCAAAAAGTTTGATCTTTATATCAAAACACTCCTTAGGATGTGTGGATGAAGTTTCCAAAAGGCTCTGACCTTAAACAACTCTTGAAAAATACAGAATTTAAGTTTTCTCAAAACTGGTCAGATTGCAGCCAGATTGGAGCAGTTATCTTGCAAAGACTGAAAGACTAACTTTCCCCTGGTCAATTCAAGTGATTCTTGTTGCAAATGAAAGCTAATAGTCTGAAGTATAACTCCACCAAAAATCACGAATTTTGAAAATGTTTAACTATTTTTTCAAATTGTGAGAAGTTGTGTGAAAACTAGGGGTGTCAAACAGGTCGTGTATCGTGTTTCGTGTTTCGTGTTTTTCGGGTTTCGTGTATCAAAGTGCCATACCCATACCTTACCCGTTTACTTCGCGTGTATGGATGTAGATACCCAAACCCGTACATGTCAGGTTTCGTGTCGTGTATCGGGTATACCTACGAACTTGACAAGTACAAATATTTCAAGTCATGTACATGTCATTTCATGTACTTTTCAGGTATTTTCAGGTTTCGTGTATTTTTCAGTTTCATGTACTTAAACGACTATTGATACAATGTATGAAACAACAATAAGTACACAACCAAATGTTAAATATTAAAATGAGTGAGATCCTCTAAACTCAAATCACTTGACTCTGCAATAATAGATTAAAGATTTGGGATTTGGGAATGGAGGAAGGGGGAACCGAACATGGTTACTTAGTAGCGCGTAGTCTTTTTTTATGAAAAATATATTTTTTATTTTATTAATTATAAATTTTATTTAAAATACATTTTCTTAATTTCGTGTATAAACGGGTATAAACGGGTACCCGCGGGTATACCCGGACAAGACCCGCCATTGGCGGGTATCTTTCAGGTCTTACCCGATTTGTACACGAAACCCGCCAAGGTCATACCCATACCCGCAAAAATTCATGTCAGGTTCGGGTCGTGTTTCGTGTCGTGTCTGAAATTGCCACCCCTAGTGAAAACTGCAGTCAAAATGGACAGAAAACAGAAATAAAGAAACAAGACAAGAACACCGAGGATTTATCCTGGTTCGGTCAATGTGACCTACTCCAGTCCCAGGGAACACCTTTCCTTGGATTTTACTATGAAATGAACACCTTACAACAAGATCCAAGCTTGATCCTTGGGTTATACATCAACCTTACTCAAGACTTGGATAATCACCTTCTAGGCAACACTTAGTTGCAACACCTCTAACAACTATTGAGGTAGTCTTATAAGATGGCTAATCAATTTTACAAATGAGGCTCAAAAGGCTTGTAGCTCACCACAATACAACAAGAACACCTTTGCTACAATGAATAAAACAATAACAACAAGAAGATGAAGATGAAAGCTAGACAATTCAACAAATGCTTGTGAGCTTCAAGTGTGTTTCATCGTCTTCACCATTGCCCTATTTATAGTGTGATTTGAGCCTTGAAGATAAGAATGCACATGTGTCACCATCTTCAACGCTTGCTTGCTTTTTGGAAAACCATGAAATGAGTAAGTTTCCTATAAATTGACAAGTCCCACTCGTGCTCTTTCTATCTATTTCGCAGCCACCATAATCTGCATTAGTATAAGCATGTAAGTTAAAGTCGGAATCTTTATCATACCAAATCCCTAAGGTGGGCGTGTGCTTAATATAACGGAATATTCTTTTTACCGCATTATAGTGAGACACCTTAGGTTGACTCTGAAATCGTGCACACATGCATACACTGAACATGATATCAGGCCTACTAGCAGTTAAATATAGCAAAGAACCAATCATAGACCGATATAAGGCATTGTCAAAATCTTTACCATGTTCATCCTTATCCAATTTGGTGGTGACACTCATAGGGGTGGGGGATGGTTTCAAATTTTCAAAGTTGAACTTTTTAATCATGTCATTTATGTATTTAGCTTGACTTATGTGAATGTCTTTACTCGTTTGCTTAATCTGAAAGCCAAGAAAATAGTTAAGTTCACCAACCATAGACATTTCAAATCCGGATTTAATGCAATTTTCAAAATCTTCAATAAGTCTATGTGAGGTAGAACCGAAAATAATGTCATCAACGTAGATTTGAATAATAATTAAATCCGATTTATCTTGTTTCAAAAATAGTGTACTATCTATAGTACCTCGTTTAAAATCATTTTCTAAAAGGAAAGTAGCAAAACGATCATACCATGCTCTCGGCGCTTGCTTTAGTCCGTATAGTGCCTTCTTTAGTTTGTATACGTGATCGGGATGTTTCAAATCTTCAAAACCGGGTGGTTGCTTCTCGTATACTTCTTCTTGTATAAATCCGATCAGGAATGCACTTTTTACGTCCATTTGAAATAATTTGAAACTTTTCATGCAAGCAATAGCAAGTAAGAGTTGTATGGCTTCTAAACGTGCTACTGGTGCAAATGTTTCATCGTAGTCAATTCCTTCTTCTTGATTATAGCCTTGTGCTACAAGTCTAGCTTTATTCCTAACGACCTTTCCTTCTTCATTCATTTTATTCCTAAACACCCACTTTGTGCCTATTATGGTCTTATCTTGTGGTCGTGGTACTAAACCCCATACATCATTTCTAACGAATTGATTAAGCTCATCATGCATAGCATCAATCCAAGAAGAATAACTCAAAGCATCATGCACATTTTTGGGTTCAATTTCGGAAATCATAGCATGAAATTGATTTATTTCATCCGAAGTTATTCTTCACGTGGTCTCACACCGTGAGTGATGTCGCCTATAATGAGATCATGTGGGTGATCTCTATGCCATCTTGGTTGTTTATTTTCTATGTTATCATGCATTTCTAAGTGATCATGCATTTCTAGTGTGTCATTCATGTCATGCATATCAAATGTACCATCATCTTCATTCAACACGGGTTTCAATTCAAAGTCATCATCATATTCGTTATCTTTATCAATTTCACCGAATTCATTAAACTTCACATGAATAGATTCTATGATTTGTCTAGTGAGAGGATCATAACATCTATATGCTTTGAAATTTATAGAATAACCAACAAAGATGCATTCAATTGATTTGGATTCAAATTTATCTAAATTATCTTTTGTATTCAAAACAAAACATTTGCATCCAAACACACAAAATAGTCAATCTTAGGCATGCGATCATTCAATATCTCATAAGACGTCTTGTTTATTTTCTTTCTTACAGATAGGCGATTTACTATATAACATGCACAATTTACGGCTTCTGCCCACATAAATCTAGGCAATTTATTTTCGCATAACATAGTCCTAGCGATTTCTTGTAATGTTCGATTCTTTCTTTCTACTACTCCATTTAATTATGGAGTTCTAGGTGGCGAAAACTCATGCTTGATTCCTTTTTCTTCGCAAAATGAAATCATATCTTTGTTTTTAAATTCACAACCTCTTTCACTTCTTATCTTTTTCACATTGACACCATATTGATTTTCAAGTTGTTTAATTAATTTAGCAATTTCAATAGCACTATCATCTTTATGTGCAAGAAATAAAGTCCAAGTATAACGAGAAAAATCACCAACAATCACGCATGCATAGTGGCGCCCACCAAGGCTTGTAGTGCGACTAGGACCAAACAAATCAATGTGTAGTAGTCCTAAGACTCTAGTCGTGCTTATTTCATTCTTAGGCTTAAGTGACTCACGTGTTTGTTTACCTTTTATGCAAGATTCACATAACTGAAAGTTGTCTAAATCAAGTGTAGGCAATCCTCGTACTAAGTTCTTTCGTTGGAGTTTTTCTAGTGTGGAAATACCAATGTCTTAAACGTCTATGCCATAAATTCACATTGGGTTCATTTGACATAAAGCACTTAACTTTAGCGCCTACCACATCATCCATAGAAAGCGTAAAAATGTTACCTTCTAGTTTTCCTTTTAAAACGGTTTCTCCATTTTTATTTATTATGTTGCAGTAAGGGTGAGTGAAACACACATCAAAGCCATTGTCAATAAATTGAGAAATGCTAAGAAGATTGTAAGATAAGTTGCTTACCAAATAGACGTTGGAGATTTGAAGAGTGCTTGGATTTCCTATCGTACCTTTTCCGATGATATTGCCTTTGTTGTTGTCTCCAAAGGTCACGGATCCACCTTTTTTGACCTTCTTTAATTTTGTAAACAAGCTCGGGTCACCCGTCATGTGCCTCGAGCAGCAACTGTCAAGGAACCACTTTATAGTTGTATCTTTCGATGTGTGGGCTCCCTGCAATGTGCAAAGATGATTTAGGTATGCTTTTACCTTTGAGTCCTTTCGAGTTAGTTAATCACCTCTTGGTAAAAGTACCTTTCGGTACCCATACTTGGGTGATCCTTCTCGGTCTAGAAAATGGCAAGAATGTAGATGAAGGTGCGATATAGTAGACATGTGGTGAATGCACTTTGGGCCTTTGCCCAAGAACTCCTGTATACTCATTGAATGAAAGACGTTTTTGATATGTCCTTGTGTGTGTGTGCGTAGTGCGTGGATGATATGAATGTCGTGTATGCATCACTCTTTTCTTTTCATATCTATATGGTACAAAATTGTATTTTACGTGATATGAAGAGGAAGTGGGGCATGATGAGGGAAGAGGTGGTTTTGCGTCATCTTAGACGCCACTTGAGGCTTTGGGGTGTCTACTTTCTTAGACACAACAAACTTGGTTTGGTGGATACTTTATTAGTATCAACATATCACAAACCCGTTTTGTCACTGTCATGCTTTTGAGATAAGATAATATGATGTAGCATGTTAGATCCCGTATCAAATTGTTTCATCATTTTCTCTAGATCTATATTCCTTGATTTCAAATTTGAAATCTCGGATTTCATTTCGTTATTTTGAGTGGTTAATGATGAAATCTCTATCTTTAATGCAGTGATGGTGCATGATGACTCTTTCTTTGGATCGTTTAATTGAGCGACAAGATTCTCGTTAGAAGATTCTAACAGTTTTATCTTCAATTAATCGCTTCTTTTCCTTAGCGAGAGTCTTAGTAAATTTATGCAATTCTAAATACTGACTAAAAAGATCATCATAAGAAGGCTCAGAGTCAGAATCAGAATCAGATGATACCTCATTAGATGCTTTGGACACAAAGCATACTTATGCAGTCTCTTCTTCGGTTTCAGTCTCGGAATCCGATGAATCACTCCAGGTGGAGGCCTTTAGAGCACATTTCCTTTGCTTGGGTTCTGAGACGGGTCTATTCTTGTTCCGCTCCTTGTCAGGGTATTTGTTTGCTTTTCTTTATTGGGGCAGTCATATGATAAATGTCCAAGTTTGCCACATCATAACATTTAACATCTTTATCATTTGACTTGCTCTTATTTCTTTTAGTTGTAGTACCCTTATTTTTGTTTCTAAATGACATTCTCATAAATTTTCTTAAGCCTTTAGCCAATAGAATTAGGTCATCATTATCCGCTTCAGAATCACTATCATCTACATGATCGGAAGAAGTAGAGACGTATTCATTTGATTTAAAAGCAATAGCTTTACCTTGTTTAGATGATTCCGATTTCCGTATGGTGTTTATTTTCATACACCTTAAATGATCCAATTAACTCTTCCATCTTTATTGAGTTCGTTTCTTTGCTTTCTTCTATTGCTGTTACCTTAGGGTCCCATTCTGATGGAAGACTTCGTAAGACTTTTTGTACTTTTTCCTGTATGGTAAAAGCTTTACCAAGAGACTCAAGAGAATTGTAGATGTTAGTCAAACGAAGATCCATATCAACAATAGATTCGTTAGGCAATAGTTTAAACGACTCAAGTGTGGACATAAGCATGTTTATTTTTGACTCTTTTACTTGACTCGTGCCTTCGTGTTTCAATTCTAGTATCTTCCACATTTCTTGTGCACTCGAACAGTTTGAGACATAACTAGACTCACTTTTACTTAATCCATTCAAGAGCAATTGCATAGCCCTAGCATTCATGCTATGTTTCTTTTTATCATCACTTGTATATTCTTGTTTAGGTTTGACAACTTCTAGTGTGACTCCGTCTACGGTGGATAACTTAGATGGAACAAAAGGATAATCTTCTATAATCGACCAAAGATCAATATCTATAGCCATAAGAAAAAGCTTCATTCGTAGTTTCCACTGAATAAATGACTCACCGTCAAAAAGAGGAGGCCTTTGGCTCGACATACCTTCTTGCTCAGTTTTGAGATTTGTGGTTGCCATCTCACTGAATCGTTGGATCCTTTGTAGTGAGTGTTCCTGCACTCTGATACCACTTGTAGGATCTGCAAGGCACCACTAGAAGGGGGGTTGAATAGTTGGTGCGGAAAGTGTGATTTTAAAATTTGTTTAAAACCAACCAACTCAACTTCTGAAAACAGATTCTTTTTTCAGGACTAGTTTTAAAACGTTTTTAAAACTAGGTTGTAGGTCTCCAAAAATTCTGAAATTTGATGAGAACTTAGCCTCAGATGTTATGAGGGTCTCCTAAAAATTTCAGATTTAAATTCGACCTTTAACCCCTTCAAAAATCGTTGGAGGTCAGATTGCGCGAATCTGCCAGAAACGGTAGACTGTTTTGAAAATTTTATTCCTATTTGTTCTTCACTCCAATTGCTCTGAAATTTTAACCCTTAACCCCTTATATGTTGTATTTGAATGGGTTGAAACAGTTTTGAAAAATTATTTCGGAAAGTTAGTCAAATACACTCAAAGTCTCAACCTTTGCAAGCCTGAAAATCAGACTGCACTAGTCTCAGAACTTTGGATGTTTGAATGACTTATACTTATCCAAAAGGGTTGAAACTTGTGTCAAATTAACCCTAAGACGTGTTTCTTTGTTTCTGAAAATTTTCGTACTTTTTGAAAGTCCTTTATTATTTTTTACGAACGCAAACAAAAAGAGTAAACTGTGCTGAAACAGAATATAAATGCTGAAAGTAAATGACACCGAGAATTTTATACTGGTTCGGTTATAAACAACCTACTCCAGTCTTCGAGGAACACCTTCCTCGGTTCACACTAGTCACACACACGCAATACACCTTACCAAAGGGTTGATGGAGTTACACACCAACTCAACCCTTTACAAACCTTGTACGATGAATACAATTCGCACGAACACCGCCACCTAGCAAGAATGAAGATTGATCACACCTTGATCAATCTTTTACAAAGATAAAGAGTATGTGGTGGTTTAATACAAGCCTATTCAAGAATAAGAATATAAGTACAATAGGCTTTCAAGAAGAAGAAAGAAAGAGAGTGTAGAAGAAGAGAGGCTAGGCGTTTTTGATATCAAGATTGTAATGCTTGTTCTTGTCTTTTGTTTTTGCTCATCTTCTTTCCTTTTAAGCTTGAATGCCGTCCCCCTATAGGTGCCTTCCCATCTTGAAAATTATCTTCTTAAGTCATTGGGAGAATGTATGACATCAATGTGACATGATCTTGCTTACTTGGCACCTTCTCATTGGATGATCATTTAACCTTTGCTTACTTGGCACTTCATGATTGGTTGAATGTTGTCATCATTTGATGACTTGGAAAATCTGAATATTTCACTCAAAACATGTGCCAAAATCAACATAGAATAATTTCCATAATCCACAAGATTGTCACATAAAGTTAGCAAGATAATTTTCTCACAAAAAGGGAAAAATTCGGCCATTAAGAGCGATTAACATGCTGAAATTTCAGCATGTGATAAATGGCTCTTTAATTCAAATTATTTCCATTTTTCTCTGATTTTTCTTTTTAAAATGAATCGCCAATTAGTAGCAAATATTCTTATCAAATTGGAAATAAAATTTGGACATCAATATGGCCTAGAAAATGTTCAAGATACATTCCACACACGCTGAAAAATTTCAGCATGTGTGATATTCAAGATATCACACTTTATGGCTTTGAAACTTATTCAAATTGCTTCCATTTCTTCTTCTAATTAACCACATAATTCAAGACATAAAATATGTCTATTTTTGGAGATGAAAATCGGCCACCATATAGTGCACATGCTGAAATTTTCAGCATGTGTTACAAATGAGACAAAATTTGAAATATTACCTTTTGTAGCTTCTTTCTTTAAATCACCAACTTTGTATGATTGATTCTTGACCAATCAACATGCCAACAATACACCACGTAGCATCCATCTCAGCTGTATTAGGCATGTGCAAGTGTATATGCATGTGCTGAAATTTATTTTTGCTAACTTTGTAAAATAGTGCACATTTAATAATACACACATGTTATATTCCAATCAGCCCTTAATTTAATTTTCTAGAAACACTTTAAGATGTATTTCATATGTAAAAAGTTTCTAGATACGTGTCGTATGATATGCCAAAAATATTCCATGTGTTGTGTACGTAGAAAACCGAATATGGGGAGATTCCAATTTTAATTTTGCACATGTTATATATATTATGTTACACATCATATATATAATATAAACTTTAATTCTCATCACTTGGCTGGTCTAAAGTGGTGCCATTAACATGTGACAAAATTAAAATTGGAATCTCCACAATTTGGTCTTAATGTGGGGTGATTTGTGTGTGCCAACATGGAATGATTTTATGGCTGGAATTTACATCATAGCCACGAAATTTTTGAGCATTTTTGAAGTGTAGGGGCTGGCCATCTATTTATGGCAAGTACGTGACACGTTGACGAAGTTTCGGTATTCGCCCGATACGACAATTTTTGGTTTAGAACCTTTTAACGTGTCGTATTTAATTTGTCATCACCAGGACTTATATCATATGATATAAGACCTGAATATACTCATAAATATGAGTTAAGTATGATGGTGTGACGTTAAAGTACGTACGTAAGATATATAACGTGTCAGTAGTACGTTGGAATACATGTGTATGTACCTTTTAAAAAAATGAAAATATATTTATATATATGTGTGTATGGCGTGTAAATTAAATGAGAAGAGGAGGAGGAGACTTTCCTTCCTTAGCCTTGTTGCCTTTTGTGCCTTTTCCAAACGTAGCTTCCTTTAATGAACTACTTAGTTTGATTAACTAAGTACTTCACTTAATGAACTAGTTTAGTTCATTAATGATTTCACCTGAAAATAGTATAAACACAACAAATGTTTGTCATATGATGTAAACTCTAACGCTTCATGGCTTGTTAGTACGGCAACATTATATATGAGCTAAATAAGGCAAGTAATAAGCAATATATCATGCATACGTTTATATCATGCACACGTTTTTGTCATGCTCATTTAAATCACATATTTTGAAATCACTCAAACCCCTTTTTCTCTACAACAATAGCCATTTTATAAACCTTGGATTTGAGACAAGCAGTATATAATGAATTGTTGTTTCTTGGACCTGTATTGTTTGTATGGTAATGAATCTTGCTTCTTTTGAGTGGTGCAGGTCTGGCTCTAATACCAAATGTTGACCACCTGCAATGAACACCCCTAGAGGGGGGTAAATAGTGGTTAGCGGAAATTACACTACAACCCTTTGTTAAAATCCCCTTTGAAAACAGAATCTGAGACCACCTCAGATTCAGAACCCGTTTTTGAAAAATTCACAAATAATTTTACACAACTCTAAAAATTATGAAACTTTCCAGAATTAAACTTCAATGAGTTAAAAAGACTGCCCAAAATACAGACAAAAATAAGATCGTTTGGCCCTTCAAACAAATAAAACAATTCAGATGGTCAATCTGGACAGGATTGGACAGAATGTTGTTGATTTTGCAAAACGTGTTTCTCTTTGAATACTCAACCAAAAAGTTTGATCTTTATATCAAAACACTCCTTAGGATGTGTGGATGAATTTTCCAAAAGGCACTGACCTTAAGCAACTCTTGAAAAATACAGAATTTAATATTTCTCAAAACTGGTCAGATTGCAGCCAGATTGGAGCAGTTATCTTGCAAAGACTGAAAGACTAACTTTCCCTTGCTCAATTCAAGTGATTCTTGTTGCAAATGAAAGCTAATGGTCTGAAGTATAACTCCACCAAAAATCACGAATTTTGAAAATGTTTAACTATTTTTTCAAATTGTGAGAAGTTGTGTGAAAAATGCAGTCAAAAATGGGCAGAAAACAGAAATAAAGAAACAAGAGAAGAACACCGAGGATTTATCCTGGTTCGGTCAATGTGACCTACTCCAGTCCCAAGGAACACCTTTCCTTGGATTTTACTATGAAATGAACACCTTACAACAAGATCCAAGCTTGATCCTTGGGTTATACACCAACACTACTCAAGACTTGGATAATCACCTTCTAGGCAACACTTAGTTGTAACACCTCTAACACCTATTGATGTAGCCTTATAAGATGGCTAATCAATTTTACAAATGAAGCTCAAGAGGCTTGTAGCTCACCACAATACAACAAGAACACCTTTGCTACAATTAATAAAACAATAACAACAAGAAGATCAAGAAGATCAAGATGAAAGCTAGAAAATTCAACAAATGCGTGTGAGCTTCAAGTGTGTTTCATCTTTTTCACCATTGCCTCTATTTATAGTGTGATTTGAGCCTTAAAGATAAGAATGCACATGTCTCACCATCTTCAACGCTTGCTTGCTTTTTGGAAAACCATGAAATGAGTGAGTTTCCTATAAATTGACAAGTCTCGCTCGTGCTCTTTCTATCTATTTTGCAGTCACCATGATTTGCATCAGTATAAGCATGTAAGTTAAAGTCAGAATCTTTATCATACCAAATCCCTAAGGTGGGCGTGTGCTTAATATAACAGAATATTCTTTTTACCGTATTATAGTGAGACACCTTAGGTTGACTCTGAAATCGTGCACACATGCATACACTGAACATGATATTAGGCCTACTAGCAGTTAAATATAGCAAAGAACCAATCATAGACCGATATAAGACATTGTCAAAATCTTTACCATGTTCATCCTTATACAATTTGGTGGTGACACTCAAAGGGGTGGGGGATGGTTTCAAATTTTCAAAGTTGAACTTTTTAATCATGTCATTTATGTATTTAGCTTGACTTATGTGAATGCCTTTACTCGTTTGCTTAATCTGCAAGCCAAGAAAATAGTTAAGTTCACCAACCATAGACATTTTAAATTCGGATTTCATGCAATTTTCAAAATCCTCAACAAGTCTATGTGACGTAGAACCGAAAATAATGTCATCAACGTAGATTTGAATAATAAGTAAATCCGATTTATCTGTTTCAAAAATAGTGTACTATCTCTAGTACCTCGTTTAAAATCATTTTCTAAAAGGAAAGTAGCCAAACGCTCATACCATGCTCTCGGCGCTTGCTTTAGTCCGTATAGTGCCTTCTTTAGTTTGTACACGTGATCGGGATGTTTCAAATCTTCAAAACCGGGTGGTTGCTTCTCGTATACTTCTTCTTGTATAAATCCGTTCTTGATCCTTGGGTTATACACCAACCCTACTCAAGACTTGGATAATCACCTTCTAGGCAACACTTAGTTGCAACACCTCTAACACCTATTGATGTAGCCTTATAAGATGGCTAATCAATTTTACAAATGAAGCTCAAGAGGCTTGTAGCTCACCACAATACAACAAGAACACCTTTGTTACAATGAATAAAACAAATAACAACAAGAAGATGAAGATGAAAGCTAGACAATTCAACAAATGCTTGTGAGCTTCAAGTGTGTTTCATCTTCTTCACCATTGCCTCTATTTATAGTGCGATTTGAGCCTTGAAGATAAGAATGCACATGTGTCACTATTTCATCATCAATTCCAAATGTCTTCTCATCATTGGTTGGCCTTGTACACTTGGCAAAATAAAACACAATGATTGATCCACCTTGGCGATGTCATGTTGGCCGAAAATACACCTTGGAATTGCCCTGAATTATCCTTAGCAAAGTGAAGATAATAAGAGGGACAATGCCACAAGAATACCTCAACTTCTAGCCTTGAAAATACGCATGTGGGACTTACCATTTCAAAACTCAAAATTCAGCTCCAAATTTGACCAAGTAGTCGTTGGCTACCTTTAATTTTCCAACAAATATATTTTGATTTTCCTTAATAAAATAAGAAAGGATAATACCACCAAATTATCTCCAACTTTAATCACAATAATAGGGCATGTGAGAGCTTCATTTGACTTCCAAAAATCTGCTGAAAATTCACCAAGAAAAGGTCTAGTAGCCGTTGGCTACTACTTTGAATTTTCCTGGTTGGCATTTTTGCTAACTAGCTCCTTTTTTATTTGTCCACTTGTCACCAACTCATAAAATATGTACACCATCATGTACACCTGATAATACACGTTTTTCAACATATATATATATATATGTAGCAACTCAGATTTTTGAAGAAGAAATAAATAGATAACAATTGACAAGATTATGTCAACGTGTAACACCGAAATTCCCCAATATTTCTTCTTATATGTTAAGAACATTTCCACACCTTTGACACCTTTAATATCTCTGAATAATGATGATAAATATCCTCTGATAACATATATACGAGGGTCTTCAAGAAAAAATAGAATGTGACATCTCAAATCGTCACATATCCAGCTATAGTCAATAATATCATCGGTTGAGAGAATAAGATAAGAAATCACCCAATAATCTTCAAGATAATAATAACCCAACTCTAGAATGAAGAATATAATATGCTCAAGAGATTCCTTGAGTAAAAATACCATAAATACCCTTGGGGATGAAATGACCAAAATACCTCTAGTGCGAGAAAACTCCAGAAATGACCCCGATGGTTAAAAATAATCATGATACCAACTTTGTCATGATAAATAGTATAAGAATACACCCTTGAAATATTTTCACCATGTGATGTTCCTACAAAACTCAAAATACCAATTTTGCCTTTTTTGGTAAGTTGTAGAAACTTCCAAGGCACGTTAGTCACAAGACAATAATAATCACCAAAAACACATAATAATCACATAATGAACATGTATAATTCATATACAAATGCAAACAATCAACTTAACACATTTTAGAAAATTATTTCTAAAAACCCTAGACATCGATCGATCGAAGTGCCTCAGCTTCAGAGATTGATGTCTCACAGAAAGTTTCAGAGTTTGCCTCTGACCTACATCGATCGATCGAAGTGAGGGTTCGATGTACATCGAGCGATCGATGTGTCTCAGGTTTAGAGATCGATGTCTCACAGAAAGGTCTTAAACTTTTCTGCCACATCGATCGATCTATGTACATAGATCGATCGATGTGCAATAACCTGAGAGATCGATGTCAACTTTTTCAAGTTTTTAAACTTTTAATCATATATAGCACCATGTGTGACATTTTTAAGTATTCACCACTTAAAATCATGACTTTGAAAATTATCCAAACATATTTCTCAACATGTGTGATATGGTACCAACCAGTCAAGGTTCCCGTCAGATGGAGTCTCCCCTTGGAACTGAGACTAGGGTTGGTAATAGTAATCGATTTCAAGAAAAGTACAATTCATGGTTACATGCATTCATTTAAATCGAGGATTAAAGCATCGGTATCCCTTTTGGGTTGTAGCATACCCAACAAATGTAGGATCTGCAAGGCACCACTAGAAGGGGGGTTGAATAGTGGGTGTGGAAAATGTGGTTTTTAAAATGGTTTTAAACCAAAAACCCAACTTCTAAAAACAATTTCTGTTTTCAGGACCAGTTTTAAAACGTTTTGAGAACTAGGTTGCAGGTCTTCAAAAATTCTGAAATTTGGAGAGAACTTAGCCTCAGATGTTCTAATCCTAAAAATTTCAGATCAAAATTCAACCTCAAACCCCTTGAAAGATCGTTGGTGGTCAGATTGCGCAAATCTGCCAAAATCGGTAGTCTGATTTGAAAAATTAATTCCTATTTGTCCGTAACTCCAAATGCTCTGAAAATATAAAGACTAACCCCTTATTCGCTGTATTTAAATGGGTTGAAACATTTTTGAAAAATTCTTTTGGGAAGTTAGTCAAATATGATCAAAGTCTCAACCTTTGCAAGCCTACAAATCAGACTGCACTAGTCTCAGAACTTTGGACATTTGAATGACTTATACTTGTCCAAAAGGGTTGAAACTTGCGCCAAAAGAACCTTAAGACGTGAGACTATCACCATGGAAAGTTTCGTAATTTTTGAAATTCGTTTACTATTTTTAGCAACGTGATTAAAAGCGATAAACAGTGCTGAAATGGAGAGTAAGTGCTGAAAGTAAATAACACCAAGAATTTTATACTGGTTCGGTTATAAACAACCTACTCCAGTCTTCGAGGACATCTTTCTCGGTTAGCACTAAACACACAACACAAAGAATACTTTACCACAGGGTTGATGGAGTTACACACCAACTCCAACCCTTTACAAATCTTGTATGAGAATACAATTGTCACGAACACCACCACCTTGCAAGTGCAAGATTGATCACACCTTGATCAATTTTTTACAATGATAAAGAATATGTGGTGGACTATATGAAGCCTATTTAAGTATATGAATATAAGTACAATAGGCTTTTAGAGAGAAGAAAGAAAGAGAGTGTAGAAGAGAAGGCTAGAACACGTTTTTGATCTTTCAAATTGCAAGACTTGTTCTTGTTTTTGTTCTCTCTTCTTCCCTTTTTATCTTGAGTTGGCTGCCCCCCTATGATGCTATTCCCCTCTTGAAAATTATCTTCTAAGTCCTTGGAAGAGTATATGGCATCATTGTGACATGTCTTTGCTTACTTGGCATCTCCTCATTGGATGATCATTAAGCTCTTGCTTACTTGGCACTCATTGATCGGTTGAAGGTTCTCATAATTTGATAACTGTATAAACCTGAGAATAACACTTAAAACATGTGTCAAAATAATCATAAAAATATTTCCAATTATCTCACAATCAATCCCACATGATTTGGAGAACAAATTGTCACACATTTCTTCCAAAAATTCGGCCATATCCTTTCTTGCACATGCTGAAATTTCAGCATGTGTAACACTTGCATTTTATTCAAAATATTGCCAAGTTTACTTTGATTTAATCCAAGAAATCAATCACCATTCAGTACACAATATTTTCATCAATTTTGGAATAAACATTGCTCACGAATGAGGCCTAGAAATCGGCCAACATACATTCACACATGCTGAAATTTTCAGCATGTGTGATATTTGAAATATCACCTTATTTGTTTCCATAGAATATTCAAAACACTTCCATTTTATCTTCCAATCAATCCACATTATTCAAGACAACAAAATATGGCTTATTAAAGGGAGAATTTCGGCCAGCCATATACACACATGCTGAATTTTCAGCATGTGTCATAATTGTGACAAAATTTGAAAAGTTACCTTTTGTAGTTCCTTTCTTTATGTCACCAACATTGTATACTTCATTCTTGGCCAATCAAGATGCCAACAAAGCTCCACATATGCTCCATCATGGCTGGTATAGGCGGGTGAAATGAAGATAGTGCATGTGCTGAATTTTATTTTTGCAAACTTGTAAAATAGTGCACATTTAATTAGACACACATGGTATATTCCAATCAGCCCTTAATTGAATTTTCTAGAACACTTTAAAATGTATGAAGTATGTAAAAAGTGTCTAGATACATGTTATATGCCATGCCAAAAACGTTCCATGTGTCGTGTACGTAGAAAACCGAATTTTCGACGTTTATCGATTACCCGAACTTTTCTCTAATTAAATTTCAACTTTTTGCACATGTTATATATATTATGTTACACATAATATATATAAATTAAACTTTAATATTCATCACTTAGGCTGATTAAAGTGGCGCCCACAACATGTGACAAAATTGAAATTGGAATCTCCACAATTTGGTCTTAATATGGGGTGGTTTGTGTATGCCAACATGGAATGAATTTATGGCTGAACATACCGTATAAGCCACGAAATTTGTGGCCATTTTTGAAGTGTAGGGGTTGGCCATCTATGTATGGCAAGTACGTGACACGTTGGCGAAGTTTTGGTATTCGCCCGAATACGACGATTTTCGGTTTAAAACCTTTTAACGTGTCGTAATAAATTTGTCATCACTATGACTTATATCATATGATATAAGACCTGAATATACTCATAAATATGAGTTAAATATAGTGGTGTGACGTTAACGTACGTACGTAAAATATATAACGTGTCAGTAGTACGTTGGAATATATGTGTATGTGCCTTTTTCAAAAAATCTGAATATATATATATATATATATATATATATATATATATATATATATATGTTGAAAAATGGCGTGTGTATGTGTGGAGAGGGAGTGGAGAACTTTCCTTTCTTCAACTTGTTGCCTTTGTGCCTTTTCCAAATATAGCTTCCTTTAATGAACTACTTAGTTTAATTAACTAAGTACTTCACTTAATGAACTAGATTAGTTCATTAATGGTGGCACCTGAAAATAGTTCAAACACAACAAATGCTTGCCATTTGATGTAAGCTTTAAAGCTTCATGGCTCGTTAGTGCGACAACATTATATATGAACTATATAAGGCAAGTTTTATGCAACAACGTGTCATGTCATAAAATATGTCATGCATTTCTTTGTAACACGTTATTTAAATCATGCATCTTGAAATCACTCAAACCCCTTTTTCTCTACAATCTTCCCCTTTTGATGATTTTCAAAATAACCTACATTCATGATTTAAATCTTATCACTCCCCCTTCAATCGTGCATAAATTAAAATTTTGAATTTCAAATTTCAAATCCGCACCCCTTGATTTATGCAATCAATATCTCTCTCCCCCTTAAATCATGCATTCTCTCCCTCTTTATGGAAAGACAATCAAAAGCGCATGTAAAGAAAAAAATCATGCATTTCGAATAGTATGAAAAGTGCGTTCTTTAGGGTTATTTATTCAACCCTTTGAGAATGTCCCTTTTGGTACCCAAATTTGGGTGACCTTTCTAGGTCTTTCAAAAGGTGAGAAAGGTGATGAAAATGCAACATAATATATGTTAGGGGCAAATGCGTTTGGCCTTTGGCCAAGAAACCCATCATGCATATAGTATGATTTTTGTTTTTGATACGCATTTTGGTTTGCATATGCATTAATGGTCTCTTTTCATATTTGTACGACGCAAAGTTATATCTCGTATGATATGAAGATGAAGCACGATGAGATGTCATAGGGGAAGGTCTAGGCGTCTTCTTAGATGTCATATATGTCTTAGATGCATCCATTTTCTTTGATGGAATGAATTTTGTTTGTTTATTTAGTGACTCACTTTTCTCAACGTATCCTAGTCCGGTTTTGTCACTATTATGCTTTTGTGAAGAAATGATGTGATCTAACATGTTTGTTCCTATGTCAAATTGTTTCACCATTTTCTTTACAACAAAGACACATTTTTCGGCACACAGGTCTGGTTTAGTTCTTTCATGTTTGGGCGTATGGACAAATACGGTACAGCCGAACACTTTGGGAGGTAAAGTGAAGATAGAGGGGATCGTATGTTGTGATGACAAGGCTTGAATGGATGTTTTATAGTCAAGGATCTTTGTAGGAAGGCGGTTAATAAGTTATGTAGCAATGGTCACGACCTCGGGCTAGAAACACATAGGAGCATGTGAATCGTACATTATTGCCCGGGTCATTTCTAAGATGATATGGTTTTTTCTTTCGGCTACCCCGTTTTGCTCAGTGTATTTGGACAAGAAGTTTGATGTATGATGCCTTGGTCAAGAAAGAATTTTCCCAGGTTCCCATCAAGGTATTCACCCCCATTATGGGATCGATGAATCTGTATTTTTGTATCAAATTATATTTGTACCATGTTATAGAAGTGAATGAACTTTTTTTGCACCTCAGATTTATGTTTAATGACATAGAGCCAGGTCATGCGTGAGAAACCATCAACAAAAATCACATAATAACGAAAACCAAGAGAGGTATTATAGGGTGAGGGACCCCAAACATCGGAGTGAACCAAGAAAAACATGCGATCAGCCTAGGTATTATTTGCAATATAAGATGCTCGAGTCTGTTTGGCCTAAAGACACGTGTCACACGATAAAATATTTATCGGAAAAGTAAATAAGGTTGGTAACAAACGTTGGAGATAACCAAAAGAGGGGTGCCCTAACCGGTGATGCCATAACCACACCTGTCGATTGGTCGTTCCGGTGGCAAGATTAGATTGTCCATGTTGTGTTACAGAATCAACGAAGTACAGTCCTTGGTGTTCAGTACCACGCCCAATGATCATACCCGTATAAATGTCCTGCACAAGACAACAATTTGGATACATTGGCACAACACAGTCCAATGCTTTTGTAAGTTGACTTACTGACAAAAGTTTGGTTGATAAAGAGGGTACATAAAGGCACTTGGGTAGTGTGAGGGTAGGAGTGATGGAGTTAGTACCCCCACCAACAACAGGTATACAGGCTCCATTGGCGGTTTCAACGGTAGTCTTAGTAGGTTGGGTAAATGTGAGGAAGTCAGATTTGTTACAAGTCATTGTATCGGTAGCACCGCAGTCGAAGATCCACTGAGGTTTAGCCTGGATAGAGTAGATTTTGGACATAATGGGTAATTTTGTCATTTCAAGGATTTTTTGCGGTTTAAGGGCTTCAGGGGGTAAATCTGGTATATTGGAAACTTTATGGGTAGGAAATGTAAGAATAGTTTGTTCTGGGGGTGCGGCCGCAATTTTTGATGGTTCAGGGGCTTCTCCGACCACTCCAGAAACTTCAAGGACCTGACTAACATTTTCATAAAACGTAGGGGCATCATAGGCAATTTGTGCGGTATTTAAAGAATCAGGGTTAGGGCAGTCCTTAACCATGTTACCTTCGATGCTCTCTGCAGCCATGGCTGCGCTGTTGTGCTCCTTTCCCTTGCTGTGCTGACTATCTACCTCTCTGGTGCCCAAAAATTCTTCGTTGGTGCTTTGAGCAGCTGCAACCTTGGCCTTTTCTTTGTATTCTTCCCACCAATTCGGGAATCCATGAATCTTGAATCAGTTTTCTCGAATGTGCCCTCTCTTTTTGCAGTAGATGCATTCTTGAGCATTTCTCCCTTCTCCAAGCAGTGATGGGTGCCATGAGAGTGGATTCTCTGTACCTTTTCTCTGTTTGCTATGGTCTCTTGAGGGCTTGACTGTCAGGCCCTGACCTATCCCAGATGATTGTCTCTGTTCTGATGGGTGAAGTACTTCGTTCTGCACCCCTGCCCTTTGAAGTTCATTGTAAGCTGTCTCCACAGTGGGTCTTGGCACCTGCTTCAAGAATTCTTTCTTCGTATCTCCAAAAGTATCATCAACTGTTAGGAGCAGTTGATATAGTCTATGTTCTTGCACCTTTTGTGTATATGTGGCTATGTCTTTTGGAGATTCCATGGGGTTTGGGTCCGTGGTATCGATTGTCATCCATAGTCCTAGGAATTGGTCCCATAACTCTTCCAGTGAGTGATTTCTCTGTTTAATAAAGTAACATTGCTTGTGTAAATCAAAGATCTGTAATGAATCTCCCCCAGATCCGTATGTGACTGCAAGGCCATCCCATAATGCCTTCATAGTTTAGTATTTTGACACATTGTTCACAAGGCTATCGTCTATGTTGTCAATGAGCCAAGTGAACACCATTTGATCACTCTGTTCCCATGCTAGGTAGGCAGAGTCTCTAGACAGGGGGTGGAGGTACCCCTGTTATATGGGAGCTCCTCCCCTGCCCCCAAGAGCCATTTTCATCAACCTGCACTAGAGGGTATATTTGGTGCCATCAAGTTTGACTTTCAATGTTAAATTTGCAGATGAGGCTGGAGATGGAGATACCACTAAAATTTGTTGCAGAAAACGAGCAAGCTGTTCAGCAAAATCGGGCTGCACATGGAAGTTGGGTTTATTTTCTTTGGATTCTTGACTTGATCCTGGAGTTTGTGACATTTTGGTATATGGTACTTTGCAGGTGATGAGGATAAGTACTGTCACTTGCACTTGGTCCGTCCGAGAGAGATATGGCAATGATAAAGATAAATCTGAGCCACCAAGGTACTCAAATATGAACATATATGGTATTTGATCAAATGTATTTTTTGGCTATGATGTAAGTGAAGTACTGAGCCAGAACATGCTCTTCACACGGCTGGTTTTGGGTAAGTAATTTTTGGCAATGATGTGAATGAACTCTGAGCTAAACCAGTTTTCAAACACACTCAGATTGATTAAGAGGTTAAGCCGCTCTGCTACTATATGTAAATGAGGAGCAGAAGATAATTTGGGAAAAATTATTTGTATTTCTCAATGAATATCATCCCAGTATACATTTACATTTTATAGCACAATTTTATATCTATACAAGGTAATGAATCAATCAACAATCAATTACAATAATTACAATTTCCTATTCTATGGTAATTACTGCACAATCTTCATCCTTGATTTCTTATCCCTGATTTCTTGGAATTGTGGGACTGACTCTGATTTTGTTCACAGAGCGACTTGCAGGTATTTTGCAGCCACCCGTCAACTAGTAGCAAAATAAAAGAAAATGATTTTCAAACTTTAGATTAATAATTACCCAAAGTCTTTCTTAATCAACTTATAAGAATGAACCATGTGGAGATGGTTGGTGATGCTCACGTAATATCGGTGTGTATATCAAGTTAGAGTATGTAGAAATCAATTTCTGAAACATTTGTTGTATTTATACATACAAATGATCTAATCGTTTTATTGTTTTAGTCATGTATTTTTTTAATATGTCATATATTCACTTTCATTAATAACCTACTAAATTATATTTAAACAATTACTAACCAAAATAAAGTATTAACTAAGATTAAACAATTAATCAAAGGGAAAAACTAGGCATTAGATACAATTTTAGTGACCGAAAAACGGTTCGATCAAGCCTCTCTTTGACATGGGCTTTCCCTGGTTGGTGGTTAGACCAAGTATAATAGCATCCCTTAGATTCTTTTCTGTCATGGGAACAGTTCAATAGTTCAATGCTGTTTGTTTATTAACTTATATTATTAAACTTGGCTAAAAATTTAAGATGGACAAAGTGTGTGCATATATAAGTATATGCATGTGTATTGACAATTCCATTAAGATTTTATTCTTGAACAAAAATCTATTTTTTTCTTTATTTCATCTATTCATAATTCAAACAAGGCAAGATACATGTTATACCACAAATTAAAATTAGAAAAGAAGTTTCAAAAAATAACAGATCTATTCAATTCTATCTATAACGAATCAGATCTGATATACCTTAGGAAATTTGTCTTTTTTATCGACTTTTAATGGAATCACCAAAAATTCTTGAATGATCAAAAAAATAAGTCTTTATTTTATATATATACACACACACACATACATACATATATATATGTATGTATGTGTGTGTATCTATGGAAAAAACGATGACCTTCTTCTTTGGCGATCCATGGCAGCGTGCGTAACTGACGCCGCCTTTCTCTTTCTGCATTCTCCTTGGTGCGATTTCCATCGGTTTTTTAATTTCTGTTTTCACTGCATTCGCCTGTGATTGCAACTTGTCGCAATGGAATCTATGCCGTCACAGCCGCCATCTTTTGCTTTGATTGTTTCCGGGACTCATAATACTATTGCTATTTCACCCAAAACAATCGAACGACACAAGGGATTGCCTATGATCACCTTTACAGATGAAGAGATTGATGCACTTGCTGTCCCTTTTCGGTTTTCATTGATAGGTACCTTCTGGTATGATGTCCTTCGCTTAAGATTATATGTGATGTGTTTGAGCGTATTGGATTTCGTAATTATTTGCGGATTACTTTGATTGATCAAAAGCACATACTTTTAAATTTTTGCCATGAACCTGATTATATCTGTTGTTTCTACCGACGATCATGGAGTATATCAGCTTGTCATATGCGAGTCACAAAATGGACTATAGATTTTGATCCCTCTTCGGATGTGCATATCGTCCCAGTTTGGGCAGCTTTTCCGGGTTTGCCAATTCATCTCCAACATAAATCTGCATTATATGAGATTGTTCGGTCAGTTGGTACTATAATTAAATTGGATGTTGCTACAGCGGATGGTTTACGACCATTTGTTCCAAAAGTATGTGTAGAATTAGACGTACCACAGGAACTTCCTCAAAAGATATACCTACAAGCTCATGTAGAAAAATACACTATACATATGTTGTACATATAATAATGAAGGTACAAAATACATAGAAGGTACAAAGTACAATAGAGCCGTTTGATAGAGCCGTTGGATGTACATGACCGTTGTGAGGTGGAAGGTCTTCTTCCTTTCTTGTATATATAGTTGGTTAGTTGTAGTATTTTGTTCTTAAGCAAGAATTCAATAATATCTTGATTCTTCTTCAACCTTGCTTCTGCATTGTTTGCACATCATATTCCTCTTTCTTCTACATGTTTCTCTCTTCTCCAATTCCTTCAATTGTTTCTTTAGAATTTCTACATGGTATCAGAGCACTGGTTATCTTCCTCTTCTTCGTTATATATTCTTATCATTTCTGAACTAGTAAAGATTCAATTCATACTCCCTGAAGTCTGCAACTGTTATCAACACAGTCCTCAGAGGAAGAAGACAGAGGTGGAAAGAGAAGAAGATATTTGAGTAATACACGGTTGGTATATAAAATTGATATATACACGTTGATGTGTAAGAATTAGTACACGTTAAACATCACGTGTCAGACTTATCAAAGTTGGGGTACAGCTGGTTTGCAACTTGGAAAAAGGAGGGATATTTTTGGAAGTTCAATTTCTTAAAGCTTTCTTGAGAAGCTTCGGCACAGCAATCCTCCTTCACTTGTTGCATGTTACATTTTACATTAGTTTTGTCAAAAGCTTTTCTACCGTCAGCTAATTTGTTTTTCTTTCCACGTTTCACAAGGCAAACCTCCATAATTTCACATTCTGCTTTTCCTAAATCATTTCTCTCTTTTCAAGTTTTTTCATCCCTATTCAAACACATCACGCAGATTCACTTCTCTCTTAAAAAAAAAAACTACAATCACAAATTGAAAACCTAAACCAGCAGCAGCTGGATTCCGGTACCCTTTTTCGATCCTGACCTTCTACAAGTCTTTTTTGAATTTTCAAGGATGCCTATAGGTGTGAGATCCTTCATCTTTGCCCACCTAAATCAAAGTCCGCTCATCTGACCAAGCGATGCGAGCAGCCTCAAATGAGCACCTTTGCAGTAAGAGACAATATGTTAGTTGCAGAAGGATTTCAGGATTTTGATATGGAGAAATTCCAGCTGTCTAAGCATTTTCAGTATCCTTGACCAGTCAACGTAAGTCTTCTGTTTCTTCCTTGTTAGGGCTGTAGTTGTGTTTGCATACTCATTTGCGAACACTACGCGCTGCTGCTCTAGTCAGGACCATGTTTACTGGCTTTATATGGCATCTGTTTTAAGCACTCACTATAAATTGTTCCTGCTATAATCATTAGTTCATATGATGAGCAATATCAAGCGTGTTGTTTTCAAATCTACCAAGATCAACTGGAAACTCAGGGGTCTTACAATATTCATGGCTATTAAGTTTCAAAAATTCTCAATTGGCTATGAAGAGCCTTGGCTCATAAAGCCGGAATCTTCTCAATTGGCTATGAAGAGCCTTGGCTCATAAAGCCGGAATCTTCTCAATTGGCTATGAAGAGCCTTGGCATAAAGCCGGAATCTTTTTCAATAGGCTATGAAGAGCCTCGGCAATGAAGCTAAAAATCTATTCAATCCATTTCTCTATGAAAAGCCATAAATTTCTAAGGACATTGAGCCATTTTTAATGGCCAGTTTGATATTACCTTTCTTTTGAGCAGCAAACTTCTCTTCTTCAGTTAAATCTCCATAGAGCAAGCTCCAATGTCATTATCGGTAATTAATGACTGCTTTTTATTTAGTAGCTTTACTTAATTTATGTCCAGTGCTGGAACCTTCATCTGATATTTCCAACTCAACGTTTATCTCTGAGTTGGACTTCTCTTGGGCAATCATACATGCATCATACCTGGAGTCTACTCCAGGAAAGGAAGGAAAATACAATGTTACACTTCTTTTTATCAAAAGAATTAGTTCCAGAAACTGTAAGATAGATATAACAATAACAAAATTGACTTAACTCCTAGTTTAACTTTTGAAGAAAAATTACTTTAAAGAAATGGAGGTGTGTTTTTTTTGATTGGGCATGTATGATTGACTGTGGTTTTAAACAAAAATTTTTGCGTTGATACTTTTTTTTTCTTCTTCAAAACGTGTTGGTTCTACATGTGTCTTTATTTAATCTGTCTGAGTTGCATGATTCTGGGTTTGTTTGCTGAAATCGCTGAACAGGTTTGTGTATCTGTTTATTTTTTACTGAAACAGTATAACAGTTTATGTACTTTATGTCATGAGTATGACAGTCTATATGTTTCATAATTGTTCTATAGTCCATGGATGTTATAAAGAATGTTGTGTTCATATGCCCAGTTATCACTTGAGGAGGAGCATGTGTTATGATTAACATTTATGTTATGGGCAAGTGATTCTCAAGCAAGTGATTTTCTGGGCATGTTACTGTAACATGTGATATTTTTGCTGCAACTGGTTTCGAGCTCTTGAGCTCATACAATTTCTATCTTCTTTATTCAACAACTTGTTTTCGACCTAATAGCATAATAGCTGAAAATTCAAGTGTTATAGTTGATCTTCATGATAATCTGTCTTAGCATGAATTTTGTGCTCTGTCAAGGGTGACTAAGTTTGTAATTTTTTTTTTTGATAAACGTGTTAAGTAAATAGTCTGTGAAAATAACATATAAATATGTCAAGTGAAATATGGTAATAGGGCTGGTTTTTTGGAACCATCTTACATGTTGATATAAGACATTTGTCTTGGCATCCAGTTTAATGTAGTGGCCATTGTTGCCATTATTATTTGAATGGAAAAGAGTTCCTCTGAGCTATGAACATGGATAATCTTGAATTATTCCTCTGAGTCATTGACATGAACTCCTCTAACCATTTTAAATGAGGCTTGAAGAGCCTTAACTGCATAGCTGAAATCTTCTCAAGGAATTCCACTATTTGAGGCCGTAGTTGCCATTAACATCTTTATTATTTCTGATGCCATACATGTTCTTGTATCACTAGTGAGATGTTATTCATTTATCCCAAAATATCATTCTGCTGCTAATAGAAAGTATCAATTCTTCAGCAATCCAAAAGGATCAACTATTTAATTCTTATCTGAGGATCTTATTACAAAGAACCCAGTGGAGAAGTCTGGGAAGGACGAAGTTACAATAAAAGTACTGAAGTCCATTTAATATTCATTCAAAAATCAACAATTGTCTAGTACAACTTACACCCCATCAACGTGTACTTCCAGGGGGTTATGTGTCCACTATGCATGTGCATGCACAAAATAAGTTTCTTATTTTTGCCAGATGTGCTTCACTTTTAGTACATTTTTCCCCTCAAAAGTCGAAATATCGATTTCCAAGGAGCATTAAAGGAGCTGTCCTATATTTTCAAGAAAAGCAATTCTGCATGCCGCTCTTTAACATCAGCCCATCAAAACTTCAACTCCGTTATTCCTATTTCCTCCAATTTTCTCTCACATTCATCCTCAAAACTTTCTTGAGCAAAATATTTCGTGTTCTACAAAACTATTTCAATTACAAGTATCTGTTTGAATAAACTGTGTTTAGCTGTGTGGTTCATCTTGACTGAGTATTAATGTCTATTGATATATGTGTAACTTGCTAGCTGTTCTAAACTCCTCTCCTATGAACTTTATCTTGTAATGGCATGCTCGCTTTTATTGGCATTAATTATGTCTGTTAGATTCCTCTGCTGCGCTTATATCTCTATATTACTAGTTGTTGTGTGTCCCCTACTGATATCAAACTCACATTTAGTTTCCCCTGGTATGCATCTTCTACATCCTAGTTTCGTATTAAATTTCTAACCTCATTTATTTCTCTTATATCCTATAAGCTAGATGGTCTTCTGTTGAAATCTGTTTGAGGGGGAGAATACAGTAGTGGTCTAAAATCTTCACCTGTTATTTTTCTATGTCGTGTCTGTATGCCTAAAAAAAAATGAAGTGAGCATTGCAGTTTATCAAATTTAGTTGCAACATGAACACTTATCAAAATTAGAAGCAACTTGCAAGGTGAGCATTGCATCGTCCTTTAAATATTTCTTTACTTCATGAGCATATTTCCAGTTGGTATACCAAAGTTTTTCATCTGAAAAATCTTTCTATGGTGTTAATTGAATGTCTCTTGTCTTCTATGCATACTCATGAATAAATCTTTTTAGTCTCATATTATGGAGTGGTATCAAATTATACATCCCTGGTGATGATGTTTCTATTAATAGTAGTTAATCCATTCTAGTTTGTGTGGCTAGGTATGAATAATGACAATTTTTTTGTTGACATGTTCAAATCAATTTTACTTATTCCTCACTATCTTGGCTTGCAGTGGAAATAATTGATGTTACGGTTGCTTAGCAATATAAATTGGTTTACAACGTTGCTTCTTTAAACTGTGTTTTTCATGACTAACAAGGATTCCAAGATTGTCATTCGTCATAGAAAGGCTTCTGGACTGCAGGTGTCATTATTTTTATGCAGGATATTTCGGAGCTATTTACTAACAGTTACAGTGCAGGTTGGATAGATGAAATTTTTTGTGCAGGTTAAAGGAAGAGTTTTTTTTTTTCTTTTCTCTTCTAATTTTTGCAGGAACTCCAAACTCATTTGCAGAATCAGAGGGACCGGTGGTATATGGAACCAGTTCAGGTGTTAAAAAAAAAAGGTAATATTCGAGCAGGCATGAAGAGGTCAACAATTGAAAGGTAACCATGGACGGAGAAAAAGAGTGAAAGAGGCTGAAGGTCCATTGAAGACTTCCCTAAATAATGAAGCATACATAGTTCATAATTAGTTGGTCCAAACTTAGTTGCATATGACTATGCACTAAGTTTGAGGGGGAGTGTAGAAAAATACACTATACATATGTTGTACATATAATAATGAAGGTACAAAGTACAATAGAGCCGTTTGATAGAGCCGTTGGATGTACATGACCGTTGTGAGGTGGAAGGTCTTCTTCCTTTCTTGTATATATAGTTGGTTAGTTGTAGTATTTTGTTCTTAAGCAAGAATTCAATAATATCTTGATTCTTCTTCAACCTTGCTTCTGCATTGTTTGCACATCATATTCCTCTTTCTTCTACATGTTTCTCTCTTCTCCAATTCCTTCAATTGTTTCTTTAGAATTTCTACAGCTCAGCAGAAGATGATATTACAGCAGATAATATATGAAGATATACCTGCTTTTTGCTCTACATGTTGTCGGCTGGGATATACGACGGGTTACTGCGATGATCACCCGTCCCAGCCCCCTGCAGTTAATACAAGGCATGCAACCCACTGGACACCTAAAAAAGATACTACGTAAGGATGATGAACAACAAGGTGAAGAGCCAATGAATTTAGTAAATGCGGAGGAACCTACAGCAAAGATAGGGGACCCTCCGCAACTTCCTGAACAATCCGTCCCTGACCCTCGGCCACACTTTTCGGTCTCTAATATTCAGGATTTGCACATATTGGATGATGATAAAAAGAATGCAATTATTTGCCAGCAACAGCGACAGGATGAAACGGGTTATTATTAGTATTCAGATTCTGATGTGGGCCGAGTGGATTTACAGTCCGAAGAACTAGAGTCACGCGCCACTTTCATATCACAGATGAAATCAGACTCAGAGGCCCTTAGTAAACGTCTGCTAATGCATCCCACAACATTTGATGATGCAAATATTTTAGATGCTGCGCTTTCTGATCAGCCTCCTGAAGAACATGACAGTTTTATTCCAGCTCCTCCTAGGCGTCGTCGTCGTTCAAGAAAGGATTTGCCTCCCAGGCCACCATCTTCCATAAAAACTCGAAGTGCAACACATTGTCGTTTTGATCTCTTGCAGATTGATCATGAAACAGTTTCCCAATGAAAGTGTTCACTTGGAATGTAGGAGGTCTCCGCACTTCTTTAAATCGTTTAATCGCAATTTTGCATGCTCACCATGTTGAGTTCTTGATCTTAATTGAGCCCAAACAAAGAGAAGATAAGCTAACATACTATCGTCTGAAGCTGGGATTTCAACAATTCCTCTCCACATGTGACAATAATATTTGGCTATTCTGGCAGTCTACTACGATTCGGTTTAACAGTATACAACATGCTATACATGCTTCTTTATTTCGTTTCACTTAGTTGCTTATTCAGCAGGATATCGCATGGTCTGTGGTTTATGGCAAACATACTGTACATGATCGCAAACCCCTATGGGAAACTTTATTATTGCATTGCCAGCAGACAACAGATCCATGGGTTATAGGGGGCGACTTTTACATTACGATCTTTATTTGATTTTAATGTTTGTGTTAACAATTGTCACTTATAAGAACTTCAAATCATAGGACAGGTTTTTACTTGGTCACGAGGCAGTGGCATACATCGAGTACAACGTCGCTTGGATAGACTGCTTAGTAATACAGTTTTTGTGGACCTCTTTGTGGATGTTGTTGTTCATCACTTACCACGTGTGTCATCTGATCATTATCCGCTTCTATGAAATGTGATCTTACTCAGGAACGTCCACATGCACCTTTTTTGCTTTCTAAATGCATGGGTCGATCATTCGGACTTTTTAGCTTTCGTTGCTGCCACATGGAAAGAATACCCAACAGCTGGAGGAATGCGAGGATTATATACCAAGTTACACATGCTGAAACGCGATCTTCGTCGATGGAATAAACTCATTTTTGGCGATATCTTCCAACGCTCCAAAGATGCAGAACAGGATTATATTTGTAAAGAGGCAGTATATGACCTACTCCCAAGTACAAAGAATCGAATTGCACTTTCTTTGTCTCAAGCAAAGTTGTTGCGCTGCAATTCACAGCAGGCAGCTTTCTGGGCACAAAAGTCTAGGCTGCGATGGGCTTTGGAGGGAGAGTCTAACACGGCTTATTTTCATGCTATGATAAAGGATCGCTATCGCCGTCAACGAATTCGCTAAATCACTGCCACAGATGGGATCATACATACAGATCAACAGGAAATAGGTGACTTGGCAGTGGATTATTACAAAACTTTGTTCGCACATGCTGATGTCCAGGATCCTGAAACTTTGTTGCAGAATATTCCAACGATTCTTACGCAAGCATATAATAACTCTTTGCTTATCCTGCTGACAATGGAAGAGACAAAGCATGTTGTTTGGAGCTTAAACCCCAACACCGCAGCCGGACCAGATGGGTTTAATGGTTTTTTCTTCCGCACTTGCTAGGACTTTATACTGATGGATATTCTCCAAGCTGTACATGAGTTCTTTTTGGGTGTAACACCTCCTCAGTCCGTGCTTTCATCTATTATTACATTGATACCGAAGATATCACAACCTTAGACCTTTGTGGACTTTCGCCCGATTTGCTTATCCAATTTTGTGAGTAAACTGATGACTCGCATTTTGGCCACCTGGTTAGCAGCATTTTTACCTCGTTTAATATCTTTAGAACAGATTCGTTTTTTAAATGGTCACAAAAGTCAGTTTTGTAGCTAGCTCTAATATTTCTGCACAACAGCGGTCAGCTATGGGAGCCATATTAGGATCCTATCTATACAGGGGAGTAAATAGGGCACAATATTGTCAGACTCTTCTAAATCATTTTGATGCAATATTAGCAGGCTGGGTGTTACGCCCCGCACCCTCCGTAGAGTAATTTAAGGATAAAAGAGAATTAAATGGGATTGATGATCATAAATATTGATGAATAAAGAATTAAGTAAGAGAATTAATTGGAATTAATTAAGAGGATTAAATTTTTAGAATTAATTACTATTTAATGGAATATTAGAAATGTATCCTTTAAGATAAATAAGGTAATATGATATGATTTAGAAACTTCAAATTCCACCCTTCCCATATCAAAACTGACAGAGCGTCAGTTTCTCTCCTGTATCAGATTAGAAACCGACGCCATTCTCCACTTCCTCTCCCATAGGCGATTCTTCTTCTCCAACCCTAGGCAAAGGATTTTTCAAGGTCTGCAGTCCAATCTTCTTCCGTTCTTCGTTTCTTCTTCGAGTAATCACAAGCAAGTAATCATCTTATAAGTTCTTACGTTTTGCGAAAGAAAAAGGCCTACTTTTGATATCAAATTGGATCACCATGCAGTAGTTTCTTTCCGTGAATTCTATTTGTGATTCATGTGTTTTGGTGTTGATGATTTGGCCGTCATATGTTGAAAATCATTTTGTGGTTGTTGATTACTTGAGATCCTGCAGATCCCTACCCCTTGAATCCCTTCTTGTTGTGATTTCATTGTTGTGTGGGGTTTGAGGGTGAAAGGTGAGATCTTTGGATTGATAAGGTTGGAATATTTGAGTTCTAGGCTTGAATCTTTGTTTGGTATGTGTATAGTGTTCAATCTGCAGTTTAAGCATGAGATTATAGCAGGGATTAGGCTTGGATTGATTGGGATGAAGCTTGGGACCAATTGGAGTTATGGTTCTGCAGTTTCTGCAGAAATCGCAGAATTTCTTTTCTGGAATAGTAGACATCGATCGATCGATGTGAGAGGATGAAGTACTTTGATCGATCGATGTGAGGGTATGATGTCCTCTGATGGACATCGATCGATCGATGTGAGGGGATGAAGTACTTCGATCGATCGATGTGAGGGTATGATGTCCTCTGATGGACATCGATCGATCGAAGGGATGAAGTACTTCGATCGATCGATGTGAGCGTATGATGTCCTCTGATGGACATCGATCGATCGATGTGAAGGGAATGAAGTACTTCGATCGATCGATGTGAGGGTATGATGTCCATCAGTTTTGTGAAAAAATAAGGGAAGAAAGAGGGAAGCTAGGGGACCCTTTGGGTGGCCTTAAAGACTTCTTAGGACCTGATTGAGGTCAGTCTAAGTCTTGGGAACATGACTTAAGATGGTGACTCAAATTTGGGGAATTGGAAGGGTATTCGAATCTGATTTCGACGTGGATGACCTAGGAGGGTTAGGAAATGAACGTACGAGGTTTTCTAGAGTTCAATGAAGGAAAGGTAGGGGTTCTCACTTTAGTTCGTGAATTTCAGAATCAAGGTTAAGCGTTGACGACCTAGCTTGAAGCATAAGCATTGATGTGTAAGTATGGGGAATCTTGTGTGATTGATTGACACCGAATGTGAATTGAATGAATGTGAACGAAGAACGTGATTGAAATGAGGAGTCTTGCATCATGGCACTTGCATTTGCATATTGTTTTGAAAAGAGCTGTGCTTCGGCACAGGTTTGCGAAGGTGGCCTGTAATGTTAATCGGGATGGAAATATAAGCCGAGGTGCATTACAGGGCACAAAGTGTCTGTAACGTTAACCGGGATGGAAGTATAAGCCGGGGTGCGTTACAGGATATAAAGTTGTCTGTGATGTTAATCGGGATGGAAATATAAGCCGAGGTGCATCCTAGGGTATAAAGTTGTCTGTAACGTTAATCAGGATGGAAATATAAGCCGAGGTGCGTTACAGGGTATAAAGTTATGTGACCGGACATTGTGACATGCATTGCACTGTTTTGAAAGGAAATTGCTCATGCATTTGTGACTGTGTAGTGTAGTGCATATTTTGTCATGCATCACGCCGAGTCAGTTCGGTATGATCGATATGTGACTTGAATGATCGTTAATTGTTAATGATTATGAATTATTGTTTTACGTTCTTGTATTGGTAAATCTAAGCTCTTGAAAGTATACAAGACATGTGCCCCATTTCCCTTGAATTATATATTACTCATGTCTTGCCATGTGTTGATCCCGTACGTCTTATGAGCGGGTTACTTGCTAGCATTTTTCGCTAAGGGTACTACCTTCATTGTGCAGATGAGCCTAGCTATGACATGATCTTCATAGAGGACGATGGCGAGTGGGCCGAATGGGATGCTTAGTGCCTGTTTGGGAGATAGTCGAGACTGTTGCTAGTTATTTTAGTTTCTTTCATTCATTTGAGGATCTAGTTGATTATGAACATACATACTCTTCCGCTACGTTATTACACATGGATGTACGAATTTGAAGATTTAGATTTTGTTTTGCACGTGTCTCCGTGCTTATTCTCTTACGTCATGGATGATGTGTATTCGAGAGATGAGACGTCTTGTAGTCTTCTCAGTAAGCTACGACAGGTGCACCGGTTCGGATTCCACTGTCCGGGTCGGGGCGTTACAGGTGGTATCAGAGGCTAGGCTTCAGATCTACCTCAGAGACCTAGGTTATGTCATATAGAGTCTTAAGCTATGATTTTGACCTTAAGTTGATCCATAGGTCTAAGTATATGATCTTAGACATAAGTTTGATTGGGCTGGGTGTGTGCGAGCGCGATTAAAATTTAATTAATCAGCTTTATTACTCTTTTAGTTTACGAGTTCCGTCCTGTACAACGCATATGGGGTTACAGGATTCTCCTTGGAATTACTGAATGCTAATAAGCGTTAATTGTACAGACAATACCTCCCAGAAGAGAAAACCAGTGAAATGGTGGCAATGGAAATGAGAACCCACAGCCACCACAAATGGTAATGCATCAAGCTCTAATGAACGCCATAGCGGTGATTGCGCAAAGTGTTGCTCAACAACATCAGCAGCCACATGCCCCACCACCAACGCACTCGGACTTGTCTACAAGTGGATGCGAAGGAGTGGTGGCGTAGCAAAACTGACACCGTCGATCACTTGGATCAAACTTTAGAATGAGTTCAAGAGGTATTTCGTGCCGATAGTAGGATCTTCAGAGCATGACTTTGGATGCATGGCAGAAATGTAGAATTAGGCCATGATACTAGAAAATAAGTTACGATTTTGCCTCTAAGTCACAATCTTAGACACATGTGATGATTTGAACATAAGGCGATGATCATGAACATAGGTACTGATCTCGGTTATAAGCGATGATTCTGAACATAAGTCACGATCTTAGACTTAAGTAACGATCTTGATTACGAGTTTAGGCATAAGTACGGAATTAGTAATAAGTGTTGATTTTGTACAAATTATGATTTGGAAATAAGACGCGATCTTAGAAGTAAGAATGATGATGCTAAGAACGATCCTAGAGATAAGTTGTGATCCTAAACTATAGGGGGCCAACGGATTTGGACGCATGTACATCTAAGATACCTCATACAATTCTCCCTTATCTAAGGATGATCACAACTCTCTAAGCCGTGATCTTAGTAACTCTAGGTGAACATTATATAATTGATTCGAATGAATTACGATGTTAATCAGAACATCCTAGTACAAACCTTAGATCAATATTACCGGGTCAGGCAGTAACTCGGGCTACCTTACCATAATTGCAACATAGTACTTGACGCCACTAGGGTAAATTAGAGAAGGTCCATATTCTTACCTGGACGGTAATACCATAGTAGGCTTAGGACTAAATTGGGACCATAGCTACTAAGAAATGAATTGTAATAGTGGAGTAAATACTAAAGGATGATTTATAGTAGCATGATAGAAATTAAGCAACGATTTATAAGCATTATGATCAGTAGAGTTAGTGAAAGATATTGTTAACAGAGTTTATAGTTTACAATTAAAATGCCCAATTTAGAATTACCAAAATAGACCGATCATATTAGTCTTATTAGCGATATTGATCGGCAGTGACATACGAGAACCTACTATATTTTACACCTTGGAACGATAAAGTGTCACAAAATCTTTAGCTAAGTGATGAACCCCTAGAAACATAGAGTTACTTGGCTTGAGTCGAACTTGAAATTGCAAGGAAGCAAGCATGAACAAGTAATAATTTCTGTTCGGGTGAGATTAACTCAATTAGAATTAGCGGTTAAAATAACCCAGTAAGAAGTGCGATGGATTAGTGTGGCGCACAGAAGTACGGTAAATGAGAATACCTTAAGACGAATAATATTGAGTTGCCATGCTAGGATTGGAGTGTCGCAGCTAAAGATGTTATCATGAGTAGACGAACCTTAGACCTATAAGTTACGGTACTTAGAAAGATTTATCCCTGACCGTAAGAGTGGATTATAGAAATTATACGAAGTATGGATAAATATGTTTCAAGCGGTTAAATATTTATACATGAGCACATCCACTAAGATATACCCTATATTTCAAAGATTTTTCAATTTTTCTAAGTATTTTAACTAGTTTGCTTATTTATAGTCTGCTACCTTAACAATGTTGTATCTTCTTCCGTATTCGTATTCCAACCTGATTGAATTTCAACTACTACTGACAAACTCTGAAAAATAGATACATTTTAAAATGTTGATGATTTGAAGAGCAATATGTCTATATATTTCTTATATTATTTCAATTTTCGTTTAGCTAAGTTTATTTTGTTAAAATAATTTGAGTTGTCGACTATTGATATTGCAAGCATTTTATTTTTGGAATTATCAACCGCTTGCCATGAAGTTACCTAATTTTGTGAAACAAAAAGTAGTTTCAAAACATACATGTTTTTTTAGAGAAAGAGATATACCATTTCCAAATTGTTTTATAAAACGTTACGTCATTGAGTTTCAAATGGTTTTAAGGCGGTCTTACCTGTAACACTTTTGTGAGTAGATTATACCCATATTTTGTTTTCTTGTTTGAGACATTCTTGCGAACAAGTTATTCATTCCTTTTATAAGAGGCCACGCGAAACACCACTTGCGAAAACGATTTTATAATACTTTAGCTCAAAAAAAAATTTTTGGGTACTGTGTAAATAATTAAAGCTATGTTTTGAATTATAGCCACATGAGCTATATTTTATTTATAGAGAAGCATGTCCATGCATACATTTCGTATACTAGGCTTATGACGGTATCTCTGAGAAATTAAGAGCATGATCATAGAGCTAGTTGGTAAGTATATAAAAACTGCTTTTGAAGGTTTAGTTGTGTTGAGGAGGGGTAACGGTTCCGTATTGGCATGCTCAAAGGATGTTAGTATGGTTAAGTATCTAAGTGATAAATCATATGTGATAAGTTTATGAATCTGGTATTGTAGATTGCAATAAGTCGAGTGATACACGTCAAGTGGTATAAGTGGAAGTTTGTAAGCACTAATTATCGAGGACTACGTAAGGATTGAATCTCATAAGGACGAGATCACCTTGAAAGATTTTAGTATTGATTAAATTAAATCGTACTAGAGTACAACGTATTTCGAAAAATACATATGGCTTCAGGGATGAGTCTTGTGAGTAAGGCGTTAAGTTAAGGATTGTAATACACTTAAGAACTGATTTTAGAGGGTTGGTCAGGATGGCAAATATAAGTTCGATATAGACCGACGATTAAGTCATGAAGCGTGCATATTGACGTTACCCTTAAGGTTGATTCGAGGACTATACAAGAATAGGTCACGATCTATCAGGCGGAGGACAATGGATTTAAGGAGTACATTGTGTGCTTACACACTGAATGATTTGAGAACTTAGTCCTGTACCGAGGAAGAGAAATGGGTACCATATCAGAATACGCAAGGGATACTAATTTCGGTCATGACCTAAGTAAATAATTTATGAAGGGCTATACTAAGTCATTAATTTCGTAACGCACAAGTTTCGAGGATGAAACTTTTTGTAAGGGGGGTGGAATGTTACGCCCCCACCCTCCGTAGAGTAATTTAAGGATAAAATAGAATTAAATGGGATTGATGATCATAAATATTAATGAATAAAGAATTAAGTAATAGAATTAATTGGAATTAATTGAGAGGATTAAATTTTTAGAATTAATTACTATTTAATGGAATATTAGAAATTTATCATTCAAGATAAATAAGGTAATATGATATGATTTAGAAACTTCAAATTCCACCCTTCCCATATCAAAACTGACAGAGCGTCAGTTTCTCTCCTTTATCAGATTAGAAACCGACGCCATTCTCCACTTCCTCTCCCATAGGCGATTCTTCTTCTCCAACCCTAGGCAAAGGATTTTTCAAGGTCTGCAATCCAATCTTCTTCCGTTCTTCGTTTCTTCTTCGAGTAATCACAGGAAAGTAATCATCTTATAAGTTCTTACGTTTTGCGAAAGAAAAAGGCCTACTTTTGATATCAAATTGGATCACCATGCAGTAGTTTCTTTCCGTGAATTCTATTTGTGATTCATGTGTTTTGGTGTTGATGATTTGGCCGTCATATGTTGAAAATCATTTTGTGGTTGTTGATTACTTGAGACCCTACAAATCCCTACCCTTTGAATCCCTTCTTGTTGTGATTTCATTGTTGTGTGGGGTTTGAGGGTGAAAGGTGAGATCTTTGGATTGATAAGGTTGGAATATTTGAGTTCTAGGCTTGAATCTTTGTTTGGTATGTGTATAGTGTTCAATCTGCAGTTTAAGCAGGAGATTATAGCAGGGATTAGGTTTGGATTGATTGGGATGAAGATTGGGACCAATTGGAGTTATGGTTCTGCAGTTTCTGCAGAAATCGCAGAATTTCTTTTCTGGAATAGTAGACATCGATCGATCGATATGAGAGGATGAAGTACTTCGATCGATCGATGTGAGGGTATGATGTCCTCTGATGGACATCGATCGATCGATGTGAGGGGATGAAGTACTTCGATCGATCGATGTGAGGGTATGATGTCCTCTGATGGACATCGATCGATCGATGTGAGGGGATGAAGTACTTCGATCGATCGATGTGAGCGTATGATGTCCTCTGATGGACATCGATCGATCGATGTGAAGGGAATGAAGTACTTCGATCGATCGATGTGAGGGTATGATGTCCATCAGTTTTGTGGAAAAATAAGGGAAGAAAGAGGGAAGCTAGGGGACCCTTTGGGTGGCCTTAAAGACTTCTTAGGACCTGATTGAGGTTAGTCTAAGTCTTGGGAACATGACTTAAGATGGTGAATCAAATTTGGGGAATTGGAAGGGTATTCGAATCTGATTTCGACGTGGATGACCTAGGAGGGTTAAGAAATGAACGTACGAGGTTTTCTAGAGTTCAATGAAGGAAAGGTAGGGGTTCTCACTTTAGTTCGTGAATTTCAGAATCAAGGTTAAGCGTTGACGACCTAGCTTGAAGCATAAGCATTGATGTGTAAGTATGGGGGATCTTGTGTGATTGATTGACACCGAATGTGAATTGAATGAATGTGAACGAAGAACGTGATTGAAATGAGGAGTCTTGCATCATGGCACTTGCATTTGCATATTGTTTTGAAAAGAGCTGTGCTTCGGCACAGGTTTGCGAAGGTGGCCTGTAATGTTAATCGGGATGGAAATATAAGCCGAGGTGCATTACAGGGCACAAAGTGTCTGTAACGTTAACCGGGATGGAAGTATAAGCCGGGGTGCGTTACAGGATATAAAGTTGTCTGTGATGTTAATCGGGATGGAAATATAAGCCGAGGTGCATCCTAGGGTATAAAGTTGTCTGTAACGTTAATCGGGATGGAAATATGAGCCGAGGTGCGTTACAGGGTATAAAGTTATGTGACCGGACATTGTGACATGCATTGCACTGTTTTGAAAGGAAATTGCTCATGCATTTGTGACTGTGTAGTGTAGTGCATATTTTGTCATGCATCACGCCGAGTCAGTTCGGTATGATCGATATGTGACTTGAATGATCGTTAATTGTTAATGATTATGAATTATTGTTTTACGTTCTTGTATTGGTAAATCTAAGCTCTTGAAAGTATACAAGACATGTGCCCCATTTCCCTTGAATTATATATTACTCATGTCTTGCCATGTGTTGATCCCGTACGTCTTATGAGCGGGTTACTTGCTAGCATTTTTCGCTAAGGGTACTACCTTCATTGTGCAGATGAGCCTAGCTATGACATGATCTTCATAGAGGACGATGGCGAGTGGGCCAAATGGGATGCTTAGTGCCTGTTTGGGAGATAGTCGAGACTGTTGCTAGTTATTTCAGTTTCTTTTATTCATTTGAGGATCTAGTTGATTATGAACATACATACTCTTCCGTTACGTTATTACACATGGATGTACGAATTTGAAGATTTAGATTTTGTTTTGCACGTGTCTCCGTGCTTAGTCTCTTACGTCATGGATGATGTGTATTCGAGAGATGAGATGTCTTGTAGTCTTCTCAGTAAGCTACGACGGGTGCACCGGTTCGGATTCCGCTGTCCGGGTCGGGACGCTACTCTGGGCTAGTAAACTTTTATCACCCGGAGGTCGATTGGTTCTGCTTCAATCGGTCTTAATATCTATCCCTCTACATATTATGGCTGCTGCAAGACTGCCAAAGAGTGTAATCCATGCTATTAATCAGAAGATGTCATTGTTTTTTGGGGTGATCGCCATCATTGGATTTCATGGAATAAACTTTGTCGGCCTCAACGGGAGGGTGGCTTGGGTATACACAATCTTCACACACTGCAATAGGCATATGATTGCAAATTATGGTGGAATTATCATTGCAGTACATCACTCTAGGCGAGGCACATGAGATTGCATTATGGAGTTAGGCCAGACTATATACCGAGAATTTACGACTCACCGACATGGAAGCGTATTTTTATTCGATTCATTCTTTCTGTTTGCTATACTCAGAGACTAGTTCCTCTCCTATGGTATGAATGTCTTCTTCTACCAGCTCTTTCACTTTAAGACAAGCCTATGAAGACAGTAGAGATCACTACTCCACACAATTAACACACAAGTTCATATGGTGGCATACCTTACCGAAGTCATCAAGCATTTTCATGTGGCGTCTGCTTCAGGGAGCACTGCCAATTGAGGAACATTTGATTCGTTTTCTCTAGATTTGTCCCGCAATATATCCTTTTTGTCACAATTCTTTAGCCACAATCACGCACATCTTTCTTCTATGTACACATATCAGGCACATTTGGACAAGATTTGCTCTACTCTTGAATGTCCCAATGCCAACGACATCAGCACTTCAGTCATACCTAATGCGGTGGTGGCTACCTACTACTGTGAAGTCCCTGCTAGGCCAATTCCGCATTGTTGCACCAACATCCATATGTTGGTCTATTTGGAAAGTTTATACTAATGCAGTATATGGTGATGCTGACCTCACTACAAATAACATCTACACAATCACTTGACAATTGTGTTTCTCTTGGGCATCGACGCGCTCAGGGAAAAAACTTGCCAAGAATATTCAGTCGCTCATTGATGCTGGTTTGTCGCCACATTTGAGAGTTCCAAAAGTTTGAATTGTTAAATGACTTCTACCGCCAACAGGAAAATTTAAATTAAATGTTGATGCATTGGTTAGAAAAGCAATGGCCTAAGCAGGAGCTATCTTGTTGGATTCATCAGGAACAATGCTTGGAGCCCTATCTTACGCTTTACCTCGTTTGCCTCCTTTGAAACTGAACTACAAGTTATCCTTTATAGCACTATCTACTTTGGTCTCTTACATCGCAGCTTGTTGATAGAAACTGACTGTTTGACCTTGCTTCAGCCTCCACAGGACTTATATGGAATATACACATATCATTACGGTAGATTGCAGTTACTTATGACTCTTACAGGTAGTTCGCTGCATCATGTTCCACGAGAAGCAAACATGGTGGTGCATCATCTTGCTATGCATGGACGAATGTTTCCCACCACGACGTTCTTCCCTACACCATCGTCCCTTCCACCCACTGCAAAAGGGTTCCTATTAACGGATGCGTCTACATCCTCTTTACGATTCTAATATCTATCCGATGATTATGCACGGAGGACGTCACCAATTTTTCATCTAGATGTTGCCAGTATCGTTTTGGTACAGGCAACATCGGTATGTTTTAATCTTATTCTTGCTCCAATATTCAGTTTGTTTATCTGCGCTAATTGCTTATCATTTTGGATTCTTATGCACGTTATGAAGCTTTGGCGGTTCGTCACATACTGTCTGCGACGTGCCTTCAATGCATGCAAATTCCCATGCTACCGCCTGTGTTCTTTTAGAATGCAGACGGCACTGATATGACTTTATTTCATCGTAGTTACATCTCTACGCTACCTTTTCCGGGTCATTTACCTCTCCTTTTTTATGCCGGAACAGCCATGCGATTCGTGAGTATCAAGACATAAGGGACAACCAGGAGCTTCGCGAGTTTAAAGATCTCAGACATTGAAGACTTCATATTAAATATGCTTTGCTCTTTCTTATATGTAATTGTATTGCATTCATTTATATTAGCTTTAACATTTTTACACATTTGTTGTCTTTCGTATCGGGAGAGTCTTCTGTATAACTCATAAATGTAATCACGGTATTCCTCCACCACAAATGAGGGTCCATATATTAATAAAATACTAGACGGTACCGTCCGTCTTTCACTAAAAAAATGTATGTACATATAGAGCCGATGGTCTCATTGGAAGCAAACTTTCTATCTATTGGGATAGAGATATTATTTACGTGTCTCTCATCATTTTCAGACCTTAATAATAGATTTTGATGTTGTTAGATATACTGATTATGACTGTTTTTTTTGTTGTTGTTTTCTTGCACCGGGGTCAAGCTTTTTGAAACCCATTGACATTTCTTCAGAAAGGAAACAGGAACAATTCCAACAAGTTGGATCTATATGATATAAAGGAGCTGTTTTTCTTTATTTTCCTGCAACTTTCACGAATCAAATTCCATAACCTATTCGTCTTTTTTTCTCTTCACCTACTCTCTGAAATTCAATCTGATGGAGATCAACGGAGAGATTCCTCAACGACGGCCGAAGACGAAGATTGTCTGCACGCTCGGCCCGGCTTCCCGTTCTGTGCCGATGATCGAGAAGCTTCTTCGTGCTGGAATGAGCGTCGCTCGATTTAACTTCTCTCATGGATCGTATGAATACCATCAGGAGACTCTTGATAATCTCCGGGCTGGCATGGAGAACACCGGCATCCTCTGTGCTGTTATGCTGGATACTAAGGTCCTCTTTCTTCGTTTTCTCTTTCATCAATTTTGCTTTTGATCTGGCGATCTAGTTTTTCATTATTCTAGTATGTCGACTTTCGATTCAGCACGCTTTCAATTTTTACGTTGCTAGTTCCAAAAGATTATGATGGAGTAAACATATTCCAAAAAAGAAAAATTAAATATCTTTCAATTATTATGTATCTGGTTCCAAATGAAGTAAAGATGTTTATATTTTATTTTTGGAGATGTACGGACAGCTTCGCGTGAAAAGGATTTGCTATTGTATCTGAATCTTTTCTTTTCTGGTCCCTGGGGTCGGAGATTTTTTTTCATGCCCTTGTTCCTGACGAGATTATAGGAAATTATTGGTCTCTTTGCTTTTTAGTAAGTTAAAATTTCATGTATAAAGCCTCACTTAATGAGGTAAATTTACAGTAAGTTAACATGAATTTGGTGTTATTAAGCTAGTCAGGAAAACTAAACTTGTTCAAAGTACAAAACGCAAAGCTTCTCACATTACAAACCAACTGACTAAACTATGAACCTTTGTCCATTTTCAAATGCAAAAATCCCTATATACTATACAGGGAGAAGTCCTAGTAATATATACTAGGATTAACAAAATAAGTCTCAGTAATATACATTAGGATAACAAAATAAGGTACAACCGCACATTCCACATCAAAAGACTAGTATAGTCTGCATCCAACAAAATCTGAAGCCCAAAGTACTAAACCCGCAACATGGAGAAGAGAGTGATTGTAGCAACAACATGATAACTTGGAATTGAAGACAGAGAGAGGCAGGTCTCCAAATCCTAATGCAAACGACTCCAGCTCAGAGATGGTTATGCCAGTTTAGACAACAAGAAGGAAGAGTCCCTGAAGATTAGAAGTTGGCAACACCATATTGGAACGCAAAAGTTGAGAACAGAAGTTAGATGAAGAAGAGAAGAGGTAGGAGGTTGTAGACTTGACATCCAAACAGGACGAACTCTATAGAGCCTTTTATGTTTGGAGCCAAAAGTCCCCAACCCCCAACCAACTGCCATTAGAATGGACCTTGAACTAATAAGTATAATGTGGGAATGGATGACAAGTCATAGCAGGACAATTCATGCTACGACTTTTAACGGAAGATTTGTTGCAAGTTCCCAATTGGACTTACAATTTTTGTATCTATTCTATGAGGTGGCAGCACACTTAATGGAGCCCATCATCTCTCTAGTCAAGCTCTAAATGTTTTTGCCACGTTGTTGGTAGCAGCGGTTGTTTCTTTCCCTCTATGTGTGATAATCCGTTGCTGAGAGTCCAAATAAGATCATGTCTTTCTGAAACTTCGAATTCCAGTTGTTGGAGGAGGAGAGCCATGGTTGACAATCATACAGCATGTCTTTGCATTTTGCTTGCTTCAGGAATCAATTCCACACGTTAGATGTGTGAGGGCATATAAAGAATAGGTACTCATGATCTTCAATTGATTTGTTATGCAAGACACATGAGTTAGTCTTATTATTCACTAATTCAAGAGCTTGTCTTCTGTAATCATACTTTTCCAACATGCAAGCCACATAATGATTGCTTGACATGGAAGATGATGGTTACACCAAACATCTTTTTCCTTATTTCATGATGGCAGAAAGGGTTGCAACGCACGTGTTGCCTTCTTATTAGAGAAAGAAGAATTAGGTAAACAAGATCAATTATCCACTCCATATGTAACGCAGACAGTTCTGCAGGCTTGATTGAAGGAGATAACCTAATCATCCCAACCCTTTGCCATAAAAAGCCTCCATTCACCCCTGTATATCACGTATGCTACTCTGGCATATGCTGGGATCATGAGTTTTCTCTTTAATTCCGAGTGTTTTTGGCTCAGAATTCCCATGTGTGCCAATGATAATTCCAGAACAAAGTGTCTGCACCATTTTCAATTAATGTTCCTATGCAGTTGCCCTTAACAGATAAGGTTCTTTTCCAAAGCCATGTATCAAATACTCTTGGCTCTGCTACCTATACTGATTTCCCCTTTAAAATCACGGTGTATATCTATATAATCTAAAGGTTCTCTTTGTGATTGCATATCTTGCAAACAGTCTTCATATTATAAGCATTGTTTATGTTTATTAAGTCTGGAACTCCTAATCCACATTTCTCTTAGGATTTCAAACTGACTTCCAACTTACTTTGGTTCTTTTGTCTCTTCCAGAGGGAAGTCTTCAAACTTTTCTCTATTTCTCTTATTACCATCTTTGGTTGGAAGTAAGAGGTTGTCTAATACCTAACTGTAACAATGAACACCGAGTTTATTAACTGAAGTCTGCCCCATAGGAGAGCTTTTATGTAACACATTCCTGAACCTTTTTAGTTATCCTGTCTAGTAAGACACCACAGTCTGAGAAGGACAATTTACCAACCATCAACGGTAAACCTAGATACCTGATTGGAAGAGTTTCCAAATGCATACATAAGGTGTTTTGAGTTTCTAGCTTTCTTGAGATGGTATGCCAGATGTGAATATCTCACATTTTTGTAGGTTGGTTTGAAGACCAGATATGGACCAGATTTCTAACAAGGCTTCCTTTATGATTGTCGCTGATGGAATATTAGCTTTTGATAGAATGAAGAGATCGTCAATGAAGGCAAGTGAGGAGAGGTTTAGTTATTCGCGCTAGGATGGAAACTGAACAGGGGGCTTTGTGTCTTACCTTTTAGAAATTGAGTAAACTCTTCCATGATAAGGATGAAAAGGTAAGAGGATAGATAATCACCTTGTCTTATACCTTTTGAGGCTTTGAAGTTACCAATCAAAGCTCCATTGCGATTAACAAAGAAGAAGCTGTAGTAATGCAAGTCCAAACTCAGCCTATGTAGTTTACAAGGAATTTCATCATGACCTGGATCTTCTTAAGGTATTGCCAGCTAACAGCGTCAAAGGCTTTCATGATATCTACTTTTATTGCATAACACTTTAGTCCACCTACTCTGTTGTAGTTCTTGACTATCTCACGCATCAAAAAGATATTACTTTGAATTGTTCTACCCTTGACAAAGGGTGACTGGTTTTCATCAACAAAGAGAGGGATCATGGGTTTCAATCTATTAACCAAAACCTAAGTAATAGCCTTGTATGTGACATTACAGCATGAGATAGGTCTAAATTCCTTTATCTTAATCGGACTATCAATCTTAGGGATAAGAGAGATTGCTATAGCATTGATGGGGTAATAAATGTAGTTGGCTTAAAGAAGAACTCTATAGCGTTGAGGAACTCATTGCCAAGAAGGGGCCAATATTCTTCATAAAATTCCACATAATATCCATCAGGCCCTAGTGCACTATCAGACTTAATGCTATATTTTTCATCAACTTAGTGCTATATTTCTCTGAAGAATGATTCTTCAAAGTCTAAGAGCCTAGTGTATTCTTCCAGCATACGCTTCTCTTTAGCTTGTATTTGGGTATTAAAGGGGTCTTTACAAGCTCCCTCTATGCATTTTCTAGTCGTAGTCTAGCTTTGTGAACTAATCCACACATACTTCTCTTTATTCAGCTTCCTAAGGGGGTCCTTCAGTCTCTTAAGTTTCTTGGCAAGCCTAGCCAATGTGTTGCCTTGTATCTCTGCCTCCCATCATTCCTTCAGTATGCTTCTAAAACTAGGGTGTTTCATCCATCCGTTGATGGACTTAAAGGGTTTTGGGTCAAACTTGTTTTTCGTTGGGATAGAAAAGTTATCTGAAGAGTGGTTTGAGGAGAAAAGGGCCTCATAATCTAACTAGAATTATGGATCTTGTTTTTCCATTATTCATTACAAAACATGTGATATATCTTTGTGCAGACTCTCTGGTCCTAATCTCTCGTATTTGACCAAGTATGCTCAAATCCTCTAAAAGAGATATTAATCGTGTTTGCATCCTTTACCCATTCTGTGAACTCCCTGGTAGCATTCATATCAATCTTTTTTCAACCAGTCTTTCCTTTATAATCTAGGATGATATTGAAATCTCCCATATTAGCCAATGTTGTCAACTATATAGCTGGTTCTGGTTTCTTAACTCTCTCCATAATTTTCTCATATTACTACTTTCTTTGTATCCATAAGCTACAATTAATATGTAATCTTCATCCTTAGAGGAAATAAACCTACTATTATAAGTAATAGGCTGTTCAATGCAGTGCAACATTACTAGATGATAGATACAATATTATGGAGAGTATTGTGCATTACTTCCCCACCTTTTAAATAATTTCCTACATATAGCGTCAAAGTTCCTTTATTTTACCTTAACTTCTACCAATCCTACAAGATCAATGTTCTTTTCTTTAATGAAGTCATTCACTTCTTTCTGTTTAGTAGTAGAGTTAAATTCCCTGACATTCCAACACGCTATCTTAATTATCTAATAAGTATTGAGCCTCTAGGCCTTCTTTTTGCTCCTCATTTACTATACTGTCTTAAGGGAGGGTCATTGTCTGTGCTTTCTATCTCTTTCCAATCATGTGGTTTGATAGGTGTATATTTGTGCGTACCTCAGGGCGAGTATATCCTCCCTTAGTAGGGACAAAACCTGTATCTGGTGGCCTATTATCTGAGGAGGCATACTCCTCCGATTATTTTTTGGGAAGTGGTTGCCTAGTTTGGGCACCTTCTCCCTATTTTGATTTGTCTAGTGTACCTAGCTTCTTAGGTGGGATGCCTACTACTTCTGGGATGGGGTGTGTAAGTTCTGGAGGGGTATCCTACACAAGCTCTTCCTCATCTTGAGAGGTATGGGTTGAGAAGTATTCATCTTCACCATCGCTGGATTGTTCTGCTTTGTCCTGGTCCTGGTCCACAGAGTCCTGTACCTGTTATTATCCAGTTTCCAACTTTGTCAACTGGTTCCTGAGTATCAGTAATATCAACTTGCTTCCTGTCTTGGTCCTCTTTCTGATCATCTTCATCTTGATGGTCGTCTTCATTTGGTTCAGCTGCTTAACTCCGTTAGTGTAGAGAATTTGTTTGTGTAACCTCTGGAGTTTAAGGGATCTTCCTTCTTAGTAGTATGCATACTGTCCTTTAATGGCTGAGGATTGTATCTCATTGGATCTTATTTTTGGACAGCCTTGCCCTTAGTATATCTGTTTGCTTGAGATGTTCTTTCCACCCACGGTTTTTCTTGAGATTTTCAATTGTGGGCCTTGTCTGTAGGTTGGGCTTGATACTCCTGATAGCTTCGGTTTTACAATTATGACCAAAAGTCTTGCATCTGGCGCACTAGATTGACATCTATTCGTAGGTTGCCTCTTGCCATACTTCCCTTCCATATTCATCAATCAGTTTTACTTAAGAGGGAAGCTCTTCCCTTGCTTTTATTTTCACATAGACCCTTGCATAAGCCACTCTGGATTTAGATGTGGTAGCTTTATCCAAGAACATCGGCTTACCAATTAGTGTACCAATCCTTCTGAGAGTGACTGGGTTGGAATATTGTAGTTGCAGAAAGGGTAATCTTACATAGACTGGAAACGGTGTTGAGCTTTAGTTTCTCTGTTCTCTTTTTTGGGTTTCACGGCCATAAAAATATAACTCTGTTGCTAAAAGGTAAGTGTGACAAATCCAAAATCTCTTGTTTGTATGCTTCAGACTGGAACCTAAACAGGAAAAGGCCATCGTCAAGCGTCTGTGTTTTCAAGAGCCCCTTGTTAATCTATCTTTCTTCTGCGAAATTCTTCAGGTTGTAGTAAGAAACACTATGTCCCAGCAGGACCACGATAGTTGTATTCCACTTAAGTTTGTATGCATCAACCTCTTGCGTAAGGATTGAATAAACTTCTCACCTTTGTCTACTTCATAATTGTTCGATTTAAGGGTAGACGACTCTTTTGGTTGGAAATCGAGCTTGAGCAGGCTTGCCCATGCTGATTTCGCACGAACCAAAGTCTGCATGTAACTAGAATGACCTAAAATTGAAGAATCTGTCCGTTGTGAGGTAAGAAAGGTGAGTTTTGCTTATTCCAGCCGTATTTCGTGGCGGCTGGAGGCCTTATAGGCCACAGCTTAAACTTGGGAGCCCTAATCCCTTACAATCTGAGCAGATGATGGAAGAAATTGAAGATATTAGAGTTGGAAGTGAGTGAGAAGGGGCCGAAGAAGAAGAAAGAAGGAGGAGACAGAAGAAATGAGGCAAATGTATCCGTTAAAGATACGTTATCGGCGGAATGTGGTGAAAATTGAGAGAGAGTAAGTAGGGGCCAAAGGTATTTTGGGAAAGCTAGAGAGAAGACAGTGTGTTTTCTTTTTAGAGAGAGAAGCGGGAAAGCTAGTTAGGCGATGTATTTTGTCTCTTGCTCTTGAAATAAGCTAATTAAATATGATGAATTTTATTTATCTGGTTCACTGATTATGGCATATTAATCTTAGGCTTTGTGCTCATGGTTTGATTCAGGAAAGCTAGAAAGATGGAAGTCGTTTACCATTTTACGTAGGAAGCAACGTTCACACAATAATGATAATTGTCTCTAGTGAAACTTGGCGCAATATTGTTATTATCTATCAGAATGATTATTTAGTCATAGAATTTGGTTTCTTGATTTGCCACTGCATGAAAATCGAGTATACTTAGTATATCTTTGTTTAAATCATTGGGTCTAATGAACCCTCAGACACAAAAAAAAAAAAAGAAAAAGAAAAAGAAATGCAATTATACGAATGAAAATAAAGAGGAAAGGTTAATGATTGGTTTAGCATGTAGAGATTGGCGCGAGGCTATTGTCAATGTAGTCATACCCACGTGAAGTTTACTGTAAGTAGTTTTGCTACATGTTTAGAAGCTTTTTGCTTTTATTTTGAGTTTCTTGACTGCTTAGTTTGCTGTAAGTAACTTTGCTACATGTTTAGAAGCTTTTTGCTTTTATTTTGAGTTTCCTGACTGCTTGAGTTTTGACACTCTGCAGGGTCCAGAAATAAGGACTGGTTTTCTGAAAGATGGGAATCCAATCCAATTGAAGCAGGGTCAGGAGATCACTATCTCTACTGACTACAGCATCAAGGGGGATGAGAATATGATCTGCATGAGCTACAAAAAATTAGCTGAGGATGTAAAGCCAGGGATGGTGATACTATGTGCTGACGGCACAATCTCATTTGCGGTTTTGTCATGTGACAAACAGAAAGGAACTGTTCGATGTCGGTGTGAAAATACTGCTGTTCTTGGCGAGAAGAAAAATGTTAATCTGCCTGGTGTGGTTGTGGATTTGCCAACTCTGACAGAAAAAGACAAGGAAGATATTATGAAATGGGGGGTTCCTAATAAAATTGACATGATTGCTTTGTCATTTGTGCGAAAAGGTTCTGATTTGGTGGAGGTGCGGAAGTTGCTAGGGGAACATGCCAAGACTATCCTTCTAATGTCGAAGGCAAGTCACCAAATTTTTCTTAAGTTTGAGATACGTAATTTTGTTATCTATGCTGTATTAACTTTTTTTTAAATGAAAATTAGCTCCGAGAGATATACAGGGTGAGACTTGGTGTCTACATTATGACTAGATGTATTTACCTTTCCTTTTGCACCAGTTTCTTGAATATCTTAGTGCCACACACTGTTAGGGCACTAAAATTTCTCTATCTGACCCACTGTTGATGCCCAAATGGGGAGATTAACAAAAACTAATAAGTCGGTATTTGATGATCTGAATGAAGGGTTGGCTAGATTGAACGATTAGTAGTTGGCCTGTGTTTTCTCTTTCACACAGCATGAATGTCAACAGCTCTGTTAGTTTAGCATTTAGTTTCAAGAGATAACGTCTCTTTTTCTACACACTTCCACCTTCCCTCTCCCTGAATTTTTCTCTCTCCTCAACCTTCCCAAAAATCTTCCTCTTCTTCCACCAAGTTCTTCCATCTTTGAACAAGAAATCAACTAATTAAACATCCCCGACTTCCCCTCAGGCCATCTAGGCCACTCCGGCCATTGCTGGCCAACATGAAATCCAAATTACAACCTTCGCTCAGGGGATTGATTGAATTCAAAGGACGAAGCTTGAGTAAGACAAATTTCAAAAAACTCACAAGACAAATTCCTCAAATTTCTCAAATTTAATTGATGAAAATGGTTGATAAAATTAGTGTACAAGGAGACCTATTTGTAGGTTTCAAAAACTCTTAAAACTTAGCTAACAAGAAAAAAGAATATATATCTAATTTTTCTTGTTAAAACTTAGCTAACAAGAAAAAAGAATATATATCTAATTTTTCTTGTAGATATCCTACCTAATTTTCCTTATAAATATCATATCTAATTAAATAACCTAAAATAATTAAATAAATAAAATATATAAAAGCGGTTTCCTTAGCTGTGCCGCATCAAGAGAGCACACAGATTCCAGTGAGGAAGGCCCCACTCCCCTGGAACAACCTACCCAGAGACAGAAGGAGAAAGGTAAAGGTGTTGACAAGGCTTCCCTAAAAAAGAGCCCAAGCAAGGGAGGCAAGAGCAGTGATGATGATAGCATCCCATTTCAACAAACAAAACAAAAGAGGAAGGAAACGCAAAAAGAACTAGGACCTAAGTCTTAAGTGAAGGGTAACCACAACCAGACAATGTAAGTTAAAGATAAGCTTCATATTGTTGAAGCCAATCAGGTGGTATCTTTCTCCTTTCCCATCAAACATGATAGTAATACTAACAAGTTTATTCCTCCTGTAGGGAAAAACAATGACACAAATGAGGAGTTTCTCCCACCTGATTGTTGGGAGGTTGGGCAAGAGATAGATCATGACAATGTGAATCTTAAAAGGCGGAATCAGGGTTACCTGTCCTCCTCTTCCTCTTATACTGCAGGGGACAATCATCAATTATCAGATAAGGAGTCCATGGATAGTTATATTCCACTAGACTAGGTTTTATATAGAATATCATCTAAAACTAGGACTAAGGATAAGGACCAACGCAATATTGACCCACCATATAAGGCAAACTCTGAAGATGGTATATCAATTTCCACCGACAATGATACTGAGGAAGCTCTTTTAAGAGGAAGGATACCTTAACCACAGTAGAGAAGGGACCCCCTTAAGTTAGACAACCTACTAGAGGGGCAAGTAGGGGTAAACATAGAGGTTCCAAATCTTAAAGGTGATTAAGTTAGCATGTTGAAATGTGAAATGACTCAACTCTCCTCTTACACAATAGGACGTTAAGAATTTCATTACATATGAGGACATGTTTTATTGGCCTAATAAAACTAAAGGTAGACAGAGGAATTTCAGTAGCATCTTCAGGAAAAATTTGAGAGATTGAGATGTAGTTAGCAACTCACTACTTGGCACTGTATCTAGGATTTGGGTAGCTTGGAACCCCAACCTCTTTGAAGGGAAATTGCTTCATAGTACATAACAATCTGGTACCTTGAGTATAAGACCACTCTCTCCTAAGGATGAATAGTTTATTCTAACTGTAATTTATGGTTACAATGAGAGGAGTAATAGAAGGGGCCCATGGAGATAGCTAAGATACCAAAATCAATTATATGATACCCATCTTTTGTTGATCATGTAAGACTTCAATATCGTTCTAGATAAACAAGAGAAAACAAGAAGGAAGAAGGTACCTATAAAGAAGTTCAATGACTGGATATGTGATATAGATATGGTTAATAGCCTTTTAAGAGGATTTGAATACACTTGGTCAAACAATAGAGATGGGGATAAAAAAATATACACTAAGGTTGATCACATGTTCTGCAATAAACATTGAAAAAACCAAAACCCACATTTCTAGTTAGATCATCAAGTCCCCCTCACGTCTAGTAACTCTCCCGCAATTCTTACCATTCAAAAAAACCTTAAGCGTTGACATAAGCCATTTAAATTCATGAGTGACTGGATGAAACACACTATTTTCATAGGGATCTTTAAGGAAAGCTAGGAAGGCTTGAAACTGGAACCTAATGGTACGTCTAGTCAAAAAACTGAAGGGGCTTAAGGACCCCCTTAAGAAACTGAATAAAAGTATAGCAATATCGCTGTTAGAGTTGATATTGCTAGAACCACATTAGAGAGTGCACAAGCGGACCTTATTAAGGACCCTACTAACACATGACTATAGGACAAGGACCCCACTAACACATGACTATAGGACAGTGTTCAAAATGCTAGTAATACCTACCTAAACTTCTTATCCTTTGAAGAATCATTCTTCAAAGAAAAGTCTATAATTAAGTAGATGAAAAAAAGAGCTAAAAATACAACGTTCTTTCATAAAACGGTTAAAGTTCATAGTGCAAGGAACAAAATCTTGAGGTTACAGAATGATAATGGGGTTATGATAGATGATTATAAGCAAGTCTAACAAATACCATTGACTTATTTAAGAATCTCTTCATTGACCCATCACCCACTAGCATCCCTATCCAGTGCTGGATTGATAACAAACTGACTGATGCTCAATCACTTGCCCTTGATCACCTTATCTTTAGAACTGAAATAAAGAAATTACTATTCTCTTTGAAATCATAGAGTGCCTCTGGCCCTGATTGGTTTACCTCTGTCTTCTTCAAAGGCAACTGGGATCTTCTAAGTGAAGAGTTCATGGAGGTTGCTGAGTTCTTTTTCAATAAGAACTTCATATATTGTACAAATTCAAGGTAAAGCATGTAACTGGAAGAAATGAAGCAGAAGATGAAGAAAACTGAAATACAATTATTATGCTTTGTTGTATATAAAGTGAGCCCTTTTTATGTTGGACCAAAGTGAGGTTACCGTTGTAATCCACTAATGATGGTCCCTACCACAAACTCTACAAAATACAAGAATAAAATACAATGATAAAATACTATATTTACACTCTTATTTATACCAATATTTCAACACTCTCCCTCAAGCTTGGTGTATATGTTTATACAACCAAGCTTGATTACATGTTAAAAAAAATTATGTGTAGACACAGGTTTAGTAAAAGTATCAGCTATTTGACTGTTGGTTGGTATGTATTCAAGTTTGATGATGTCGCTCTCAATCTTCTCCCGGACAAAGTGTCTATCAATCTCCACATGTCTGGATTTATCATATTGTATAGGATTTTCGGCCATATTGATTGAAGAGATATTATCATAGTAGATACGGATGGGCATAATAGCCTCTTGGTGTAGTTCTTCAAGCATCCTCTTTATATATAAACCTTTGCACAGTCCAAGTGCTAAAGCCCTCAATTCTGCCTCTGCACTACTCCTGGATACCACAGCTTTTGCTTTTTTTTTTTTGCTTCGTTAGGTTATTAGGTTACCCCATAAAAATGTACCATAATTGGTAGTAGAGCGCATATCCAATTTAGACCCAGCCCAATCTGCATCAGTGTAAATGAGTAACTGTCGGTCAGTGTTCTTAATAAATGACAGCCCTTGTCCAGGTGCAGCTTTTAGATATCTGATAATTCTTACGGCTGCCTTAAGATGTTCAGTAGTTGGGTTTATGCATAAATTGTGAAACATAGCTAACAGCATAACATATATCGGGCTTGTGCAAGATAAATAAATAAGTTTCCCTACTAACTGTTAATATCTCAATTTATCAGTGGGAGTATTATCCAGTGTTTTGGTGGTTTATGTCCGGGTTCTATAGAAGTAACAGCCGGCCTACATCATGTCCATTTCATTCAACAACTCTAGAATATATTTTCTTTGTGAAATACAAATGCTATTTTTAGCTCTAACCACTTCTATGCCTAAGAAATATCTTAAACTCCCAAGATCCTTAACTTCAAACTCGACTGATAGTTGATGTTTAATCTTTTGGATTCCTGCATAATCATTTCCAGTAAGGATGATATCATCCACATACACAACAAGTATAGTGAAGGATGTAGGAGTAGAAAAACGAATGAACAATGTATGATCACTTTGGGTTTGTGTAAACCCAGATTTAACTACTGCTTGAGTAAATCTCCTAAACCAAACTCTAGGTGATTGTTTTAGACCACATAATGATTTCCTGAGTCTACATACTAGATGTTGGTTTTCGCTGTTTTTAAGACGATGGTATGTCTATATGTACCTCCTCTTGTAGGTCACCATTCAAAAATGCATTCTTAACATCTAATTGAATTAGAGGCCAATCAAGATTAATAGCTAAAGTAAAAATAATACGAATAGTAACGAGTTTAGCAACGGGAGCAAACGTATCTAGGTAAATAATTCCATAAGTTTGAGTAAATCCTCTAGCTACTAACATTTTGTGTCTATTAATGGTTCAATTTGTATTATACTTTATAGAAAATACCCATTTACATCCAACAGTATTTATTCCCTCGTTTAAGGGCACTAGATCCCAGGTTCTATTTTTATGTAGTGCTTGTAATTCCTCATCTACTGCTGCATGCCAAGCAGGATTCTTTAGTGCTTCACCTATACTGGATGGAATGTATCTATAGAAAAACTAATCAATGTACACTTCAGAATAAATAATCTTTATTAGTACTTGTAAGTTCTTCTTTCTGCTCTTTAGCAGTGTACATATGAAAGAAAAATGTTCTTCTTAAATAACAGAAGAACAGAGGAAGAGCAAAAAGGTACACTGACGGCTATATTCAGAGCTAACGGTAACCATAGTAATAAAAGAAAAAACTATTACTAATTAATACATTTTTCTACACGCCATCTCAAGCTTGATGTATTAGTATAAAGATTAATACAGCCAAGTTTGCTAAGTAACTCCTTGAATGTCTGGATAGTGACTGCCTTTGTAAAAATGTTATTAAATTTTTTCTCTCGAATGAAATGCCGATCAATTCCTATATGTTTAGACTTGTCGTGCTGTATTGGATTTTCAATCATGTGAATAGCAGAGATATTATCACAATAAAATTGAATAAGCAATGTAGCTGTTAGCCCTATATCTTTCAATACACGGTTGATCCAAAGTCCTTCACATACACCTAGTGCCAATGCCCTCAACTCAGCTGCTACTCCTAGACACAATCGGTTGCTTTTTTGCTTCGCCAAGTAACAAGATTTCCCCATAGGAAAGTTCCGTATCCTGTTTTAGATCTCATATCATTAGGAGATCCTCCCCCAATCATCATATGTGAAGACTGTTAGGCTTCGATCCTCAGTTCTTTTAAAATGTAAACCTTGTCCAGGAGCATTCTTCAAATATCTAAGAATTCTCATAGCAGCAGTAAGATGATACTTAGTTGGATTATGTATAAATTGACTTACATAACTTACAACATAGCAAATATCAGGCCTAGTGTATGATAAATAAATTAATTTGCCAACAAGCCTTTGATAACCTAACTTATCTGCAAAATCAGTACTAACCTTTTTAGATCTTGAACTAGTATCAATGGGAGTATGGGCATGTTTACACCCTAGCACACCTGCTTCAGATAGTAAATCCATGATATATTTTCTTTGTGAAATGCTAATACCATCTTTGTTTCTCCATACTTCTATTCCCAGAAAATATCTAAGATACCCGAGATCCTTGAGATCAAATACTGTAGCCAAGTGTTCTTTAATATTATCAATACCTTGATTGTCATTTCCAGTCAAAATTATATCATTAACATATACAATAAGTACAGTTATCTTACCAGAACCATCATTATCATCATCATCATCATCATCCAGACCCAGTATATCCCAACAATAGCAAAAGCTATCGTTAGGGTCTGGGGAGGGTAATTGGTAGGAAGACAATACCTCTATCCCAAGGGATAGAGAGTCTGCTTCCAGTGAGACCCCCGGCTCTATATGTACCTGCATAAATGACATAATAATAGAGATATTCTGTGCTAGTGTGTTAGTGAGGAAATTCAAGGAATACAAAAAAGACTTTTGATATTAAAATACACATCACGTGTATATGTACATGTAATGTAAAATAACGGTATAACGGTATAACATACGCAACCAAATGGAAAGTCAACCTAAACCGTAGATAGTGTCTACGCCTATCTATGTCCCTAAATATACTCTAAGTGTCCCTGGCCTATACCTAATTAACCTTAATCTTATGTCTCTATGAACTCCTATCCTGAACCATGTCCTCAGAGAGGTGCAAATCTAGTAGGTCGTGTCTTATCTGTTCATCCCAAGTAAGTTTGGGCCTGCCTTTACCCCTATTCCCCTCTACAATGAGGCTTTCAATTGCTCTGACCGACGCCGTTGTCCGTCTAAAGACAATTGAAGGAAGAAGTGCTCTTTTTATTTATCAGAAAACATCATCATCTTCATATATTACAAGAGAGAACTTTTATAGTAAGAACATCTACTAAAAAAATAAAAGACTCTATCTAACGGCTACTGAACAGTAAAATTACCGTTGAAACTAAGTTCCCAACGGTAACAAGCTATTAAAATCATCTAATAATACTTAAATATTTCAACACGCCCTCTCAAGCTTGGTGTATGGATTAATACAACCAAGCTTGCTTAACAATTCATAGAAAAGCGAAACTGCCAAAGGTTTGGTAAACAAATCTGCAGTCTGATATTTTGAAGCAATATGAGATATATAGATTATTTAATCTTCAATCTTCTCTCGAATGAAATGTCGATCAATTTCAATGTGCTTGGATTTGTCATGTTGAATAGGATTTTCAATCATGTGAATTGCAGAAATGTTGTCGCAATAAAGTTGAATAGGTAGTAAAATATTTTGACCCAAAATCATCCATAACTCGTTTTACCCAGAGACCTTCACATAAGCCCAGTGCCAAGGCTCTTAATTCTGATTCAGCACTAATACGAGACACAACTGATTGCTTCTTGCTTCTCCATGTAATTAGATTTCCCCACAGGAACGTTACATAACCAGTAGTAGACCTCATATCTGAACAGGAACCTCCCCAGTCTGCATCTGTAAATACTGAAAGGTCTCTATTACTTGTTTTCTTGAAATAAAGACCTTGTCCAGGTGCATTCTTCAAGTACCTGAGAATTCTCATAGCAGCCTTGTAATGCATGTCAGAGGGATTATGCATAAATTGACTAACATAACTAACTGCATAGCATATATCAGGTCTAGTGTGTGATAAATAAATTAATTTACCTACAAGTCTTTGATAGCTGAGTTTATCAGTCAACGGTCGTATTTCTGAAGTAGATTGTTTTTTGTTAATAACTGGTATAGATGAAGGTTTACAACCAAGCATACCAGATTCAGACAGTAGATCAAGTACATACTTTCTCTGTGAGATACAAATACCTTGACTAGTTCTGCTAACTTCCATTCCTAAGAAAAAACGAAGACTTCCTAAGTCTTTTAATTCAAACTCCTTAGCTAATTTACACTTAATATCCTCAATTCATGTAATATCATTCCCTGTTAAAATTATATCATCAACATAGACAATTAACACAGTTATTCTACCTGTTCCTCGTCCTTTTATAAACGTGAGATCACTAAGAGTTTGAGTAAATCCATAATTAACAATCACACTAGTAAACTTCCGGAACCACTCACGAGGGGATTGTTTCAAGCCATACAAAGTCTTTTTTAACCTACAAACCTTTGAGCAGTTCTTTGAATTCTCAAATCCAGGGGGTATATCCATAAATACTTCATTTAAATCTCCATTCAAAAAAGCATTTTCAACATCCAGTTGTAATAATTTCCAATCACAATTAGCAACAATAGAAAATATAATTCTAATAGTATTTAACTTAGCAACTGGTGCAAATGTTTCTAAAAAATCAATTCCATGAGTTTGAGTGAACCTTTTAGCAACTAATCTTGCTTTATACCGGTTTATAGATCCATCAGAATTAAATTTAAGTGAAAATACCCATTTACAACCTACTGTTTTCATACCTTGTCGTCTATCAACAAGTTCCCATGTTTTGTTTTTCTCTAAAGCATTCATTTCATCCCAAACAGCAGACTTCCATGATGGTCTACTGAGTGCATCATGAATGTTAGAAGGAATTTGATGAGAATCTAGTGTCGTAGTAAATGTACAAAACATGGGTGACAAGGATGCATAAGATATAAACTTACTCAGTGGATACTTTACACATTCCCTTGTACCTTTTCGTAGTGCAATTGGTCTGTCATCAATAATTGTGTCAAGATGATGATCTTCAGATTCTAAAGGCATCACTGTAGGAATAGTATGAAAATCCCGACTGTTGTTCCCTGTTGTTAATGGTTGATTTACTAGTTCATTACCTGCTTGTTCACTGCTTCTTCGCTGATATACTTTGATAATAGGTCGGTCCCCCTGATTCATAGGAACATCTGATGTTTCCAAGGTTCCTGAATTAGGCAAGCTACATAGTTGATTATTAGTGTCACAAGAATTAGGAATATCGTTAGGAAGATGTCCAATATCAATAATACTCCAAAAATCTTGGTAGGCAGATGAGTTGCCTGATGCACTCTGTTTGTCATAGTAAGCCATATTTTCATCAATAGTGACATTTAATGTAACAAACATTTTCTTAGAACAGGGATCATAGCATTTATATCCCTTTTGAGTATTAGAATACCCTAAGAATATGCATCTAACAGACCTATGATCTAGCTTACTTCTCATCTGTACAGGGAGATAAACATACGCAACACTTCCAAATGTTTTAACAGGAAGTATAGAAATTAATTTTGTGAAAGGAAAACAGTTTTTAATGACTTGAACAGGAGTCTGAAATGATAGCACTCTAGATGGCAAACAATTTATAAGATATGTTGCAGTTAAAATGGCTCACCCCAATAAAACTTAGGTACCTGTTTTGAGAACATTATGGCTCTCGTTACCTCAAGCAAATGTCTGTTCTTCCTCTCAGCAACTCCATTTTGCCGAGGTGTGTAGGCACAGCTTGTTTGATGATGAATGCCATGACTCCTCAAGAATTCCTGAACTATTTTGTCCATATACTCAAGCCCATTATCAGTTCTCAAGGTTTTAATAGTACAATTAAATTGATTCTTAATAAAAATGACAAAGTTCTGAATAATTAAATTGGCATCAGATTTATTTTTCATAAGAAACACCCAAGTAATCCTAGTATGATCATCAACAAAAGTAATAATTCATCGGGCTCCATTAATATTACTTACTCTTGCAGGTCCCCAAATGTCAGAATGCACCAAATTAAAAGCATGAGTAGGTACATACATTTTTTATGGATAAACAGCCCTAGTCTGTTTTGCTAGTTTACATACTTCACAGTCAACCTTGACTGGATCAATATTCAGAAAGAGTTTAGGCATAATTTTCTGTAAATACACAAAATTAGGATGTCCAAGACGATTATGCCATAACAAAATATTGCTGAATGTAGGATTACTACTTCCAGCCATACAACACATGTTAGAGTTTTCTCTTCTCCTTGCTGTCTAAAAAATATAAAGTCCCTTAAACACTCTAGCATTGTCAATCTTCTTCCCCGAAGGTATCCCCTAAAATATATCTTCAGTGGATGAGAAGGAGGCAATGCAATTGTTATCCAAGGTGAGTTTGCGTACAGACAGCAAATTAAAACTGAGATTAGGTATATAGAGTACATTGAAAAGTTTTAATCCATTCTCAAGAAGAACAGTTTCTGTTCCAACTATATTAACTTTTAACCCATTTGCAACTTCCACAAACATAGGATAAGATAGAGATTCATAGTGAGTTAATAAAGTTTTATTGTACGTCATATGATCAGATGCCCCAGAATCTACTATCCATGTAATATATGATTCAGATCCTAGTGTACCTGATCAAGCCATAGTAGCAATGGATGTTGTTGGTAAATCACCAGAGTTTTGATTCTGCTGTTGTTTTCCTAGAAGACGGAATATAGCATCTAGTTGCTGTTGAAGAGATCCTCCTTGTCCATTATGATCAGTGAGCTGTTCTATTTGGAGAGCAGTATGTCCATCAGATGTGTCTGTGTTGGTCTGATTGGCCAGATTCACCATAGAATCTGACCCTTGTGGTTTTCCCCCTTTCCCTCCTTTCCAGTTGAAGTTGGGGTTTCTCCAAGAATCATTAGATTTCCAGTTTGATGAGTTATTTTTATTCTTCCAATTCCCTCCAAAGGATCGTGAAAAAGGTTTCTAAACTTTTGAATCAGGTCGACTGTAACAAGTCTCAAATGTATGACCAGGCTTGTTACAAAACTTACAATAGGGCCTTTTACCCTGAGGAAAACTTTTGTAGGTTGCATGTGCTAAAGGATTAGTTTCTATGGATTCTATTGAGGTCAAAGCAGAGCTGTCAGTCGTGTGATTAGATGGGGTCATCATAACTCTAATACGGGACTCTTCTAGTCTAATTTCAGAAAATGCAGAATGCAGGGTTGGAAAAGGTTTAGTCCCAAGAACTCTACTTCTTACGGAATCAAAATCCTTGTGTAGACCCTGTAAGAACCTAAACACCCTTTTCGTTTCAATGAACTTTTTGAACGCTAGTGCATCTGCAGCTAGACCCCAGTTATGGGTTTTATAAGTGTCAATTTGTTGCCATAACAGAGTAAGTTGAGAATAGTATGAGCTTACAAACAGATCCCCTTGCTTTATCCCAGTTATCTTAGTCTCTAACTCGTAAATTTCAGCCATATTATCAGTTTGAGAATATTTTTTTCTGGCTGCCTTCCAAATATCAGCAGCGGTGAGATAAAGAATGAAATTGTTCCCTATTTCAGGGACCATAGAACTGAGAAGCCATGACATTATCATAGCATTCTCAGTCTTATACTGTTTGTAGTTGGGATCTGTAGTAAGAGGAACTTGCATGTTACTATGAAGGTATTCGTCCTTACCTCTACCCATGATGAACAGTTCCACAGCCTTACTCCAAGACAAATAATTGTGACCCATTAACTTATGGTTTGTGATCATCACAGAACTATTATCAAGAATATTGGAACCTGATAGTGGTAAGGAGGGTGGGATGTCTTCAGTAGCTCCAGATACACCCTCAGATCGTCTGGATGATGTAGGAGTTGAGATTGAAGACATTGTTTAGGAGCTTAAAAAACTTGATGATGTGAATCGGAGAAAATCCAGAACAAGAGAGATAGCTTCAAAGCTCAACAATGGACGATGAGACCGAGAAGAAGAAGTAAGAGAGTAAAAAATTTTAACTCCTGGTTTTTCAGACAAAGAAAGCTGTATTAAGCTTCCTTGAGAAGCTTCGTGTTTTTCGAGGTCAGCTGTCCCAACATGCACACAAGCACGTAGATCATCCGGTGTAAAAATAAATATATTAAATTGTGTGGAGGCACGAAAATTTAGATAGTGGAGAAGAAAAACAAGAGAGTCCTGGAATATTCCAGGAATATGCCACTTTATTCCCTCCTTTTTTAAAAAAAATATTAAAAACAAAAATAGCTCAAAAACAGAGAAAAGTCAATCAACACCACACGAAAAACATAAAAAATATGTTTCTTACCAAACCTTCTTCTCCTCTGTTTCTCCTTATCATTCTTTTTCTGCTTTTTCTTCTTCTCTGAAGCAGATTATGACTCTGCACATCTTAGTGCAATATCTTATAATCTTTGAGCCAATTAATGCTCTAATGCTTTTGCAGACAACACAATCTTAATCTGCTTATAGATGCAGATTACCAACTCTGCTAGAGAGAAAAAAAACTCAGTCACCAAGAAAACAGATGCAAGTTACCAAGTTTATTTTGTGCTCCAGAAACACTCGTTCTTCTTGAGCTTGAATACTGCACTATCTGCAGTTCTCAATGAGTTTCTTGTTATTCAGATAAAGAGCATAATAGCTCTGATACCATAAAGACAATTGAAGGAAGAAGTGCTCTTTTTATTTATCAGAAAACATCATCATCTTCATATATTACAAGAGAACTTTTATAGTAAGAACATCTACTAAAAAATAAAAGACTCTACCTAACGGCTACTGAACAGTAAAATTACCGTTGAAACTAAGTTCCCAACGGTAACAAACTATTACAATCATCTAATAATACTTAAATATTTCAACAGTCTTCACTTGACATGCCCAAACCATCTCATTCTTCCCTCCCTTATCTTATCTGCTATATTAGCCACGCCTAACCTTTCTCGAAACACCTCGTTTCTGATCCGGTCTAGCCTTGTGTGCCCACACATCCACCTTAACATCTTCATCTCTGCCAATTCCATCTGTAATTGTGATATCTTGATTACCAGAACCAAGACCTTTAACAAATAAGGTATGATCATTATGTGACTGACTAAATCCGTGAGCAATAACTACACTTATAAATTTTCTAAACCATTTCCTATGTGATTGCTTCAAGCCATATAATGCTTTCTTTAACTTGCATACTTTTCCTTGATTCTCAGAATTCTCAAATCCAGGTGGAATATGTAGAAATGTAGAAGTGTAAATAGGAATAAAAGGAGGGACTATATTTGTAAAAAGGACAGAAAGTAGCCGTTAGTGTTTTAGGCCTTGTTACCTTTATATTAGTAGTGTATATATAGGACATTTGATATTGTATTTTGATAAGGTTGGAAATCTGTTGATTCCAAACCATTTTAGCTTCCAGCTTCCGTGTTCAACAACTTATACTAATTTTATGAATTTCTATATGGTATAAGAGAAATTGATCAACTAAGTCATCTTCTTCATTATATATTATTCTCAGAAAAGAGATTATACTGTTCTTTTTTTGCAGTCTGGAACTGTTTGTATACTCATCAGAGGAAGAAGAGAGTTGTTGAAGGAGGAGAAGCTTATTTGTGTAAAGATAAAGAAATAATATTCTAATACACGGTGACGTGTAAATTTGGAGGTATATCTGGCTGGCATGCTTATGGGTCATCAGGAAACAACCTTGTGTGCATCTGACACATATATGGTTGCGTACATCCGGCCCCCCATACCTCGTCATAGGCGGGAGCCTCTAAGGCAATGGGGTAATGTTGTTATTGTTGTTGTTGTATCTGGCTGGCATGCAACGAAAAAAATGAAAGGGATATTGTTGTAAATTCACCGATATTATAGCTTCCTCAAGAAGCTTCGGCACAGAACACGATCAAACCACCTCCACTCAACCGGTTCTCTCTTGCATGTGACTTCATACATCTGTTTTATTTGCATGTGACTTTTATACATCGATTTTGTCAATCTTTCATTTTTTATTTTCACCGCTAGCTAACTTCTTTGGTGTTTCCACGAATTCCAAAGCCACTAGCCTCAGATTTTTTCGTCCTTTACCATCTGCTTTTGCTTTTCCTCCTACCCATACCATCTGCTTTTCAAACGTCTTCCTCTTACACTCAACGTCTTTCTCCATTGACATCAAACCTTGAGCGTTCTTTTTCTTCTCATCTCTTAAATAGATTCAACTTCATCCTATTTCCCCATCTGAGATTACACCATGTCTGAAACTCCCAGCTCATCCACAAGATCCCGTCCCACTACTGCAACTCCTACTGAAGGAGTTGGTATCACTGAAAGGTCTACTCTAGTTACAGCACAACTACCCAGTTCTCTATAGGGCAACCCAATAATGATAACCAATCACAAACTTACTGGTCAAAACTATCTTTCATGGAGTAAAGCTGTAGAAATGTTTGTTATTGGGAGAGGAAAAGATGACTATCTCTACGGCAATCTACCAAGTCCAGCACCTGCAGAAAATGGTTATAGACAGTGGAGATATGAGAACTCCATGATAATGTCCTGGTTGATTGGATCGACGGTTCCTGAAGTAGGGAACAATTTCATCCTCTATCCAACTGCTGCTGCTATTTGGAAGGCAGCAAGGGAGCTTTATTCAAAGAGGGACAATGTGTCTGAAATCTACGAACTGGAATTGCAGCGACACGAGGTACTTCAAGGTGAGCAAACTGTGAGTGAGCTCACATCTCACTAGATTATGGCAACAACTTGACGTTTTTGAGACTCATAATTGGACATCCCCTGCGGATGATGCATCTTTCAAACGTTATGTAGAAAAGAAAAGAGCCTTTAGATTCTTGCATGGGTTAAATAAAAATCTAGATGCTGTTAGAAGCAGAATTCTGGGGATGAAACCCCTCCCAAATCTTACTGCGTCTTTCTCTGAGGTTCGACAGGAAGAAAGCAGACTCAAAGTTATGATGGGTTCTTCCCTACACCCATCTCATGAGGGGTCTGCTCTAGTAACTTACTCTACTCAAACTGGTCCAACCAAAGGCACTCCAAGTAACTCTCAGTCTACATGCAATAACACTCAGTTTGGCTCCCACGGAACGAATCTAGAAGGAGTGGGTATGGTAGCAAAACGGAGCCAAGGTTACTCTAGTGGTCGTCACTCCTACAAACACTCTCAGTTCTGTAAGTTCTGTAAGAAATCTGGTCACCTGGTGGATGATTGTTTCAAGTTACAGCGACTCAAACAGGCTCAACAGCAAAATGGTCCATCTCAAGGGAGGTTCTCCCCCTCATGGGGGAACAATAAAGCACATGCAGCAAATACGGTGGCAAAGGATACTGAAATACGGTTGTCTCGACAGGTTGAAGCTTTGATGCAATTCCTGACCCAGCAACAACGTGCTGGGAACCTTTCTGTTCAGCAAGAGTCAGAACAACCTAGTTCCAGTCAGGCAGCGATGGCCCTGTCAACAGGTACAAGGTCATGTGGTTTTCCATGTTTCTGGATCATTGATTCAGGAGCATCAGACAACATGACCTATAACTTAAATCTCCTTAGTTCCTATCTACAGTTTCCTATTCATAAATTAGTGACAATTGCTAATGGAGTGAGCTTAAAGGTTTTAGGAGTGGGTACCGTATATCTCACTGATAAACTAGCTTTATTTAATGTTTTATATATGCCTGGTTTAAATTTTAACCTGATGTCAGTAAGCAAAGTAACTTCTGATAATAACTGTTGGGCATTGTTCTCATCTTCTGAATGTTTCTTTCAGGAGAAACATTTGTGGAAGATGATTGGCAATGCTAGACAGTTGAATGGATTATATATTTTTCGGGTAGAAGAAAAGCAGCCTGTTTTTGACGTGTTCTGGGACAAGAGAACATTATTTTGTGATAAGGCAGAAGAAAAACAGCCTGATTTTCGGGAGTTCTCAAGATTGAGAACTGATGCGTGTAGTAGTATAAAGCCTATTTTATGTACTGGGGTTAGAACGTTTGGGGTAGACAATCTTATTTTGTGGCACAAAAGATTGGGACATCCTAATTTTGTGTATTTAAAGAAACTAATGCTTCAATTGTTTTCTAATGGTGATCTTGGTCATTTAAAGTGTGATACGTGTATTTTAGCAAAACAAACCAAAACAAGGTATTTGCCTAAGCCATATGAGCCAAGTTGTCCATTTAACTTGGTTCACTCAGACATTTGAGAACCATCTAGAATAACCAATATAAATGGGGCTAGGTGGTTTATCACTTTTGTTGATGATCACACTAGGGTAACCTGGGTATATTTAATGAAAAGTAAAACTGAAGTAGGCCATATTATCTGGATGTTCCTCACACTAGTTAGAACTCAGTTTGACACTATGGTTAAAGTACTTAGAAATGACAATGGAGCAGAATATTTAGATAAAGAAGTAAAGGACTATTTGACAAGTTTGGGCATTCATCATCAAACATCGTGTGTGTATACCCCTCAACAGAATGGTATAGCAGAAAGGAAAAATAGACACCTGTTAGAGGTTGCCAGAGCCATTATGTTTTCTATGCATGTTCCTAAATGTTATTGGGGTGAGGGAATACTTACAGCAACCTATCTCATTAATCGCATTCCATCACGAATACTATCCTTCAGAACCCCTAAAGACCAATTGATGAGTACCTACCCGAATACAAGACTAATGTCAACATTGCCATTTAAATTGTTTGGTTGTGTAGTCTATGTTTATATTCAATCAACTATGCGTACTAAACTGGATAAACATACACAGCGGTGCATATTTATGGGATATTCAAGTACACAAAGGTTACAAATGTTATTGTCCATTAACCAAGAAGATGTATGTCTCACTGGATGTAGTATTTGATGAGCAAAAACCTTTCTATTCCACAGATTCTCAAATAACAGTGACAGGTAATTACACTGATGATTATTGGATTATTCTTGATGTTATTACTTGTGATCATGGCAGTATCAAAACAATTAGTCAATCGGAATTAGTGAAAAGCCAAGAAATGCAGGATACTGATGGGAGAACAGAAGGTACACTGGAACGAGTGAACCTACCTATCACTAAGGTATATACAAGATGAAATAAAGAAATTCAAGAACCTGGATACATGGAAACCGAACTAACAGGTCACGAAGAAGGAGGTGCTGACGGTAATAAATCTTCACATTTGCCTATTGCACTTAGAAAAGGGGTAAGAGAATGCACTAAACATCGGCTTTACAATTTTCTTGCATATGATAGATTAAATTCATCACTTAGAGCTTTTACTTGTGCTTTAGATAAACAACGGGTTCCAAATAATATTGAAGAAGCTCTTAGGCACCCGAGTTGGAAAGAAGCTGTAAATGAGGAAATGAAAGCTCTAGTTAAAAATGAAACATGGGATTTAGTAGCATCAAAACCGGGACTAAAAACTGTAGGTTGTAAGTGAGTTTTTTCGGTAAAATATAATACAAATGGGACAATCAATAGGTATAAAGCAAGACTAGTGGCTAAGGGCTTTACGCAGACATATGGCATAGACTATTTAGAAACTTTTGCTCCTGTTGCAAAGCTTAATACAGTAAGAATTATCTTCTCCATTGCCGTTAACTTAGATTGGTATCTTTTACAATTGGATGTGAAAAATGCTTTCTTGAATGATGACTTGCAAGAGTTAGTATATATGGATATTCCTCCAGGTTTCAAGAATAATAAGAATAGTGAGAAAGTATGTAAATTGAAGAAATCCTTGAATGTTTCATGGTTCAAACGATTCACCACAGTAGTCTTGAGTTTCGGGTTTAAGCAAACCCATAGTGATCATACTTTGTTCGTACGTTTTTCTACTAATCAAACCATTACTATACTTATTGTTTATGTGGATGATATTATTCTCACTGGAAATGATAACAGTGGTATTAGTTCAATAAAAGAACAACTATCAAGAGAATTTGAAGTAAAAGACTTAGGGAACCTACGATACTTTCTTGGTATGGAGGTTTCAAGAAATAAAAATGAGATGTGTATATCTCAAAGAAAATATATCCTTGATCTATTTAAAGAAACTGGTATGCTTGGATGTAAACCGGCACCCACGCATATGGAGCAGGACAGAAACTTGAATAGAGCCTTAAATGGTGATTTCAATTTCTCCAGGGGTCTCAGACAAGGGGACCATCTTTTCTCAAGTCGTTTCATTCTTATTATGGAAGACTTCTTACAGCTTCTGAAAAGGAAAATCTCCAGCATCATTTTCAGCTTCCACTAAGTGTGAATGTCTAAACCTCTCTTCACTAGCATTTGTCGATATTTATTTATCCTTTCAAAAGTTGACACCCAGTCAATTAGGATAATTAAAGAAACAAGCCAAATCTCTAGAAATGTGAGATTTTCGCCTCTGGCATTAGCGCTTAAAAGGATGCATTGGCTAATATTCTTGGAATGCCCTTTTTAGTCTTCCAATTAGATATCTGTTTGTCTGTCTGGTGTCAGGTAAGCTCCCTTACTATGACTATATATCACTTCTAGATATGCTAACAAATAAGATGCAAAGATGGACAACTAAAAACCTTTCTTATGGGGTAAACTTCAGTCAATTAATTCTATCCTCATAGCTGTTTGCATATACTGGACAATCTCTTACTTCCTCCTTGGGATAATTATTAAATAGATAAAGAGAATCCTAAAGTCATTTATGAGGGGTGGCTCCAGAGAAAACTAATATAAAGTGGGCCACAATATGTCTTCAGGTTTAGGTATCCACGATTTAGGGTTGGTTAACCATGCTTACATCATGAAAAATGTTTGGAATGTTTCTCGACATAAAGTGGGATTATGGTTAAATAGGTGCACACTGTAATCTTAAAAGAAAAATCCAAAGCCAAGACCCTCTGACTCTTGGTTGTGGAAAATAATGCACAGAGATAGAAATATGTTTACTGTATTTGTAAAGAAATAGGAAATGGACAAACAACATCCTTTTGTATGACCCTTAGCACTCTTGGGGTATTCTGAACTCTAACATATATGAATTTTGAAGGAAACTGTGCTTGAGTGATGATGCCAAGGTCACATCTGTCCTGGAAGGTTGCACTTCGAAGTTACCTTATGGTAGAGAGTGTGATTCTCGAATGATGAAATTCAGAATCGCCTGTAGTTCCATAAACAGGGTGATGATGGCTGGATTTGGAAACCAAGTTCTAATTTTTTTTGTAAAACAGGCCAATACGGCTCTACAGCCTTTTGTACCTTCTGTTAATCGGAAGAGTGTTGTTTGGTGTAACCGTTTTCTTCCATGTTATACAACTATCTTGTGGGTTGTATGTTGAAAGAGAAGGATTATACTTGATAAACTCTTCGATTGGGTCTGATTCAATCCAGCTCTTGTCTATTGTGTTCCAGGTTCATAGAAGACTACAATCACCTCTTTTCCCACTGCTCTTACTCTTCCTAATTTTAGGGTGTTGTTCTTAAGCAGATGAAGTGCAATATCAGGTCCACCAGATGGTAGAACATTTGAACTGACTAAACTCTATCAACTCATGGGGCTCAAAATTTCAGAAAGATTTAACAACTTTTTCCTTTTCTGCTACGTTCTATCATTTATGGAGAGAGGAATAACATACTACAATAAACGGCCAGAAATCATGATGCAGTAATAAGGGACATCATTTAAAGCATTTGCTATGCTATGGACTCTTGGAGGAGATACATGTATATAAAATTCAACTGAAAATTGACTATAACCCGTGGAGTCTCTCTAAAAGTCATCTCAAGGCCTGGTACAGCTAGCTGACACTGCCTCCCTACATTTGCTTTTATATGGGACCTCCCCTCTGTTCCACCCTCTGCCTCACATGTCTATACAATCCTCTCTCTATTTTCCTGTCGGATGAAATCACCAGACCTCTGTCATTCACTCCTTCTTTTCATCACTGTTAGTTCTTGGAGGTTGTATCCTACTATGCTGGGCTTGTCTGTCCAAGGCTGCCTATTCTGGGCCAATTTTGTGCTCACGGACCCTTCTGTCTCATCTTTTACTTTACTTCCTTGTGGAGTTCTTCTTTCCGTGATAATTTTGTCCCTTAAGATCACAATCCTCCGATGGTTATCATTTTGATTCATGGGGTGGTTATCTAGGCCTTTCTTTGTAGTAATTCAAGCTCAATGGTGTTAGGAGTTGGGGGTTTTGGACATAATTTATTGAAAGTTATGTGTCGTATTTCGTTCTTGTTGTCCAAATCTTCACCTTCCACTTTCTCCTTACTGTATAGCTTACCTTTAGCTTTGTGGTTGGATACTGGTTTTTGGAGATGTATGTATAAAAGAAGGGTATGCAGTAGTCTATGTTTTGTTAGAATTATATGCTGTGGAAGATGGGCATATGTTGCTATTCTAAAGCAACTTTTTGTAAATGTTGGCACTAGATTTGAAAAGTGTATTGTAAATCACATGTATTTTGTTCAATATAAACTTCTTGTTGCTCTTTTAAAGTAACATCTTTTGTAAATGCACCATTCATGGTTTATATATGAAAAGTTTAGCTTAAAAAAAACTTTTAGTTTCAAGACGGATCAAATGATGAATTTTTCCTGATTTGAATATTATACTTATTTGGTTTTATGTGTATATCTATAGGTTGAAAATCAAGAAGGTGTGGCAAATTTTGATGACATCCTAGCTAATTCAGATGCGTTTATGGTTGCAAGAGGTGATCTGGGAATGGAAATTCCTATTGAAAAGATCTTCTTGGCCCAGAAAGTCATGATCTACAAGTGCAACATCCAAGGGAAGCCGGTTGTTACGGCAACACAAATGTTAGAGTCAATGATCAAATCTCCTAGGCCAACGCGAGCAGAAGCAACTGATGTTGCCAACGCAGTTCTTGATGGAACTGACTGTGTGATGCTCAGTGGTGAAACAGCTGCTGGAGCTTATCCAGATCTTGCAGTTAGGACCATGGCCAAAATTTGTATAGAAGCAGAAAGCACTATAGATTATGGAGATGTCTTCAAACGCGTTATGGCAAATGCACCAGTACCCATGAGTCCATTAGAGAGCCTTGCGTCTTCTGCTGTTCGAACAGCTAACTCAGCAAAAGCTGCTCTTATTTTGGTCTTGACCCGAGGAGGAAGTACTGCAAAATTGGTCGCGAAGTACAGGCCTGGGATGCCTATTCTGTCGGTGGTTGTCCCTGAAATCAAAACAGATTCTTTTGATTGGTGCTGCAGTGATGAATCTCCTGCCAGACATAGCTTGATTTTCAGGGGGTTGATACCTGTTTTGTGCGCTGGATCTGCTAAGGCGTCTCATGAAGAATCAACTGAGGAAGCATTGGAATTCGCACTTCAACACGCTAAAAGCAAAGGACTCTGCAAAGTAGGAGATGCCGTGGTGGCCTTGCATCGTGTGGGAAGTGCTTCTGTGATCAAGATAGTGACAGTGAAGTAATCTTTGACCTGAATGACAATTTTGGTTCCAGGATTGGACTGAAGGATTAAGAAATAAAAATAATTTTGTCTGAAACTTGTCGGCAGATCAACAATTTTGTTTATTGTGGTTGGGATGCTAAGCATTATTGGTATTGATAGGTGGTTGCTTGGTCGGCTGTAGGCCAGGCACCCGCTAAAGGCACTTCTGTTTTGACATTTCTGTATAATCTAGCACTCATGATTATTATGTTCTCTTCTCACTGTCCCCGGAAAGGTTCTAGTTGGATATTTTTGGATTGATTATCATCTTTGCTGGTTTTATTTAGAATATGTATATGAAACACACGTGAAACTTCTGCTCTGGCTCAGTAGGTCTTAATATGCGAAGGGGTCAATTTAAAAGAAAAAGAGTTCCTTGATAGTCTTGGTAAGTTTGAGCTTACAACTTTGAGTCTAAAGTACACAAGAGTTTCAGGTGTTTTTAGTTTCAGTGTATACATTTGTTCGATAATCTTTTATCCAGTGAGACATTTGTTTTGAATTCATAAGGCGCGTCAATTGGCACGCATAGTTGAGTTTATCTAAACACCACCAAAGAGCAATGGAATTGTCATAACAGGGAACCCCTCAAAACTAAGTTTGTTTGGTTTCAGTTTTGCATTTCCATTCTTTTGTTTGTGTCTCTATCTTTTTTGCAGGTATTCTTGGGGGGATCTGAGGAAAACGCAGATATAGAAATGGGCAACGACTCCGCCTGATCTTTCTGAACTATGGATGTAGAATCTACTGAATTATGGTATGTTTATCATGGAGATTACTTGCTCGACGAATCAGGGTAACATGTTTATTGTTTGCTGACATGGCATTGAAATATGGTGTTACATTAACCGACATTTCTTGTCTGCTCTTTAGTAAAAACTCGAGTAAGTAAAAGGAAAAGTTTGTCTTCCTGTCTACTCTTGCTGCCAATGGCTGAACCAATAGCAATTCAATTTTATCAGGGGGTGAACCATCAACGAGCATGCTCAAACTCCAATTTCCCATTTGTGTCCGTTGAGGCACTTAGGTATGTACTTGTGTTAACCCCTTCAATATTGTTTTGTCTTGTATATTTGTTCGTTTCCAAAAATGTTGATGCAATTGACTTTATAGCAGCTATTTGAATTACACCGAGTTCTTAAAACACGTATACTAAAACACTTCCACGAGCATACTACTACTGTGTATAGAAGTGAAGTGTCCTCAAATTATGAACACCAGGACTTTCTATTTTTGAGACATGAGGCAACCGAACTTGATTGCAACCTTTAGCAACATTCTGGTATAAGTAGCTTTGTTAACTTGGTAGGAGCCTCAAGCGAACGCGCCATCTCACTGGTGTAGGGATGAGAGCTGGGTTGGGAGTAGGCGGGTTGATGCGTATGTAAAATCAAAACATTAGAAACCGGGTGTGTTCCTCCAAACAAACACTCTAGAACCTCTCTTAGAGACTAAAATTATACTACAAATAACACACACTTAGGTGTGTACTTGTGTAAATCCATACAACACATACCCAAGTGTGTGTTACTTACAATGTAATTTTAGTCTAGGAAAAGAATTTTGCAGGATTTGTTTAGGAGATGATCTCGTCCCTGTCCCTTAAATTAAAAGCAATGGCTTGTTGGGTTTTCCATGAAAACCATACCGCACAGAAGTATTAAGTGAAACTTCACAAACGTCTCAAAAACAATAGCCGCCCATATAGATTGGATTAGTCAAGGATATATTCAGACAACATGAAGTCCGTTGCCCCGTTTACTTTTTTTGAGAATACATCTGCCAGAAAACCACTGACGGAGCCGAAAAATATTGCTCCTTGTATCATTGCAAAACTACAAAGTAGAATTCCCCTTTACATGCTATATATGGAACACTGTCATCTTGGAAAATAGTGATAACTGTAGAAACCATACTCCAGACATAAGTAGAATCAAGTACAGAAGTAGGCCGTCGACAAAAATACACGGCACGCATACACTCCCAGCAGCATCGTGGCACTCCTTAAATACTGACAAGTTTGATGCAATCTTGGTTGGAATTTTCTCCAAGAGGTCAAGAGTTCGATTCTAGGGACACAGTGTGGATGTTCTGCTGCTAGGCCGAAGGGTTGGCTTGCTTGTGGGTCACTACGTAAGATCTCACCCAATCTAGGAGGCCGTTGGGCTCCTGATTTGCACCATCCACACATGCTCCTTGGGGCTGGGGCAGTGGGGCTCCTGGGGTGAGGGATTTCACCTTTTGCTCCAAGTTTGATGCATTCTTTCCCTAGGGCATAGTTCAGTTGATACTCGGGTTGGATTTGCCAACAAGAGGTTCACAGTTCGATTCTAGGGATGCGCACAATGTGTGTTTCGCTGCTGTCTAGTTTGCAGGAGATACCTTAAGTACTCACCCATCCAGGAAACTGCTGAGCTCTTAATTTTCATCTTTCACAATGCTCTTTGAGGATAGGACGGTGCGGGCCCAGGCCACGTTATGGCTTTTTACCACCAAGTTTGAGGCATTCTCGTCCTGCAAACGGAACTTTTTCAGCGGACCCACATGTTAACAAAATGTTCCAACCATAACATAGGTGTTGCTTATCGACTTCCCCCCCCCCCCCCCCCCCTAATGGGGGAGACAAATGCAATGTAGCAGGACAGATGTAACACAAACTTAAGCAAGCCCGCAGGGTAACAGCCACGTATGAACTTTAAGCAGAAAATATTAGCATGAAAAATAAAAGGTAAAGGGTAGACACAAGAATACAAGAACAGAGTAGCTGGGAGCTATTGAGACTGTCCAATTCCCCTAGTTCTTTGGTACAGCCATAGCTAACATTATCAGGCCTGAGCTTTCGCATCTGAAAGTGTCTAACTACATCTCTGGTCCAGCAAAGTAAAAGAGGCCACAAAAAAATCCCTTCACTACCTAATATGCTGCAGAAATGGGTGTTCAGAAACAACCGTAGAAGGAAAAGGAAAAAAGGGTAACAATAGAAGTGACCTAATTGTCTTTAGGACCTACAGGACATGAATTAAGGGCTCTTCAAAAACCTGTTAGTCTACTTCCCTTTTTCGCATCACTTTGCCGATATACAGAATAGGAAAATATATTCAAAACCAAACCAGCTTTATTCTCATTATATCGGGTTGGATATTTGACTCATTTGTCTCATTAGTTTCTTTTTCTCTTTTCACAGCTCTTTACAAGGCATATGTATTTCCATGAATTCATCATACATCTCATCAAAGGTCATTTCACTATCATAATCTAAGTCAAAAATAGATGTTACCTCATTTGACGTAAAACAAACTTGAGTGAATGCTCGGATTTTGAAACGGAAGAGTCGCTCCAAGTGTATGCTCTGAGTGTACTCCTTTTTTTTTCTTTGTTTCAGACTCCTTTGGCTTGCTCCTTTGCCCTTCCTTAATTTGTTTAGGATTCTTACTTAGACAGTCATAAGATATATGGCATTTTTGTTCACATTCATAGTACTTAAGTTCTTTTTCATACTATTTATTATTGTTTTCGTTTCTACTTGTTTTTATGTTCTTAGTTTGCATAGTAAAAGAAGAAGATGGTCTAGGTTACGGCCTGTATTTCTGGGTCGGTGGAAAAAGAAATAAGATAATAGAAAATAAAATGAAAGTGCGATGTTGGTAAAAATTTTGGTGGAATATAAAATTTTGATTCAGGATTTAATAGGACATCGGTAGTACATATCGGGGTTAGAAACGCTCGAAAAAAATAACCGAACGATAAGGTAATGGATATAGCGATATACGACGAAACTAGGTAACAAGCATTTTCGAGCATACGATAGGATTTAAGTAAATTAGTCAGTGACGATTTAAGTCGGTAGATATGAATTAATTTCGATAAAAGACATGACACAACAAATTAGAATCACCTAAATAAAAGAAAAAGAAAGTAGGACCTAATAAATAACTTGAAAAAGAAGAAAAAAGAAAACGAATATATATATATATATATATATATATATATATATATATATATATATGTGTGTGTGTGTGGTCTAGTTGGCGGCAATTAGGGAAGAAAAAGGAAGAAGAAATTGTGGTTAGAAAAGTACACCAACAAAATACCAAATGTAGAAAATTATGTAAAAGCCAAATGATAGTATTCTGTCCTATTCTACCCACTCCCAACCCTACTTGGTCGCCCCCTCTATGCAAGTGGAAGAAAAGTTTTCTTCTCTTTTGTCTTCCACTACACAACAAAACCCTACATATTTTTACTCCAATCATCATATTTTCTTCCACTTTATCCTACATGACAAACAAGACAAAAATTTTCTTCCCACCCTACCACTCTTAGGCCGGCCACCCCCACTCCCAAGGAAGACAAAGTATTTCCCATTCTTGCACTCTTCCACTTAATTATTACCCTACACCCTAAGGACGCCAAATACCCATCATTACACAAGAAAAATCTTTTTCTTCCCCATCCCATTCCACTTTCAGCCGAGTACAACCAAAAACGGGGAAACCCCTCTTCATTCTTCCATTCTACACTCCAACTTTTGTCAAACATCAAATCTTCTTTAACCTTCTCCCATCATTTCCCACAACTCCTTTCTTTCACTTCCATCTTCTCTCCCAACCGTCCCCTCCCTCCCTCCCTCCCTCCCTCTCTCTCATTTTCATTCTTCAGCTCATTTTCATCTTCTATACTCTATCTTCTTACATTCTTTTTACTTCTCCACACAAGAAACAAGTCTTCCAATTCAACACTACCACCAAATTCATAAACATACGTGCACATAACAGTTTATAAACAGGCCATAACCTTCCTTTGGTCGAGAATCATCATGTCAAGAACAAGAAATAATTTCCTTCTCTTCATCTCATTCCTTCATCCAAAACACTAGCCATAACATCGCTCTTCATCCAAGCACTAAGGAAACCAAGTATAGCCGAGTTAAAAACCAAAGAACAACAAGGTAAGAACATCATCTAAGTTCAACTATTCTTCCTCCATTTATCCATTTTCATGGTTACACATTAATCCTCTCATTTTGGTCCAAAAACCATGGGTTCCTAGGGGAGGAAAAGGAAGGTTTTCTTCAAGCCAAGTGAAGAAATCTTCACTTTTATATTAGGTTAAGTGATAAAGGCAAATATTCTTTCTAGATGCTTCATGAATTTTCAAAGGTTAAGTATATATGTTTATATTAAAGTTAGATCATTCATGTTGTATTTTCAAATATTTAACAACAAGAATATGTAAAATCTATGTTGCTATGTGATGTATATATTGGTATATATGTATATATAAATCGGATGTATAAACAAAGTAAGATTATGGCATGTATCAAACTATATATGTGCGTGTACATATATGTATATATATTGCCATAGAGTATTTTAGGGTTTAAATGATTTATTTACATGTTATAAATACATATATGTATAAGGTTTGAAAATATATTTATGTTGATATATATGTTGGTACCACACGGCCATAAGGCCCTTTTTAGGATAAAAATGGTTTTATTATATGTTATGTATACATATCTGTATAATATATATTAAAATATGACATATGACTAAGTTATATACTATTATGTGACATGTTATGAAAATATATATATATATCCAAATATACACATATGTACTACACGGTCTAAAAGCCAATTTTAGATGTAAATGATTTTATCACATGTTTATGAATATATATATGCATAAGGTTATGAGTGTGTGTATATATATATATAAACACACGGCTATAAAGGCCATTTTTATAATAAAAATGGCTTTCTTTAGTATTATTAATACATATATGTACAATGTATAAAATTATATATATGTAGATATATACATATATATTGTTACGACCTGGAAATTTTTCCGTTACGTCATAATGATTCCAATACCGTAAACCTAAATACGTAGGTATATGATTCATAAAATTTCTGTTTGTATATCGATACATTAGCAAATAGATAACAAACGTTTGTGATTACACGATAAAACTTAAATAAAACTAGTTAGTGACAACTTAAGCCATTAGGATAAACTAAATCAAAAAGAAAATACATGACACAATACTTTTGTACAACTTAAATAAAAGAAAACAAAATACATACTTGAAAGAAAAAGAAAAGAAAAAGGAAAAAGAAAACTGAAGACAAGTTGTCAAAAGCATGTTTAAGGATTTTTGCATAAAATAATGCATGCTTGGAATCTTGTCATAAACCCCATTTCTCCAACCCATGTTTGTCATAGTTTGTCTCCAACCCCATCCCCCAACCATGCTTGGCCGACCACCCCATAGGAAAAAGGAGGATTCTTCCTTTTTCTTCAACACTTCAAACATTTACATCTTCAACCAAATATTTTCTCTTCTCCTCCAAGAAAATCCAAGAAAACTCCAAACACCTCCTTCCTTTCTCCCTTGGTTGAAAGCTACCATCAAGAACAAGGAGAAATTATTCTTCTCTTTTATTCACACCAACATCACCCAAACCAAGCTCCATAAACCCTCCATCACTCAAGAGAGATTCAAGAAGGTTGTAGAATCTAGAATCAAAGGAAACCAAGGTAAGAATTTCTTGTAGCTTAAGTTGGATTCTTTTATATATTTAGCTTCATAAGTTGCTCACTAACCCTACCATTTTTCCTCCAAAACTGTATACCCAAGGAAGAAGGAGAAGAAGTGCTTTCTTCAAAATCAAGTGAAGAACATCTCTTTTAGTGTGAGAAAAGTGAACCAAGGCAAGTACTTTCCTAGATCCTTTATGGATTTTCAAAGACTAAGTATTTATGTTCATATCAAAAATTGGATCATTATATAGTATGTTCAAGTTTTTACCATAAGAATGTTGAAAAATATGTTTGTATAATTTTCAAAGTCGTGATTTTAAGTGTTGAATACATAATACTGCCACACATGGTGTTATAATTGATCAAAAGTTGAAAAAGTGAAGAAAAATGACATTGATAACTCACGTTAATGCACTTCGATCGATCGATGATCGAGCCATGTAAGGCAGAGAAAAACCAAGACCTTATTGTGAGACATCGATCTCTAAACCTGAGACACATCGACCGATTGATGTGTACATCGATCTCTACATCGATTGATTAGTGTAGGTCAGAGAGAAAATCTGAACCTTACTGTGAGACATCAATCTCTCAAGCAGAGACACTTCGATCGATCGATGTCTAGGGTTTTTAGAAATTTTTTTCTAAAATGTGATAAAATAGTTGTTTTCACTTGTACATGATTCATAGTGTTATTATGTGTTTTTTATGAATAAAAAAATGTCATGTGACTAATATGCTTTGGAAGTGTCTACAACTTACCAAAAATGGAAAAATTGGTATTTTGAGTTCTTGTAGGTACTTGACATGGTGAAAATGATTCAAAAACTTCTTTACCTCCTATTTAATATCACAAAGGTGTTATCATATTTATTTCTAACCATCAGGGTCATTTTCGGAGTTTTCTCTCACCAGCTGCATTTTAATCATTTTACCCCTCAAGACAGATTTACTCAAGGAATCTCTTGAGTACCTTATTATCTTCACTATGAAGTTCATTTATGGTATTCTTGAAGATCATTTGATGGTTTTCTATTATATTCTCTTATTTGATGATATTATCGACAGTAGCGGGATATGCGATGGTTTTCGTGTCACATTCTATTTTTCTCCTTGAAGAATTTTATGTATATGTTATTGGAGGCTCTCATTCATCATTTTGCTGAGATTATAAGGTGTTCTTGGTGCAAAATTCATCACAACATACAAAAGAGAAAAGTGAGAATTTCGGATTATATGTTTTTGTTTGAGAAAAACTGATCTCATTAGATAAAATGTACAAATATACATCAAATATCCGACCTCGTAGTTTCTACCCACAAAATATGAACAACCAGTGTAACCATAATCAAATACTACCCTACTCCATTTCTTGTAAACACTGTATCAAGTGAAAGGAGATCAGTCTTAATCTTTTTGATAATTTCCAGTGTTGACGAGAGAGCCTCCGTAGTTTTATATATCATAGCGTTTCTCCAAAACCAAGCGTTCTTAACCACTTCCCTGAATGTATACCTCCACCTACTAGGCATCGTAGTCCTGCCAAATTTATTCGCAAGTTTTGATCAATCCATTGTTGTTCATGCCGCAAACTGAAGAACCGCTGCCATTGATCTGGCAGCAAGAAATGTTTCCAGATTTTTGACAGCCAGTTGCAATCTCTCAATACATGTATAGTTGTTTCCTTATCTTTATCACATACCATGCATGTGGCCGAATTAACGATGTTCTTGCGATGAAGTTTTTCTGCGGTGGGAAGTCTTTCTTGCCTTGCCTGCCATAAATAGAAAATTGCCCCTCTAAGGACCTTTTATTCTCCATATTGCTTTCCAACAATTTTCTTGCCCTTGATTATATTCTTCATGCTGTATCTGATAGACTGAACCAGTATTAAATTTTTGGTTCGGTTTGGTACACCAAGCAAATTTCGGGTTCAGCCCACATACAGACGAAGGCCTTAACTGAGCTCTCAAACAGCCCTCTTTCAGTAGGTATATAGCATACTTTACACTTCGCCAAATATAGGATGGGTTATGATTTACCTTGCTATCGTCCAAAGGATTTCCATACTTCTCCCACAAAATCCATGCCCAAAGAGAATCCCGTTCTTAAATCATCCTCCACCCTAATTTTACTAGAAGCGCTTTGTTGAGAGAGCTCAGCTTGCGAAGTCCCAAATCTCCCATTTCCTTCGGTTTACACACTGTGCTCCAAGCAACTGGGTGAATTTTTCTAGTTTCGGCAGTTTCCCCACATAGAAACTTTCGGTTGAGCCGTTCGATAGCATTAAGGGTACTCTCTGGGATTCGAGATGTTTGCATATAGTATGCAGGGATTGTCGAAGTCACCGACTGAATAAGTGTGAGTCTGCCCGCTTGTGAGAGAAAATTCATTTTCCACCCAGAGAGTTTGCTTCTCACCTTGTCAAGGATTGGTTGGAAAGTGGCTGACGAAACTTTCCCATGGACAATTGGAAATCCCAGATTGTCTTTGGTGTGTTGGGAGAAAAGAACACCCTCGACTTCGCCGTATTAACCTTCTGTCCCGACCACTTGCAAAAATCCTGAAGCACCTTTTGCATTATTCGAGCTTGGGATTCAGAGGTTTCCCCGAACAAGATTAAATCATCCGCAAACATAAGATAGGACAGCTCCAGTCCTCTATGTGTGACATGTTGCCTGATCCAAATGCCCAGCACCTTTATACATAGAACAAAAAGGTAGTGCGCCACTGGATCGCCCTGTCGTATACCACGCGTCGGGTAGATGTCTTCCAGCTGGTCCCCATTCCATAGTATTGTCAAAGTGGCCGATTTTAAGCAAAACAGAATCAAGGTATGGAGGCTTTCATCCATTCTAATGCACTCAAGGACTTTCGCATGGAATTGCCCATTCAATTCGGTCGTAAGCCTTCTCAAGATCAATCTTTACCGCCATACATCCAGTCTTCCCCTTTTTAAATTTCATAGAATGGATCATTTCCTGTATGATTACCACATTGTTAATATTTTGCCTTTTAGGGATGAACACTCCTTGGCTCTCCTCAATAAGATAGGGAAGCATGTTTTTAAGCCGATTAGCCACTACTTTGGAAATAACCTTCACAATCACATTACATAACAAGATAGGCCGGAAATGGTTGACTGTCGCTGGAGCTTCTTGCTTAGGTATGAGTGTTATGAGAATTCTATTGAGTTCAGGATCAAACCTCCTATGTTCGAACGCTCGCTGTACCACTTTAATAATGGACGCACCCACAGTTGACCAATTTTTCTGAAAGAACACCAGAGGGAAGCAGTCAGACCCTGCCGCTTTATAGGGGCCCAAGCTGAAGACCGCATTCTCAATTTCCTTATCCACAACAGCATGATTAAGGCTTTGAAGGTCATGAGTGGTAAGGACAGGAAAAGCCATTGCTTCAGGAGGAGGTTGTTCAACGTGATCTGCTGTAAATAGTTGGGCATAGAAGTTTCTCACCATAATCTTTAATTCCGTCTGATTATCCGTGCAAGCTCCCTCTGCATTCTTTAGTCTTCCAATCCTTTTACTTCTTTTGCGGCAGAGGGCAGAGAAGTGGAAGAAGCGTGTGTTACGGTCTCCACATTGAATCCATTCAGCCCTCGATTTCTGGAACCAATTGGCTTCCTCCTGCTCCAGTGTGCAGTTATATTCCTTGATGAGTTGGTCCTCCAGTTGTTGTAGGAAGCCGGATTGTTGCTTGGAAAGGGTTCTTTGAATGCCCTTCAGACGAGAGACAATATTTTTCTTCCGTGCGAATATGTTGCCAAAAACTTCCAAATTCGAGCTCCTTGCTTTCTCCATAAGGTAAGTCATGTTGTCTTTCAGTTCTAAGTGGTCTTTCCAATTGTCTTTAGTAAACTGTTCAAACTCTCTATGCAAAAGCCAAGCAATTTGGAATCGCGGAGGTCTCACCTTAGAAATCTGCACTTGTTTAGTGATAGATATGCAAATAGGATAGTGATCCGAGTGTGTTCGAGGAAGATGTTCTACGTATGTATCTGGAAATTTAAAATGCCAGTGTTTATTTGCCCATGCCCGGTCTAGTCTTTCCATAATATTATTCTCCATTTCTCTAAGGTTTGTCCAAGTAAACGCTGGCCCTGAGAACCCAAGATCAATCATTTCACATCGATTTAGCATATTCTGGAGTCGTTGGCTCCCTGTAATACTAAACCTCTGGCCTCCTTGTTTGTCGGATTGGGATATCACTTCATTACAATCACCCACAATCATCCACGGTACTGAAATCCCTTCGCCCACATCCACAAGGTAGTCCCACACCTGTGCTCGTATTTCCTTTTTTGTCGAGGCGTAAATAAATCCAGTGGACATGATCATTCTCCATACATGCCAAGGTTAGACTTTGATTATCATACTTGACGATTCGAGCTTAAGCACACCATCGTTCCAAAAGCACCAAATACCGTCAACAAACCCGCGAGCTTCTACTGCCGCCATATTAGTGAAATGGAAAATTTTTCAAGATTCTAGTTGCTTTATAACTACTAGTTCTTGTTTCTACAAGGCACAAAATAGTGGGATCATTAGATCGAATAAGTTCCTTCAGGTTTCTATAAAACTTTGAGGAAGATGCTCCTCGGCAGTTCCAAAATAACATCTTCATTGACAACAGCTTACTTTAGGGGTGCAATCCCGTTACCATGCTGCACAGGATCCTCGTCTTGCATACTCTCATCATCTCGATTCCGAGAAGAGGGCTCTCCAGGGGTCATTGAGTTAGGATCACTCTCCTCCTCAATGTTCATCAACATTTCCGAGTTAAGCTCCCAAGATGTATGTCCATCAGGCGGGTTTTCCTCCCACCTGGTGTGTTCCAACATGTCTGACTGCTGGAACGTGGGTTGTGGTTCAGTGCCGCAGTCATTAGTGTGGGCTGTGTTCTTTAAGTTGGTTTGAGAATGGTTCATTGTACATGGGCTATTGGGCAGGCCAGGGGGTAATTTTTCTGGTGGTGTTTTCGTGGGAAGGGAAAGCCAATTGATATCTATCATTACTGTAGATGATGCTGTGTTATGGTTGTGTGTATGGTTAGGGTGTATATTTTCTTGTATAGAGGCTTGTGGCACACGGGGTTTAGAAATTTTCGGTTTGGCTAGCAGTTTGATTTGTACAGCCTTTTTTGGTTTAGGATCACGTGAGGGTAACTTTGTTTTATCCGCAGTAGTAAGTATAGTTGAAGGTGATTTTGGTTGACCCTGATGGAATGTATGTTGAACTTCTGGGAGCTTCATAGAGTGTTGATTGGTGTCTTCTGCTTCATCCACTTTGAGTGCATTAAAGCGGGCACTGAGAGGGAGATCATTCCCAAAGGCAAGCTCCCGTCGATCAGTCTGTTTCATTGTAGGGGTCTTAAACACCACTGAGTTTGATTTACCCTCTTTGCAAAGCTGCAGCTGATCTCTGGTATGCTCTACTTCCTCCCCTGTTCGCACATTGGATGTCCTTCTTCTTCTATTATTTGTAGGTATAAGCCAAGGTCCAAATGGGGACTCAACCGTAGGGGAGGCTCCTTTTCGGTTATCATTTTTCGCTGAATTTCCCTCTGGGATGGGGTTACTTTCGCTCAACACCGCACAGTCTCCATCCTTATGCCCAAATTTACCACAATGAAAACAAATAGCGTACAGTCCCTCATACTCAATCTTTTGAAGATGAACTTGGGGGCCTTTTAGCTCGATTTGAGGAATTAGAGGTTTATCTAGGTCGATTTCGATGCAAACGCGGGCGTACTTCCCTCTTTGTGTTGTAAGAGTGTGGTCATCGACCCGTATTGCCTTACCAACACAGTTCCCCATTTCCAACATCAAATATGTCTTAACAAATTCCATAGGCAGTTCAGGAAATCTAACACATACCATTGTTTTTCTAATTTTTGCCTCGGTGGGGTTGAAATATGGGTACCATTTTGAAATAGTGAGGTAATGCCCCATCACAGCCCAGGGGCCCTTGTTGAGCACATACTCATAGTCATCTTTGCAATAGAACCGAACTAAATAGAAATTATCCTCCAAATCTGTCAACTAAAAACCATACTGTAAGTGCCATAAATCTTTTAGTCTGTCCGTCAGTATTTTGAAGCTAATGGACTTACCTAAAAGTTTGATAATTAGGGCCCTTCGCCAAGGCAGCCACAGATCGATGCAGCGGCTGATAGATATCTCAATTTCCGGCCGGGGTGTCACACTATCCTCTTCATGCATGCGCCTTGCTCGCAATTGATCAAGCAAATCCACTTCCCATGAATCATCTTCATCTACACCAGTGTAAATAGGCCTCTTTGGCTTTATAGCATTCAACGCCGCCGCAAAATGACTTACCGGACCATCCCTTTGGTGATGATGGAGACCCAGTGCTAATCGAGCCCCGATCAACAAATTGTCCACTCATATCTCGTTTGTGTTTCTTTGTACTTCTTTTCAGCAAGTCAATTTCTTCTGAAGAGGGCTCTGGAGAGGTGGTCATGGCGATTTAGGTCGCGTAAGGTCGATTAGGGTTATTCGCCGACGAGGGAGAGAAGAAGGGAATGTATTTTTAACAAGCCCCTATTTCGGATTATATGTTGACATAATCTTGTCAACTACTATTTATTGATTTCTCTTCACTAAAACTAAGTTTGTACACTTTATTATCAGCTTAAAAAATCCATAAATAGGTGGAAATGATGATGTATTCATTTTATGACATGTGCACAAGTGGACCAATCAAAAACAAGCTAGTTGACAATTTTTAATTTAAAACTAACGGCTAGTTGGAGTTGTTGGAGCTGAATTTGAGACTGTTTTTATCCAAAAATTGCAGCCCTCACATCCTATTATCTTGCCAAGGAGTTGAGTTATTCTTGTGGTATATTTCCTTCTACATTATCTTCATTTTGCAAAGGATAATCAACACATTTTTGGAGTGGAAAGTGTGGCCAATTGGAAGATCAAGGTGGACCAACCATGTTTCATCATGTTGCCAAGTGTACAAGGTGCTTATGTGGCCAACCAATGATGTGAAGACAATTAGGACTTGATGATGAAGATGTTGACACATAGGAGTTCTTATCGTCAAGGCCTATTTCACACTATAAATTGGTGGCAAATGTGAAAAAGAAGAAAATACAACTTTGAAGCAAACTTGAAGATCATTCTTGCTATTCTCTTCTTCTTGATTCATTCTTTGTGTAGCTATGGTGTTTCATTTTGTGTTGCTGTTTAGCTACATTATACAAGCCTCTTGGGTTGATTTTGTAAGATTGGATAGCCAAGTTTATAAGGCTACACTAATAGGTGGTAGAGGTGTTGCAAACAAAAGTTGCATAGACGTGATCATCCAAGTCGTGAATAGGGTTGGTGTTTGACCCAAGAATCAAGCTTGGATCTTGTTGTATTTGTGTTCATTCCATAGTGAAATCCAAAGAAAGGTGTTCTTTGAGACTGGAGTAGGCCACATTGACTGAACCAAGATAAATCTTCGGTACTCTTGTCTTCTTTATACTTTTCTGTTTTCTGTCCGTTTTCACAGCAGATTTCACACAATTTCACATGTCTTAAAAAAATAGCAAAATATTTTCAAAATTTGTGATTTTTGATGGAGTTATACTTCAGACTGTTAACTTTCATTTGCAACAAGAATCACTTGATTTGAGCAAAGGAAAGTTAGTCTTTCAGTCGTTGCAAGATAACTGCACCATTCTGGCTGCAATCTGACCAGTCCCAAAGAAACTTGCATTCTGATTTCATCAAGTATAGTTTCATGTCAGGGCCTTTTTGAAACTTAAACTAGACATCCTGAAGGAGTGTTTCGACATAAAGATCAAACTTTTTGGTTGAGTAATTAAAGAAAACACGTTTTCAAAATTCATCACTATTCTATCCAATTCTGTCCAGATTGACCATCTGAATCTTTTTATTTGTTTGAAGGGTCAAAAGATCATTTTTTGCTCATATTTGGACAGAGTTTAGTCAAGGCATTGAAGTCGATTTCTGAAAAGTTTCATAATTTTTGGAGTTGTGTACACCGACTTCTGAATTTTTCAAAACTGGGTACTGAATCTGAGTAGCTCTCAGATTCTATTCTCAAAGGGGATTTTTATTCAAGGGTAATAGTGTAATTTCTGATAACCACTATTCAACCCTCCTCTAGTGGTGTTTATTGCAGGTGTACGGTCCAACAAAGAACATAGAAAATATATGTTTTCAAGTGATATATATATATATATATATATATATATATATATATATATATATATATATATATATATATACATTCGGCCATACCCCCTTAAAATACATAAACTCTATGTAAAAATGAAATAAAAGAAGACTTATAGAAGATATATGCAGAAAATAAAGAAAAGAAGTGAAGACATATGTAAAGTTAAGAAAGTGTAGTAGAGATTACAACTTTGGTAAGTTGGCTCGTGTATTTTTATAGAGATGATCATCAAGTATGCATTTTCTATGTGTTTTTAGTTTTCATATGTTTTAAGATCATGTCTTTAACATGTTTATGTACTCATCATAAGCATGACTTATATACATGGTCTCAATGGTAGCTTGATGATCATCATCTTCATTCGCGTGTTTTTCAATTTCCTCAATTATGCTGTCTAGGATTTGCATAGTTTCCATAGCACAAACAGGCATGGCTGACAGCACAGATTGTACAAGGATTTCTCGGGGCGGCTTGGGACAAAACCTTCGCCTTCCACGCACTCAAGTCGCATCAATGAATAATGGGCATCCCAAGGTATTTGCCAAGGTCACTTGTCTGCTGAATACCCAACCGTGTGCTAATGTGTCCAGCAACAGTATCCGGGACATTCTTGGAAGTAAACTTCTGTGATTTTCAGGCACAAATGCGCTGCCCAGACCGTTGGCAAAAAAACCCAAAATAATTTCCATTACCACGCGCTGTAGTTCAGTAGCTACTCTAAATAACAAAAGGCCATCAGAGAAAAATAGATGTGAGATTGATGGCTGCCCCCACTCTAGACGCGCCACTGGGATCCAGATGCCATCATTCAAAAAAGAAAAACATTTCCAGTGCACTAGGCTTCTTCATTTACATAGGGTCCGAGGGACCGGATCGCTTCGTAATTTGATGTACACAGCCTTACCTTACACCAAACCGAGGGAGCTGGATCGCTTCGCGATCTGAGGTACGCAGTCTTGCCTTACACTTTGTGCAATGGGCTGTTTCTGGTGCTCGAACCCGTGACCTTAAAGTCACAACGCTATTATTCACAGCTTCATTAATCTGTGTCCTAGGACTTCCATGCGCAACAGAAACAAATATGGCGTCAACTGATCACCCTGCCTGATACTCCTCTGATGTTGGAACGACTCTAAACCTGACCATTTTACAGTAAAGATAGTTTTGTGGACGTAATGCTGTACGTAATGAGGTTTATACATCGCTGTTCAAAACCCACTGGTTCGAGCACCGTCCGTAAGAACCGCCAATTAACTCCATCGAGGCCTTTTCCAAATTCGTTTTTATTGCCATATACTCCTGCTTCCCACGCTTGGTACGAAATGTGTGCATTAGCTCCTCTTCAATAATCACAACAACATTACTTTATTGATTTAGAGGGGTATGGAGAGTCAGATGTGTTAAAAAATTTGGCTAATATGGTCACCAAACATCGAGTATGATAATATGACAAATTCATCCAAGAACACCATTGTTCTGTTAGGGAACACAAAATGAATCTGTAACAAAGATTCTAAGATGTATTTCATTAACAATTTGATATAGAATCAATAGAAAGAATAACAAGAACAACAAATCAAAACAGCCGAGACGTGACTAGATTGTCACTGTCCTTAAAGCAATTTTGTCTCTACAGGTGAGCAAGGTAGTCTTCAGACAGATGCTTCTCTGGATATAACGGCTTACTTTCTTTCTATTGCTCTTAGAGAGAAAGTATTGAAATTGTTTATAGAAGTGAATGATAGTGAAGAATGAGAGAAGAATTCTGTAGAATTTTCACAAAAATTGAAGAGTTTTTCAAGTATATGTTGAAGATAGCAAAGCCTACTATTTATAGGCTTTGAGTTCAAAAACTACAAGTTCAAAAGACCATTTTTCTGCAGATTCTCCCCCTTGGATCGGTTACGGACGTTCAATATGAAAGGAGATGTCATTTGGTGCAGATGTTTCATCTTTTATGAACAATCGGGACACTTCAGGCGGCTTATGTAGGCGTTTGAAGTGTTCTGGAAGCTTGCTAGAACACTTCGAACGCCTACATCAGGAGCTTCATGTCACTTCGAACGCCTACATCAGATGCTTCATATGACATCGAACGCATATACAAGGCGTTCGAAGTGTTCTGGAAACGCCTACATTAGGCGCTTCAAGTGTTTGGAACGTTCCCATTTCCTTCCATTGTTCATAAAACACTCCAAACTTCACCCAATCTCCTATCAATAGGTCACATAACATTATACAAGTTTGGATCACAAGATTTAAAGTACTTTTAAGTACTTTTCCAACAAGTGTTAGAAACAAGCAGATGTTGTTTCCTGATGACCCATAATGAAAGTTGCGTCAAGCTGTGTCGATCAACTGTTACTCACAACATAAGAAGCGCAGCCAATATAGTGAATTATTTTGCTTTATTCTATCATATTACAAAGTCAATGAAGAGTGTGTCATTGACTCCATTGGAAATGGAAACTGCTCCAGTGCAATCATGATGCTCTCTAATGCTTGTATAAGGGTCACCAAAGTATCATTCAATGAGGCAGGTAATGTGGCTGATTAAAATGCTGTTGCAACAAATTTACAGATTGAAGGTCCAACCACCTGCCAATTTTTCTGGAAAAATGCTGGTAGCATCTCATACCACTGCTCTAGCCTAAAGTTCAAACCTTTCATATACTAGTAGACTACTTCAAATCGCATATTTTCAATATCAAATCTTGCTTGGGCATAAAAAAAGGCGTAGAAATGCAACGTAAACGAATATTTTGCAAGAATTTTGCTAAATACTCTAAAGATAAGCAGTATTTCTTTACCTTTTTGGATTAATAATTGCTGTAAAATGAGTGTGTGCATATGTTCATCTACGCTTCTGCTATTTTGCAACTTGTTCCTCCATTTTTTACATGCTGACCCTGTCGTTGTTAATCTTAATCTTAATCCTCCTGTGTAATGACCCAATTTCTTTTTTCAAAAAAAGGGCCAAAAGGCAATTGCTGTTAAGAAAAGATCCGGCAGATTTCTTTCCATTATTGCTGTAATCATATACTTACCTTGTATAGTTGATTGATTGACTAGAGATTAATTAGGTAGATGATTGATTTAGCAGTTAAGTAGGTGATTGATTATTCCTTGTATAGAGCAGTAATACGGGTTATAAGTAGGCTCTCCATGTACAGAGAAATGTAGTCAATGAAATACAGAAAATCATTGAACCACAATTTGATCATCTTGAACATGGTATCATAGCAGGGAAATCCCTCTCTGTGAATAAGCATTTTTTCTGAAGCCTAGGCTCAGAAAAGATTCATCATAGTCTTATACCTTACCCGGACAAACAGCTAAATACCTTCCTCAGCCAAACGGCCTGTTGATCATCTCTTGAACCCTCACAGTCATATTACTATGTGGCTCTATCTTCTCCAATAGATCCTGTATCACACATCAAACGATGTCAGACGCTGGAAAAACAGAAGACTCAAACCCCATACCAGAGTCTTCTTCAAGCAACCAGAACCCCGGGGAATGTGCACTACAAGTGGACCAAATTCTCCGGGATAGCCTTCGTGTCACTCCATCACAATCCGCAATTTCAGCACCTGCGCCAGAAACGTTACACATCTTAGTAAAATTGAACAGTGGAAACTATTCTTTGTGGTCTACTGTCATATACAGGGCAATTCTTGGTCAAGAAAAGGTGTCACATTTGACAGGTATTCCGCAACCCCCACAGCCTTTTGAACCGGAGTATGCAAAATGGGAACAGGATGACAACAAAGTGTTCGCCTGGATCCTCCAAAACGTTGAACCCACAATGATTAGCAATATTACCAGGTATCCCACTGCTAAGGCCTTATGGGAAGGCTTAGCACTTACATATGGAATGGGGGGGGGAGATGGGTTACAAATCTTTGACCTTCACAAGAAGGCCAATAGCATTCGGCAAGGAACATGCACAGTGGAAGAGTGCTGGAACAAGCTACAAGATGTGTGGGTCACCATAGATACAAAGGACCCAAATCCAATGTGTTGTCCAGAAGATATTGGGATTTACAGACAAAAAATACAGGCCACAAGACTGTATCGATTCCTGATGGCCATTAACGACCAATTTAAGCAGGAGAAGAAGGAGATAGTAAAAAGGGACCCTCTACCGTCTCTTGAAGCAGCATTTTCTGAAATCAGACGTGCAGAGGCCAGGAATCAAGTAGTCAAAGGAAATTTTCCCTTAGAAGAGAACTCATCTCATTCATCCTCGGGAATCAGACAGGGACTCACTGGAAAAACACCAGCCACGAACAGAGGCCGGGACAGAGGAGGAGGAACTTCGTCCTCCCGCTCAAACTCTTCATCGCGGGAGAACAAAGACAAGAATCAGACATGCAGCCACTGCAAGAAGCAAGGTCACATAAAGGAAAGGTGCTTCCAAATCGTAGGGTACCCCGGATTGGTGGGAAGGAAAAAAGCCAACCACCGGTTTTGGAGGAACAGGGGCTGCAACCATGCTTTCCCAAAGGGAAGACGGGAGCCACAACCCAGAAATGAACCAACCAGCACCGGAGGAAAGCTCAGAACAGCAGCCAACAGGTTCAGCAATTAGAGCCTTCTCAGCGGCAGCAGGAGGTAAAAGGGGGCTGGGCAGAAACCCTAGCCCCCTTCTTCCCTTTTATATCCGAAATTTACCCCCATAACCCCCCAAGTTTCTGTAACTGCAAATGTTCCCCATAACTCCAGAAATTATGCCCGCAGTCCCTGGAAAATCTGCGGTGCCAAGTTCCGCCCCTGATCTCTCAGAAACGAAAAAGTTAGTCCCTCAAGTTTCGTTAAATCACAAACTGGTCATTCTACTCTTACAAACTCCAGAAATACCCTCACTTTAGCCCAACTCCATAAATGCACAAATAGTAGTCGGCCCATACCTCAAGACACATCTACATGGATATTTGACTGCGGGACAACGAACACTATGTCCTAATGACTTTATTAGCCACTCAACCCCTTTAAAAACCCACATTGAAACCGCGAGTGGAGAACTTGTACCTGTCTGTGGAGGTGGCACTATCTCTCTCAAACCACAAATCACTTTACCACATTGTCTTTTTGTGCCATCATTATCTACTAAAGTACTATTAATTAGCCAACTCACAAAGGAATTAGATTATGTGGTTCTAATGTATCCCTCGTTTTGCATATTGCAGGACATTCATACGGGGCGTATAATTGGACGTGGTACTGAGAGAGAAGGCCTTTATTATGTGGACGCCGTAGAGCAGCAGGGCCGGTCTAATCTTGCCACTGGATCAGTTACTGACAGTTGTGGCTCTGGCATCGCCGGTTAGGATATTCATCGTTTAGCTATCTTAAATTTCTTTTTCGAGACCTTTTTTCAAAAACAAACAAAATGGATAATTTGACTTGTAGCACTTGCCTCCGTGCCAAACAGCCACGAGCTACATATCAGGCAAATAATACTCGTGTTGACAGTATGTTTTCCTTAGTACACTCTGATGTATGGGGACCATCCCCGCATCCTACTTCTCTTGGTTATTGTTATTATGTGCTTTTTTTGATGACTTCTCCCGCATGACTTGGCTATATGTTCTTAAACACAAATCAGAAGTCAATACCAAATTCATGGAGTTCTACCAAATGATTAAAACTCAATTCAATACATCCATCAAAATACTTCGTTCTGATAATGGTGGGGAGTATCTCGATGGGACACTAAAACAATTTCTTACCCTACATGGCATGCTTCACCAAACATCTTGTCCCGGCACTCCGGAACAAAACGGAGTAGCCGAAAGAGAAAATCAGACACTTTTGCAAATGACACGAGCAATGATGATAGATGCCAATGTACCTCAGGTTTTTTGGCCGGAGGCAGTGTCCACAACAAATTACCTTAGTAATCGACTTCCTTCCTCTATACTGAACCATCAGACACCACTGCAAGTGTTAGCCACCCAGACACAAATTCCTTCCGTCCTTACCTTACCCCCGAAAGTCTTTGGTTGTACCGTATTTGTCCACGTTCCAAAAAACCAACGAGACAAATTTGACCCCTGTGCTGAGAAGTGTGCTTTCGTTGGCTATTCACCATCCCAAAAGGGATACCAATGTTACAACCCTCGCACTCGCCGAATCCACACTATAATGAATTGTACCTTTCTTGAAACAGAACCTTTCGTTGACACCCATTCTCAGTCTCAGGGGGAGATAGCTATAGATGAGACTCTCGATTGGCTGTTTGAGTCACATTGGCCAGTGACTGAACTAACACGGCAAGTAGATGACGCCGATTGCATAGCAGCTGACCATGATAAAGACATTGTCTCTCTAGTACCAACCAACGATGATCCTCAGATGAATGTTCCGCAACGGGCAAGCGATGGTATACATGTTGACATTACTGAATCTAATTCTGAGTTTGTTCTTGATTTGAGTCCTAACTATTTTGATTCCTCCATTGAGATTAATAATCCCACTCCCCAAGAGAATTGTGTGGACGATATTGACCGTTTCCCAGGGAATCAAGGGTGAGTACTACCACCCAGAAAAACCAGGGGCATACCACCCGAAAGATACTCCCCTACCAAGGTAGCTCAAGCGTCAAGGTATCCAATAAAGACCGTGTGTGATAACGAATCACAGTTAGCACGAAGTTTCTTTGTAACAATATGCTCTGAAAAAATTCCTCATGCCGTGGATGATGCTTGTAAGTTACCACAATGGAAGAAAGCCATGGACATAGAAATGAAAGCTTTAAAGAAAAATCAGACATGGGAAAAGTGTCAATTGCCGGATGGAAAGACCGTGGGGTGCAGATGGGTATCCACTGTAAAGTACAAGGCAGACGGTAGTATTGAACGACACAAAGCCAGGCTGGTTGCGAAAGAATACACGCAAATGTATGGGATTGATTATTCGGAGACATTCTCTCCTGTTGCCAGGATTGATACAATCCAAATGTTGTTCTTTATTGCAGCAAACAAAGACTGGCCCCTGCTACAGTTTGATGTAAAGAACGCGTTCCTGCATGGAGAACTACAACAAAAAGTCTACATGGAACCCCCTTCAGGTTTCTCTGGTGAGTTCGAACCAAATCAAGTGTGTCGATTAAAGAAAGCATTATATGACTCAAGCAGTCGCCCCGTGCATGGTTTGGAAGGTTCACTTCGGTCATGAAGAAAGATGGGTACAAACAAAGCAATGCAGATCACACCCTCTTCTTCAAAAAACAGGGAAGTTGTATCATTTGTCTTATCATTTATGTTGATGATATGATTATTACTGGAAATGATACTAACGAAATATCTCGTCTCAGGAACCACTTGTTTACACAGTTTGAGATGGAGGATCTTGGAGGCCTAAAGTATTTCCTGGGAATCGAGGTGCTAAGGTCATCAGAAGGGATCTATATATCTCAACGGAAATACATTCTGGACCTATTAACTGAGGTGGGGCTACTGGATAGGAAACCTGCAGATACTCCAATGATCCAAAATCAGAAGCTAGAAGTGACTCTAGGAGTTCCACTGGTGGGACAGGAACAGTATCAGAGACTGGTTGAGAAACTACTTTACCTCTCACATACCAGACCAGACATTGCACATGCTGTTGGAGTGGTAAGTCAGTTCATGCACAATCCGCAGAAACATCATCTTGTAGCAGTTTTCAGAATCCTAAGGTATCTCAAAGATACACCTGGACGAGGGATCATATTTCAGAATCATGGACATCTCGATATCGAGGCATACACAGATGCAGACTGGGCTGGAAACGTGGTAGATAGAAGATCTCCTCTGGATATCTTACATTGGTTGGTGGGAATTTAGTCACTTCGCGAAGTAAAAAACAATCAGTGGTTGCCCTTTCTAGTGCGGAAGCAGAGTTTCGGGGGATAGCTAGAGGAATCACTGAAGTATTTTGGCTACGCAAACTCATGGGGGAATTGGGTCTTCTAACAGCAGGTCCAACATGCTTAACATGTGATAACAAAGCCTCAATCAGTATCTCGGAAAATCCGGTCCAGCATGACAGAACTAAGCATATTGAGATTGATCGTCATTTCATTAAAGAAAAATTGGACAGTGGCGTCATCACAATACCATTTGTTCGGTCAGATGATCAGCTCGCAGACATACTCACCAAGACGGTCAATGGTCGAATCTTTGCAAGTATTTTAGACAAGTTGAACGTAAGAGACCCTGCTGTTCAACTTGAGGAGGAGTGTTAAGAAAATATCCCGGCAGATCTCTTTCCATTATTGCAATAATGATATACTTACCTTGTATAGTTGATTGATTGACTAGAGACTAATCAGGTAGATGATTGATTTAGCAGTTAAGTAGGTGATTGATTATTCCTTGTATAGAACAGTAATAGGGTTATAAGTAGGCTCTCCATGTACAGAGAAATGTAGTCAATGAAATACATAAAATCATTGATCCACAATTTGATCATCTTGAACAATTGCAAGTTATTACAAAAAAAGAAAGAAAAAAAAAAGAAGTACCAATGTTATATCTTCGGTCTAATATCAATCCCAGCCATGTCATACATCAACTCCATAAATACATCATAACAATGAACAATAACAAGATTGCTACTATCATTAACCTTGGACCTCTTTCATTCGTATCATTCGTGTCATATCTTTCTCTATTCTTTCAAACGCACATACAATATTTCATTCGTAAAATACAATTTTTTTAATGTTCACATATTACCAAAGAGATTAAAACGACTCATCCTATTAACATATCGCCGGGGAATCTTAGCCTCATACTGTACTACAAAGAGCCTCTTTGTTACACACCATAGCTTCGGGAACAGTGCACCGCCATAGTCTGCTACGAGAACTGTTAGGGTCGCTCAATTCTCTTACACATCAGCAATGACATAGAAAATTTCACAGCGAAAACGAAATAAAATGAAATAAACATTTATTTATTACAACTCAAGTCCGACTTCCAATAAGTACATAGTCTACATTCATTATTACATCTCATCATAAATGCAATAAAACTGCAAATGTAAACATCTTCATCTGGCTTTAAATACCCCACTGCCCAAACTCGCTCCGGCGTCTATGTATATGTAATCGTACTCCTGCTCACCTGGAAAAATAAAGGGGTGAGCAATATAGAAATATCACCCAGTAGGTTCCTGCCTCTTTCCAAACAATTTCATATATAGAAGCAAATAACATGTAGTACATGTATAAACATGAATAACTGTATAAGTAATAAAACGCACAACACAACAGATATGCGATGTCATGATGCATGCCTCTGTCACACGCAACGAAATCTTAACATACGAATGCCTGTCTCTCTACCGTGCAATGCATGAACCTCGAGGTGATCCTACCACACGCCTCGTCAGGCCACACGCCCCGTCGAGCCACACACCTCATAGGGCCACATGTCCCGTAGAACCACACGCCTCATAGGGCCATACGTCCCGTAGGACCACACGCCTCATAGGGCCACAAGCCACATATGGTCATACGTCATGAGGGACAATATCGACTCGAAGGTCAAGCAATGCCCATGCCATGAAATGCAAATGCATAAACATACTTAAACTGATGCATCCATTCACACCATGACCATATATACATTTTTTTTTTCCATACGACAACAGTCTTATCACCATATTTAAAATATACCTAAATATACCGTTTGACCAAAAATCCTTAACCCTCAATATAAATAAATATGTGTTTTTTCTACTCCATAATCGGTTTACAAATTTGATTTACATATAACTTCAATTTTAATACTACATATATTCTAGAATTGTCTAAAACCAATTCATACCTTTTATTTATAAACTACATACTGTAACAAGTTTTTTTTTTGCTTTTGTTTTTTTACACGTAATTCCATTACCATATTTGGCTAGAATTGTTTCTTTCAATTTATATATAAAATATATATAACCAGTTTTGTTATATATATATATATGCCGAAACCAAAGCAGAATTTTTTTTAACGTGTAAGTTAGCTGCCGAAACTTAACCCAAAAAAAGAATTATATTATTGTTATTTTTCCTCAAAACCATTTCTCAAATGTTCAAATATGAATTACAAATGAGTATTTATTTATTTATTTATTTATATATGTATAATGCTGACATTACCCCAACACCTATACATAATGTAAAATCTTAACAGTAGTTAGATATTATTACATAACTATGAAATTAAACAGGCTACATACATAAAATATCACCATAACACTTAAATACATATGTTGCAAATGTAGACAAAGAAAAGAAAAAAAAATATATGAGCATATACTCACATACACGATGCACCCACCGACAGTAGTTTTTTTTTTCCTTTCCTTTTTTGCTCATTCTACAAATATACCCACAAAGAAGCAAAATAAATACACCAACAATTGTTACTTCATTTATCAATATCACAATTATACCTCCTCTTTGCTTTTGAAATTTCCCAAAAGTGGCCAGACGGCCACTGCTTTTTTTTTTTTTTAACACACACAAATGCCCAAAACACATATATGTAACAATTAACAAATAATGTACGCACTCGTACATAAAATATATACAATATTTAATCCCAAACAGTTTTTTATTTATATGTATAAACAGTTCTTTAGGCAATTGAACATCTATATAACAAAAATATGAAAACAATGATTGTTTATATATTCTTGAATTATAACAACTAAGATAAACAATAACTAAAACAAATAACAAATAAACAAATATATGAAATTGGCTCAAAAAGAGAAAGGTCACTTAGCTCTTGGTGGTAAACTAACAATATTGGTGGTTTTAGTCTTCCTTCTCTTTTTTTTTTCCTCTTCTCTTTCTCTCTTTTCCTCACCCTTACTCTCGGTTGTTATATTTTTTTTTTGTCACTGCTGCTAACCGAAACCAAGTTGGGAAGAAGGCAAATGGGCTTGGTGTATTTCAGTAAGGGTTAAAGATAATGGATAGGGTTAATGGTAGGGGGGTTTTGGAATGGAAATGGTATTAATGCAAAATAAAGGGTGGGGGCTACTTAATGTTTTTTTTTAAAAAAAATATAATGCCATCATTTTTTTTATTACTTTTTTTTGACCGAGTATAACACTTATTGTGCTAGAACTCTTTAGCTATGTTATTGAACATCGGTATGAGCTGCTAACTCATTTCTGACAAGAAGTTAGTCCAACCCTCTCGCTTTATCTTGCAACTAAAAAAACTGTTCTTTTTTAGTGGGTTCATATATTCATACATGCTTTATCTTTACGAAAACACTATGATATAAATATAACATAACAAAAACAAGACTGTTAAGGCTTAAATCTGTTAGCCTTCTTCAACAATAACCCTTTCTTCACAGACGCGCCACCTAATTTTCTGTATAACAACCAAATTTCTCTCCTTTAGATCATCAACCCAATCTTTCAACCTAACCATTAAACTAATGTCTTTGTTATGTTATACACTTCGCATCGCGCTGGTTCCAATTCCAATCTTTAATCAAAAATCACACTGTTAGATGATCAGATATCAGATCTCAAAGGTTAGACTGCTTTTTTCTGCATGGACTTGTACTTGTGTGACTAAAGAGGAGGAGTCTTCTTTTTGAAAATAATTTTCTCCTTCATCACAAACTAATCCTACTTTCATACTATATAAAAAGAATGTAAAAGATAGAATATCTCCGTTGCCTTGTATTGATTCCAATCAAGATTATAAGTACAATTGTTTCCTATCATGATGCTCCTCTAATCATGCTAATGTAATAATGTAATCCGCTAATTATGCTAATGTATCCTCTATCATTATGATACATGATATTAACATGTTTAGTATGTGCTATATATGGTACAATTAATGATACAATCAATGTGGATCATGAATACAGAATATGCTACACTTAATGCAAAATATTCGGCCACTTAATGTAAAATATTCGGCCATTACACCCCCGCAGTCGAAGCGGGAGGTTCGCGAACGTTGAGACTGGATCGAAAATCATCAAACAGAATACGGGGCAGTCCTTTGGTGAAAATGTCGGCCAATTGATGCCGAGAGGGAATATGATGAACTCGAATATGGCCTTGTGAGACTTTTTCACGAACAAAATGTATATCCATTTCAATGTGTTTCGTACGTTGATGTTGTACGGGATTACTGGAGAGATAAACTGCGCTAATGTTGTCACAGTACACAAGGGTGGCGAGTGTAAGAGGACAATGTAGCTCAAGAAGTAGGTTTCGAACCCAATAAGATTCAGCGACAACGTTAGCAACTCCTCTATATTCAGCCTCAGCACTGGAGCGAGATAATATCGGTTGACGTTTAGATGACCAAGAAATGAGGTTATCACCAAGGAAGATGCAATAGCCAGAGGTGGAGCGACGTGTGTCGGGACAACCACCCCAATCCGCGTCAGTGTAGCAAAGAAGATTACTGTTGCACGATTTAGATAGATGTAAACCGAAATGCAGTGTACCTTTGAGATAGCGGAGGATGCGTTTGAGGGCAGTCATATGAATATCACGGGGAGCATGCATATGAAGGCAAATTTGTTGAACTGCGTAGGTGATATCTGGGCGTGTAAAAGTGAGGTACTGAAGAGCTCCAGCTAAACTGCGATAGAGTGTTGGATCGTCAAATAGGACACCCTCATGTTGGCTCAGTTTGGCCGAGGTGTCTATAGGCGTGGAAATAGGCTTGCAATTTGCCATACCTGCGCGGTCCAGTATCTCGGTGGTGTATTTTTGTTGATGTAAAAATAAGCCAGCCGATTGGCGGGTAACTGCAATACCAAGAAAATAACTCAATGGACCGAGATATTTCATGGCAAACTCGGATGCAAGAAGAGACATTAGGCGGCGGCGAAGGTCATCAGAGGAAGTGGTGAGAATTATATCATCAACATATAGAAGAAGATAAGCCATGTCAGTACCATGATGATAGATAAATAAGGAATGATCACAACGACTATGAACAAACCCAATAGAGGAGGTATAGTCTGCAAAACGTTGATACCAAGCACGAGGAGCTTGCTTTAAACCATAAAGAGACTTCTTGAGGAGACAAACATAGTCAGGATGATTCGGATCACGGAAACCCATTGGTTGATGCATGTATACAGTTTCTTTGAGCGTACCATGTAAGAAAGCATTTTTGACATCAAGTTGATGAATGGGCCAAGATTTTGAAAGGGCCAAATGAAGAACCGTGCGAATGGTGGCCGGTTTAACCACAGGACTGAAAGTGTCTGTACAATCAATGCCTGGTTGTTGAGAGCGTCCATCACCTACAAGACGAGCTTTATAACGCTCAAAAGAACCATCAGAACGAGTTTTATGACGGAATATCCACATGGAACGTAAGATATTGACGTTGGGAGGACGGGGAACTAATACCCACGTTTTATTTTTAATAAGAGCATCATATTCATCACGCATAGCAGCGTGCCAATTGGGGTCACGAAGAGCGTCGGTGGGATTGCGGGGAAGAGGAGAGGGGGAAAATGTCACATGAAGGTTGAGTTGGCGTTTGGGCTTGACTATACCGTGCATGCTGCGGGTCATGATGGTGCGAGTAGGATGGGGGGGTTCGGCTGAGAGGTGTTCGACGCAGGTGGAGGAGGGGTGGGGGCCGTAGGGGTGGGTAACCGTGGGGGGAGGGGGAGGATGTGGTTTGAGTGTGTCGAAGTAGGGAATTGTGAATAAGAGGAGAAAGATCGTCGTTGAGGAAGTTGTAGTGAGTAGGTGAGATTGGGGAGATAGTCGAGTATGTGAAGGTTTGTTCATCGAATATGACATGGCGGGAGATTAAGATTTTGCCTGTTGATATTTCATAGCATTTGTAGCCCCGGTGATTAGAGGGATATCCCAGAAAAATGCAAGGAGTAGAGCGAGCTTGGAGTTTGTGAATAGTGGTGGAGGGTATAAGAGGATAGCAGAGACATCCAAAGACGCGAAGAGATGAGTAGGATGGGTCTTTGTTGTAAAGGATTTGGGTCGGAGAGAGGTGAGATAGAGTTTTGCGAGGTAGGATATTAAGTAGATATGTGGCCATAGCGAGGGCATGGTGCCAGAATGATGGAGGGAGACCAGAGTGAATAAGGAGAGTACGAATGATATTGTTTATTGTACGTATGGTGCGTTCAGCTTTTCCATTTTGAGATGATGTATGTGGGCAAGACAAGCGAAGAGTCATACCATTTTGTTGACAGAAGTTATAGAAATTGGAGTTTGTATATTCACCACCGTTGTCACACTGCAAGCATTTAACAGTAGAACCGAATTGAGTTTGAATATATTTGTGGAGATGCAGAAAATGTGAAAACACTTGAGATTTGTGACCCATAGGATATGTCCACAAAAAATTAGAGTAGTCATCGATGAAAAGTACGTAATATTTATGACCTGTTGAACTCAGAATGGGTGAAGTCCAGACATCACTGTGTAGAATATCAAAAGGCATAAATGTGTTATTGAGAGAATCATAAAAAGGCAATTTCACATGTTTGCCTAGTACACAAGAAGAACAAGTAGCTTTATTACATTTGGAATTGCAACTGATAAGATTTTTATTGCATAAAACTTGAATAATAGAACGACCAGGGTGGCCAAGTCGGTTATGCCATAGATCTTCAGACACAGCAGTGAGGGCAGTGGACGAAGATGGGGTCGGCGCTGGTGTGAGGGGATAGAGATCTCCAGCAGTATTGCATCTCAGAATTTGAATGCCTGTAAGACGATCCTTCACAGAGAAACCAGAAGCATCAAACTCAATGGTAACATTATTATCAGAGGTAAAACGACGAACAGAAATAAGATTCTTAACCAGTTGAGGGGCATGAAGAATATTCGATAAGCGAAGAGGGGGTAGGGGCGGTGGAAGACGGGCATGACCCGAACCATGAACAGGAATGGAGTGACCGCTGCCAACCATGATTGAATTTGAGGGGGACTTATTAAAATAAGACGAGAGCATACCTGAGTTGGATGTCATGTGAGATGTGGCGCCGGTGTCCATGTACCAAGTAGGGTCTGGGGTGTTTAGTGTTAAGGTGTGTATGGCTTGGTCGATATCAGTGGGTGTGTATGGAGAGGAAAAATGAGTAGCCATATGAGCTTGGGTTGGCGAGGGCCTAAAAGACCCGGTTGGGATGGGTGGGCGGACGGTGTGGTGGGATAGGGGCAGGGGGGTTAAGCCAAGGCGGTGATGGCCATCGCCATGGAGGGTAGGATTGCCAGGAGTTGAAAGGTTGTTGCCAGGGAGGGCGGTTGTGACGGCCACGGCCACGTCCGCGACCACGCCCGCGATTGGAGGGGCCGCGGTAGGGAGGACGGCCGATGTAGGGGAAGGGTGGAAAAGTGGCCGTGTTTGGTTCGGTAGGGGAGGAGGGTTTTTAGCGGTGGTGTTGAGAGCGGTGTCAGCAACTTTGGCGGCAGATGCAGTTTGTTTGGCTTTTCTGGTTTCTTCAAGAATTAATCGAGAACGGGCTTCATAGAAGGTAGGCAGGGGATTACTTTGTTGGATAATTGTGGCTACACCGTCATAATTCTCGTTCAGACCACTTACAAGTTGGAGAACCAAACATTGATCAGAAACTGCAGAATCGACATTAGATAATTGATCTGCAAGAGATTTCAATTCTTGACAATAAGAGGAGATGTTAGAAAAATTGTCAAGGCGAGTATTGGAGAATTGATTTTCAAGATAGACTGCACGGGAGTGCTTGTTATCTTGAAAAATGTTTTTCAAGTTGTCCCAAGCGTTTTTAGCAGTGAGATCAGGAGCAAGAATGGTATGCAGTAAATCAGTGGAGATAGTACCATAAATCCATTGTAATACAGTGGCATCGAGACGGTTTCCAGAGGTCGGTATCTTGATCACTTTTGTCTTTGGACGTAGAAGTGTCAGATGAGGGGGAGATGATGTGATCAAGTACTTGGTACGCACGGCAATGAATTTTGAACAGTTCAGACCAGGATGAATATTGACTCTTCTCCATTTCAAGGGTGATAGGAATGAAGTTTTTTATGTTAGTGACAGCAAGTGCAGGATGAAACTTGGTGTCGGCCATTTGTGGTGATGGAGAGTGAGTGGCGGTGAGAGAAGTGGAGGGGCGGCAGGCGGCGTTAGTGGGCTGCCGGCGGTGTGGAGAAGATGGGAGGAGAGATTATGGCTCTGATACCATAAAAGATAGAATATCTCCGTTGCCTTGTATTGATTCCAATCAAGAGTATAAGTACAATTGTTTCCTATCATGATGCTCCTCTAATCATGCTAATATATTAATGTAATCCGCTAATTATGCTAACGTATCCTCTATCATTATGATACATGATATTAACATGTTTAGTATGTGCTATATATGGTACAATTAATGATACAATCAATGCGGATCATGAATACAGAATATGCTACACTTAATGCAAAATATTCGGCCACTTAATGTAAAATATTCGGCCATTAGAATGTAGCCGAAGGCTGCTAACAATTTACCATAACAAAGAAAGCAAATAACAACCAGGAAGGGGAGGCTTTGGCTGAAAAGGAAAAAAAGAGAGGAAAAGGATTTTGGGCAAATATCTTCATCATGTGTCCAATTCACGTGCTGTTTACATCATCAGATTTCTGAATTGTCTGTCTGTTTCTCTCTCCTAGGTTCTTACCAAAGTTTGGGGTTTTATTATTCTAATTAATTAGAATACGAATTTCTTACCATTTGAGGTAAGAAATATAGAGTATGGATTTGGAGAAATCTTTGGATTGATGCAAAAATTTAGCATTTCTCGTTGATAGTTGTCATACTGTTTTTCTTTTTTGGGTTGAATAAATGGTTGTATATATGATTGTGTATACAGTGATTTGCTATTTACTTGAGTGATGATTAATGATTGTATTGCATGTTTATTTAGTGTTTTTATGGATTAAAATTACATAATAGAGTAGTGTTTACTGAAACTATGATCTAAATTGGATTAGGGTTGAATTTGCGAACTTAAACATGATTAGCCGTGACACAATACATGAGGTGCACCGACCGAGCGGTGTACTTGACCGACCAGTCGGCTGCAATAGCTTCTGTACCGGCAGTCAGTATTTTGGTTCCGTACTATGTTAGATTATGTAACTTTGCGCACAGTATGACCATATTATGTTATGTCAGCATGGTTATGTGCATAAAGTGGATACATTTTATTGAATTGGCAATTGTAATTGTATAGGTAAATATTGATGCATCAACAGTTTCTGGGTGTTGCTTTGTGTTGAGATATGCGGCAATCTGGAGTCCAGCAAGAGTAAATATTCAAATCAAAGGTAGGCGTTCAATGTGATCAAAGGATTGGATCTGGTGGAGATTGTTGGATGCTGGCAATTGAAGCTGAGGCCATGAACTATCTCTAGTCAATTGTGGAGCTGGTGTGCCTGGAGATCATAAATAGGAAGTAGGAAACAGGAGGGAAATGTCTGTTTTACCCTTAAATTTAAATAGGAAGTAGTTAGTTAATAAGGGCATTTGTGTAAATACACATTCTGTTTTTTCAGTTGTAAACGCTGCCTACTTAAGCAGGGTGTTCGACGTTTTGCACGGACGATCAGAATCAATTTTTTCCTTCCAGTTCTTGTTCTTGACAGTTATTCTTTTTCTCTCCAGTTTTTCTGGCTTCCTCTATATGCTGGTATGTTCAGCGATTTGAATTGCGTCTGCTAGAGTAGTTGGATTCCATAGTAGCCATCTTGTTGTTTCGTGGAATTGTGCTGTTTTTCTGGAATTCCTTATCATCGTGGAGTCGTATGTTTCAAATGGCGTTAGTGGTTAAGGAGAAGATAGGTTTTATTAATGGTAGTATTCCTATTACCCCCGCGAATGATCCTCGGGTGGCCTCTTGGAGGCAGGTGAACAACATGGTTCACTCTTGGATCATGAATAGTGTGTCATCATCAATAGCTCAAAGTATTATGTGGTATGAGAGTGCATATGATGCTTGGAAAGATCTCAAACTCAGATTTGGAAGTGGAGATCCTTTTAGACTGTCAGATCTTTTGGAAAAATTTTACAGTATCAAACAAGAAGGCTTATCAGTGAATGAATACTATACGAGAGTCAAGGTTGTTAGGAAGAAATGATGGCGCTTATGTCACTGCCCTAAATGTAATTGCCAAGGCTGTAGATGTAATATCAACACTAGGATGACGGAATTTGTTGAGAGTGATTATGTAATCAAATTTATAAAAGGGTCTCACTGAGGAGTATGAACCTGTTAAGTCACAAGTATTCGTAATGACTCCCCTGTCTAGTATCAGTACTGCTTCTCCATGGCAATTAAATTTGAAAGGAAGGTTATAAGCTCTTCGACTCAAGAAGTTTTTTGTTGATTCACCCACATCACTTATGACATAAGAAGATTCCAATGGTAAAACTGAATCCACAGTCTGTTTTAACAAGGCACAAGGTACAAGATACAGGAGAGGCAGTGGAAGGTTTTATCCGGACAACACAAGGAAAGCACTTGTACTCACTGTGGCATGGTTGTGCATACCATTGATAGGTATTACATGAAACATGGCTTTCCCCCGGTTTCAAGTTCAAGAATCAAGCTAATGTGACTGAGACCTGGAAGGCAGACTCACAAGAAAATTATTCTGATCAAATGTCACAGATGTTGACATCTGTATTGACCCCTGAATAACACCAGAAATTGTTAAGGTTGCTGAGCAAGGATGATGAGAAGCAACCTGTGGTTCAAGCTCCTGGTAGCAATGTCTCTCACGCTGCTGTTTTGTCTGCTTCTACTGTTGTCAAAGGTAACAATGCACCTAATAGTCACAGTATATGGATTATAGACTTAGGAGCTACAGATCATATTGCATTTTCTTTACACCTTTTCCATTCATTCAGACCTGTGAAAAATGTGGTAGTCAAGATGCCTAATGGTAACGTGACAAGCGCAACAGATATTGCCACAGTCATCATAAAAGATATTTTATCTTACATGAAGTGTTTTGTGTCTGATTTTCATTTAATTTGTTGTCTCTCAGCAAATGAACTTTGCATCCTAATCTGCTTATTCTTTTTCTTGTAATACTTGTGTCATCCATGATCAGGGTCCAAGAGGATAATTAGTTCAGCTAAAAAAACATCATGGCCTTTTATATGCAGAGTCATTCTTCATTGTCCTCTCAAGCCAACTGTTTCTTCTCCTTCATGGATGTGACAAACTTGGCCAAGTCTTTGGCACTATAGGCTTGAACATCCTTCCATTCCTAAAATTCAGCAAATAAATAAATGTAATCCTGATATTCTAGTACTTGAAAATAGTCATGTCTGTAAAGTTTGTCCATTAGAAAAGCAAAGAAAAATTACCTTCCCCTTCTTCAAATTCTGTTTCTGCGAATGCGTTTGATCTAGTCCTTGTGGACATCTGGGGGGCCTTATAGGCACAATACTATATTGGACAAAAGTATTTTCTTACTGTGGTTGATGATTGTACAAGATATACTTGGACCTACTTGATGAAATCAAAAGCTGAAACCAGAAACATCATCATGAGTTTCTGCAATTACGTTCAAACCCATTTTTCCAAATAGATCAAAGTTATAAGATCAGACCAAAGTCAGGAATTCAAAATGAATGAATTTTTCTCTAGCAAAGGCATCATACATCAAATGTCATGTGTCTATAACCCACAATAAAATGGCATCGTCGAGAGGAAACATCAACACTTGTTGTCAGTAGCTATAGCCTTAAAGTTCCAGTCTAATGTACCTATCACTCATTGGGGTTTTTGTGTCCAACATGTTACCTTTCTTATAAATCTAATCCCATCACATTCTTATCTAACCACACACCATTTCAGTTGCTCTTTCACAAAATTCCTGACTATGCCCGACTCAAGGTGTTGGCTGCCTGACTTACAGCCACAATGATGTACCTCATGGTGACAAATTCGATCCTAGAGCACAGAAATGTGTTCCTTGGATTTCCTCACAACGTTAAGGGATATATTGTACAAGATCTGGATACTAAGCGTGTTTGTATCCAGGAATGTTCAGTTTCATGAAGACATTTTTCCTTTCTCTACTCTCCCCAATCCTTCATCTCCAGACAAGTCAGTCAGTCGTCAGCCTCCTTCTAACGTTCCTTCATGTTCTGATTCTTATACTTGCCCTTTGACACCACAAGCCAATACTCCTGATCACACCCTTGATCCTTCTCATCATGATTCTCGTAATACTTCCTCAGACACATAATACAAGAAATCACCATCTCAGCAGATTCCACCCGTATTCATGATCCTGACATTTCTTCCCAGTTAGAAATCATACTTCCAATTACTGTTGATCCACTTGGTCAATCCTCTTCCAACAGACCAGTAAGACAAACGCGCATGCCATCTTATCTTCAGGACTATTATTGTAATCAACTGTCTAAGTCAGTTCTTCTTATTTATGCTTCCACTCCATATCCTATTCAATCTTATCATGCATATGATAGGTTAGCTCCTGACTATAAAAGATATGCTTGTCAATTAGTATGCAGCAGGAAAATCTATCGACTAAGGAATTAACATGGCATTTTATCCTCAATGTCTATCATCCCAATAGCCCACTTGCCGTAGTCTTCCATGAATATCATCTCATACTCGGGTTCACCGGAAAAAAGATGAATTTATTCTTAGCGAAAAACAACGCTAGCAAGTAACTCGTCTATACACCTAACAGAATCACACGACGAGTCACCGATATATGAAACAATGCCCAAAATAAGGTGCTCGGGTTAGCAAGTATCATAATCATGAATAAACATCGAAACAGATAAGCCACATGATCTAAGCAAAGATAGAGATCAACACAAATCGTGAAGAACATACTACGAGAACGGTCATGCACGCACATCATTTCATTAATGTCAAGACTTATGCTTCGTGAAACCTGATGCAAATGCATTTCTTAAAAGTCACATAATGAACTATATGGAGACCCATGCATATGCCTTCCTTTACAAACATGTCATGCGTGACATTTCACAAATTTTCCTTAATTCTTCTTAGCATATTCTTCAGTAGCAGAGACTTTATGCCCTGTGGGTGATCAATCCACAACAAACAGAACATTATACCTCGGTGCTGAAAGGTCCACGGCCCCATAATAGAACTTTATACCCTGTTGTTGATTACAGGTCACACTTTTATACCCTACCATTACAGGCGTGACTTTTATACCATACATCAACCAGCAGCCCAAACTTTTCGTTTAAACTTTGGTCTTTCTTTACACACACGTGTCTTTTCGTAAAATAAAACCCATGTTAGAATACAAAATGCTTAAGTCGTGATGCCAATGCTCATATCAAACCACAACCATCCCCTAATCATGTGCACATACTTGTCATAAATCTCACACATACCTTAGCATAGTTCAGTCGTACCCTTTCTCAACCTCTCATATTACAAAGTCACCACGAGTTCGTACTTAATCTTACTTATACCCATATCATCATACGTCAAGCATACCTCTACAATACCTCTTGAACTCATATACTAGTCCCAATTATCACATAAAGGTCCATCAAACCCCTTGTCGTTCATTCCCTAACATTCTTCAAGGTTCAGCTTAAATTCTACAAACTGGCCACATCGATCGATCGATGCGCCCCCACTGATCGATCGATGTCTAGCCCGAGGACTTCGATCAATCGATGTCCTTATTTCTGAGCGATCGATGCCCTCCAAAAAGTTTTAATTCTGCATCCTCAGGACTTCGATCGATCAATGTGGTCTATCTGATCAATCGATGTTCAGTTTCTTGGACATCGATCGATCGATGTCCCCTAGTTGATGGACTGATGTCCTCCATAAAGTTTGAAAAATCTATCAGGGCCACTTAGATCGATCGATGTCCTTCTAGGATCGATACAAGTCCCTTTTCCTGCAACTTTTCACCATGTTTCACTCCAAAATCGACTCACACTTCGACTCCCTTCATTCCAAGCCTATGAAACACCTATATTCAATCCGGAAGCATGATCCAGCCTACACATACACTCACGACATCGCATTGAACCTTAATTACATCCAATGACATGGATCCTACACTTCTTACGGTTCCCTCCTTCGAACAAATCCGCAACACTTCTAATCAATCCCAAACTCAGCCGCCAACCCTTGTGCACTAACCAAACCTTCTTCCACAACCCATTTCCATCTAAAGCACCAACAACAAGCATGGTAGATGCTCCCCAAGAGACAATACACATCAAAAATGATATCTTTAAGGCATATTTATCCAAATCAAGTAAATATCAACTATTCTCGGAAATTGGCCCAAAAGATTACACTTTATTCATTCAACAAACGTACAACCACGTTGTAGAATAATTAACATAAATGAAACGAAATTACCAATGTGTGATCCAATTTTCTGTTGCTAGAAAATAGGGCCTATGAATCAAAATTGCGTAAAGCATATAGAAAAGTTACTTGCCTTTGAAACTAATGGATCTTACAGTGATTAGGTTGAGTTCTTGAACAAATTATACCTAGGATTTATCGCGGATTTTTCTTCTTTCTTCCTTTCTCTTTCCTTCCTTTCTCTTCTTCCCTTTTCTCTCTTCTACTCTTTTCTCTCTTCTTTTCTTTCCCTCTCAGCTGATTTCTATAACTGCTGGGTGCAGCCAATGTCGACAGCTTGGGGGGAGCTATGCGTAATGTGTAACTCCTCCAAACATTTAAATTGGGGAGGGAAATTTTGGTATTTTGGGCCTAATTTTCTTAAATTCAGCTTTTTTAATTATTTTTCCACCTAAAATTCATTTAAATAAGCATCCCAAATATATATAATAATTATCAAAATTACATTTTTGATCCGTTTTAAATTACTTAACACTAGACTCGAAAAACATGAGTTATGACATTCCACCCCCTTATAAAAAGTGTCCTCCTTGAAACTTATGTACCTTAAGTGAAAAGTTGAGGATACTTCTCCTACATCTTCTCCTCGAGTTCCTAGGTGGCTTCCCGTTCAGAGTGATTACTCCACTTGACCTTTACATAAGGAGTCACTCGCCTCCTTAGCACTTGCTCCTTTCGGTCTACGATTCTCACCGGTAAACTCTTCATAGGTAACATCACCATTTAGCTCCAACGGTTGTGCTTCCAGTACATGACTCTGCTCCGTCACATATTTCCGTAACTGTGAGATGCGTTATGGACCTATGCCAATACTGGGGGTAACGCCAGCCTATATGCCAAAGTTCCTACCTTCTCCAATATTTTGTAATGGCCAGTAAAGCGGGGACTTAACTTGTCTTTCACTCCAAACCTCATAATGCCCTTTGTAGGTGATACTCTTAGATACATCTTTTCACTCGCGTCAAACTCCAGAGGCCGTAGTTTGGAATCCGCCCTACTTTTATTACGGTCCTGAGCTGTCTTAAGTCTGTCTCGAATAATATTCACCTTCTCTAACATCCTCTCAAGCAGTTCAGGTCTGGTGATGTTCCTCACACCAACTTCGTCCCAATACACATGAGACCTACACTTCCATCCATACAATGCTTTAAAGTGAGCCATGTCAATTGTACTGTGGTGACTGTTATTATATGAGAATTCTATTAATTTCAACATTCCGTCCCAGCTTCCTTTGAAGTTTAGGACACAAGCCCTTAGCATGTTTTCTAAGGTATGAATAGTCCGCTCCGACTGTCCACCGGTTTGAGGATGATAAGTTGTACTCATCCTCAACTCTGTGCCTATGGCTCTCTGAAATGCTGCCTAGAATTTGGAGGTAAACCGCGGGTCTCGGTCAGACATTATGCTCACTGGAATAGTGTGTAGGCTGACAATATTGTCCATATACAGATTCACCAACTTATCCAAGGATGTTTCGCTCGAGACAGGTAGAAAGTGGCAGCCTTGGTTAATCGTCTACAACAATCCAATCATGTCGTACCCGCATCTCGTCTTTGGTAAACCGGCTATGAAATCCATCGTGATGTGCTCCCATTTCCATTCTAGGATTTCCAACAGCATCAATAATCCACCAGACCGTTGGTGTTCAGTCTTAACTTGTTGGCAAACTAGACATCTCTCGATAAACTCTGCAATATGTCTTTTCATTCTTAACCACCAATAACATTGCTTGAGATCTCTGTACATCTTGGTGCTACCAGGATGTATTTATAACTTCGAACTGTGAGCCTCATGCAAAATTTCTTTTCTGAGCTCATCCACATAAGGAACAGATAGTCTGTCTATAAACCATAAGCTTCCGTCTTCCCTAGCCTGAAATCCTTCAACCTACCCATGCTTCAGCTTCTCCGCCATCTCATCCAGAGTTTTATCATTTTTCTGGGCCTCTTTCACCCGATCAACCAGACTTGGTGTAATGGTCAAAGCCGCCAAAGTATTCACTGTGGACTCCACCAAATCCAAACCAAATTCTTCCATTTTTTTTCCTGTGGTGATTGTCGTGTATGGTTGGATTTTCCGCTTAACGCATCCGCCACCTTATTCGCTTTACCCGGGTGATAATGAATGGTCAAATCGTAGTCTTTCAGTAGTTCTGACTGTTAGTGTATGTGCCCTAGGCCATGATTTGGATATTTATGTTATACATTTATTATTAATAAAAGAGGTTTTATTATCATTATTGTTGGTTATTATGTTACACAGTTTTTGATATATGTCCCTGATTCATTATTGTTATAGAGATAAAATAATTTATAATCAGTATGAGTATTGATTTGATAATCATGAGATGATTATGTGTATGGTGATATGAATCAATCTCATAGATACTTGTTAGAGAACAGTGTATTGGATAGACCTATCATGAGATTACTACATGGATTAGCGTCATAAGTAAATCTCATGATAGTCATGTTTTAATCTTTTGACTTGAGATTGTCAAAGTTTCCAACATAAGGACTATTATATTTTGACATGATCAAACGTTATCCGTAACTGGATAATAATAAAGGTCATGATTGAATGTGATAGAAATTATGTAGAGGATATTGAACAATCAAGATAGAATTTGTCCCTCTCTTTTGAGAGAG